>CM068726.1:6588074-6988074 GCA_035079005.1 Fraxinus americana | reverse complement strand
TTAATATTTATTTTATTTTGTATTGTATTGATGTGTTTTAATTAGTTTTTTTCCAGCTCATTTAAAATAAAATTACACATCATTCCATGTGCTTATTGATTTTGTCAACTAAGTAGACCAAATCAATTTTGCTACTGTTGGATCCATGTAACAAGGAAACTCATGTTGACAAAAAAGAAAATCAAATAAACAACAATCATACAAAACCCCATCACAGAGAACAAAATCTTTTCAATTTTGGTTTCAATTTTCTTAAAAATGTTTTAAAGTAATTATAACTTGGCATTCTCCACCCTCAATCTCTAAATTTTTGTTTTTCATTTTACTGTTCTTTTTTTTTTTTTATGAACGAAAATTGATCGTTAAATTAGATGAAGATTTACACATCTATGTACGGAACACTCAAATGTTAAATTTCTTTTTTCATTATTTTTGGTGTAATGATGTCAATATCCTAACATCTTCGTCTTGACTCTTGAGCATTGAAAATGAACAAAGACTTTTATAAAAATTTACATTTTTTTTTTAATATAAGAAGTGACATACACTTTTACACGGTAGTCTTTATAGATACATACCTTTTTAATATACGAGCATATATATGTAATTTTATTTCTTTAAAAAAAATTCAAAATCATTTAATAATAAACTTACACACATGGATTAGACTGTTTTAAAATTATTACTAAAAATGACCCAAAATCAAACCCCTCATAAACGTCCAAAATTGGTACTTCAAAAAAACTACATGTAATTTAGTTTAATTTTTCCTATTTTTTACCAGTGTAATTAGGGATGGCAACGGTTCGGTTCGGGGTCGGTTCGGCCAAAACCATAACCGCACCACCAATTTTTTGGCCATACCATAACCGCACCATAACCACGAAAGTCGGTTCGGTTTATATCTCGGTTCGGTGCGGTTCGGTTCGGTTAATAACCACGAAAATAAATTATTTTTTATAGGTCCAATCGTCAACTTGAAAAAAAAATAATTTACGAAAAAAAGTCAATGAAAGTTAATAGTACTAGATATAAAATTATATATAGAGCCAATTTTTGTTTCTCATTTTCTTTTTCTCATTTTAGATACGTACTACACATGGTCAAGTGAACTACACACATTCAATACAGTAAAAATGAAAATGGTAATATACTTACCCTTGACTCATGAACTAAAACTATTCGTGCAAGCAAAATGCAAGAAAAATCCAAATACTGAAAAAAGTATTTATAATGTCAAAGTTGCAATAATTAATATATAACGATATCTTATTTTAAATTATAAGAAAAAATAAAATGTTTACAATAGTCAATTATTCAAATCATGTTTGTGTTAGAAGACTCGATTTTTCTTAATTTTTCACAATAAGATGAAAAGAGAATTTATAAAATTACTTTTGAATTAATTAGAAATAACTTAATTTTGCTTTATTCTTTGGTACAGTTAGAAAATCTTGAAATTTCTCCATTTATGCCAAATTTGTTACCAGTTACCACCCACTGCACTTAATTTTAGTGCAATCCTAGTCATTGAATTCCTGACAATCTATAAAAGGGAAAATCATTATTGTAGATGACGATTCTTTCACCCATAAATACGGTAGAGCCAAAAGAAGGAAAAAAATTTCGCTTCTACTCTCCAACTCATTATTTGAGTAATAACTTGATATCTAATCTTCTAAGTAGAAAATTAATAGCTAGTTACACAATATTCTCAATATGAAACATTTAAATTTATATAAAATTATCCTATAAACCTCACATATACAAGTTTGTTGAGCTGTATTTTGTTTCCGAACTTGAATCGATGCTTAAATATCTAAAATAAGTTATGTTTAGTCATGGATAATGATATATAATCCTTATTTGACGGTAATTAAAATCAGATTTTTAATAGATTTTGATAGAAATTAATGAAATGTGTGTTCGAAAAGTTGTGGGATCCATAAAATATTTGATTAAAATTAGTTGTTGACTTTAACTTAAATTAAAATTAGATTTTAAATCCTAACAAATACGGACATAACATTATTATACTTAGCATCAATTTAGGCGGTATTAGACCTACACATTTATTTATCATCAATTTTAGATTTGTGACATCGAAATAATCTATGACCTACAGAATTTTTAATCTGTGACCGATAAAAAAATTGTGACCTATAAATTTTTTGATAAACTATGACCTAACATTATTTTTAACTAATTAATAAGATATTTGTAACCAAATTGCAAAATTAAATATTTAATTAATTAATAAAAAGTAAAAATTTGATTTTTGCAATTTTAAAACTTTAGCACCTGATTTTTGCAAGTGTCAAAGTTAATACCTAATCTATGAACTTTTCCATTTTAATTACGTGTAGGGTACAGTGACATTGAATTGGGCTACTGGGCTTGGGTTATTGGGTTAAAGTTTAATTAGTATTAATTGGGCCAGAATTTTGGAAAGTCCAAAAAAAAGTTGCCCAATTAATTTTGAGAAATAAAAATGGAAAGCCCATTTGTCCAATTTTTTTTTTTTTAACGGGTAATCGGTTCGGTTCGGTTCACCATAGCTAAATACCATACCAGCCCCTAAATGAAGCGGTTCGTTAAAATCAAAACCATAACAGCCCTATTGCACCATCGGTTCGGTTTTTTTCGCCCCATTCGGTTCGGTTAACCGCGGTTTTCGGTTTTCACAGTTCGAATTGTCATCCCTAAGTGTAATCATATGCAAGAGAGATTTTGTTTTCCTAAGCCTTGTCTGCAACATTATTTGCATTTTTATCAACTTGACCCAGGACTTCTAATCTTAACAAGCTCGTTTGGAACTCGATCCAAATTTGAATTATTGTACCACTAACACACACATGGGAGACGATAAGCATAATTTGATTATTTTATTGAAGTTGTAATTAATCTTGTTGACATCCGAGCTTCGACCTCGTCTAAACGGTTAATTCCACCTCTTGCTCTATAAATGTGAGATCGGATACATGAGACCTGCGAGATCAACTCGGATTAAAGACCATCGTAATTAAGGAAAACATAATGATGACTAAGTCTCTACTATACTGACAAATTTCTCAACTTACCAATCCAGCAATGACAACTGGCTGCTCCAAACATCGGTGCCTCCCATTGTAACCAATCAAAGATAAATAATGATTACATGACGTCAACTCATCACTATCAGACGGTTTAGCAGAGTTTGAAATGGTAATAAACTGGCATGACGACCTTGACAACTAATCAACGCATCCAAAACTTGGATAAATGGCATGCATCTCTAGGACGGTATTGTAGCTGACAAGACCGAAGTTGGCCACTGGTGTCCTCTCACATCCTAAGAGTAGGCATGAAATGGTCCCCCACCACACACAGCTCAAATTGGAGAAAAAAACACGAGAAGAGTACTAATCTTATTTTAAAAAATACTCCAATCATGTATTTTCCTTTGATATTCTCAGCAATGTAATACAAGCCATAATATCTTTCTCTTCTTAACTCTATGATATCAAAGCTATAGTCCTTGCTGAAATTGTAGCATATACTTTCAATTTTTATTTTTTATTTTTTATTCCTCATGTCTTCAGTGCACCTCTAACTATGGCCAACGAAATAATCCACCTACAACTCCCAATGACCAGGGTCCCAACAAACCTCTAAAGATTACCAACATCAACAATTCTATCAAACTCACCTCTTCAAAATATCTCTTGGAAACTTCAAATGGAAGCAATTCCTAGATGTATCACATGCTTACGTCTAGACTGGTATTCTAAAATTACTGCTGCTAGATAAGATTGTTCAATTTGATTAGACAACAAACACGTAAAATTTAAAGTATTAACACACACGAACAATTTTAATATTTGTTTTATTTTAGTATTGATGGGTTTTAGTTAGTTTTTTTTTTTCAGATTATTTGGAATAAAATTACAAAACACTCCATGTGCTTATTGATTTTGTCAACTAATTAGACCAAATCAATCTTGCAGGTTGCAGCTGTTGGATCCATGTAACAAGGAAACTCGTGTAAGCAAAGAAAAGCAAATAAACAAAAATTATATCAAACCCCCATCAAAGAGAACAAAATATTTTCAACTTTTGGTTTCAAGTTTTTTTTATATTTTATAGTAATTAACTTGGCTCTCTCTCTCTCTCTCTCTCTCTCTCTCTCTCTCTCTCTCTCTCTCTCTCTCTCTCTCCCAATCCTATCATCTTTGTCTCAAGTATTGAAAACGAACAAGATTGATATACATATTTGCTTTTTCTGTATATGGTACAAGGTTTATAGATGAAAGTTACTAGTTCAACCCTAAAATCACCTAATAGGTGAATAATGCGGAATTAAATATGTTAATTAAAAGCAACAAGTCACTTTTAAGTTGTTCTAGATGTTTTGTCAATCAAATCAAGTTATCATATGTTGAATTGTCACAATAAATAATTAAAACAATAAATAACGCAAAATTTGATGACGGTGAAAACCTTTAATTGGGTGAAAAATTCGGGATCAAACTAGTAGTTTCCACTATAGACAACAAGAACTTACAATAGGATCCAACCTAGGAAACCCATCAAACTCTCTGATCTAATTCCCGCAATCTCCAAGATCCGTTGGAACGTGTTTCACTCAAATATGCTCCCCGATCTTCTTGTACTCTTTCTATGCTTCTGGTCCAACATCCCTCAATCTTCAACAACCTCTGAAATTTATTGAGAAAATACATTCCTAATGATATCTAAGAAGTTGGTGTTTTGAATTATATGAAATTGATATTTTTCCCAAACTTGAGATCGATTGATCTAAAAAATCAAGAGGTTAATCTAAATATTTAAATGTATTCTTGGATCTTGGAATAATGATAAAATGATGTAAAACAATGATAAACCACCCCCCCAAAAAGTAATGGCCATTGCATATTTATAATATGAGTTTATGCAGTATATGATAGATAAAACTCTTGAAAAACGTAAACTATGGTTTTTCGAAAAACATCGTCGCTCGAACACCAGGCTAGCGACAAGCGAGTGAGAGGTGTGTCGCTCGAGCGAGAGCCAGGAGACAATGATTCTGCTTTGGACGCTCGAGCATCAGCTAGGTGACACACAAGCGTAAATCCGACAACTCTTTCTTCTTGTTCCATACTCAAACCCAAAGACTCCTAATTCATCTATATAACCCTTCAAAAGACTCCTTGACTTTTACAACTCTTTTGTAACAATCTTATTCTTTTACAATAATCCTTTTATCTAAAGAATTGTCAATACAACTAAATACCTAACAATTAATACCTACCTTTTTTTTTCCTATGAGCACATAAGTAATTTTATTATTTTAAAAAACTTTCAGAAGATAATAAACTCACAAACATATATTGGACTACTTTAAAGAAGTTACTAAAAATCACCTAAAATAAAACCCCCCATAAGTTCAAAATTTGTATTTTAATAAAATGCCATAATGGTACTCCAAAACTCCCAAGCAGGCCCTTTTTGTTAATTTGTTCCTATTTGTTACCTGTATAATCATGTACAAGAGAGATTTTTTTATTTATTTTTTCCTAAGCCATGTCTGCAACATCATTTGAAATTTTATTGTTGGTTTCCTCGGTCTATCAGGAGCTGAAAACAGCATCTACACCATTCATATGAATAAACTTTTATAATCCCCCACCTAAAAATAACTTGACGTAATCAAAGAAACATTAGGGATGTAACCGATTGCAAATAATAATCAAGGCATTTATTATTCCATATACTGATTTTCCAGAAAAATACAAATTTAGCTTCAATAAAGAGAGAACAATATTGTCAAAAGGAGGACAAATATTTCACAAATTTTCAGACACTTTGATGAAGATATATGGGCAATCACTCTCCAGAAATATAGATCCATTAAATAATATAAGATTGGTTAAATAGAGCCAAGGATCCCTGAACATATTATACAGTTTATAATTGACCATTTAAGAATTAGAGTTTTGCTACACAAACATAATGCTTGACATAGGGGATGACACCACACACACACATGGAGGAGGTCGGCATTATTTAATTCAAGTCGGGACACACATATAATGTGAGAGGTCGGTCAACCCCTATGTCAAGCATTATGTTCATTTAGCTTAATTCTAAGAATTAAGGCTTCCGATTTTAAACCACAAAACCGATTAGTTCCTCTCTTTACTACAAATACGAAATCACAGGTGCATGTTTTCACCTCACCAGGCTCACCTTAATGATAAAAGTTAACACTTCCATCTGAACAAGAACTTATTCCTATCAAACTTCATACATTCTATAATGCATTCACGCATAACATATTGGCCTCATCAGCTTCGGTGGAGAAAAATCAAGACGAACTAGTAAAATTGGATAGACAGAAAAATGGATAGTAAAATTGGGCAGCAAATTTCGACTCTGCAATTTATGTGGCATCTAAATAGTAAGATTTTTGATTTATTTTAAATTAATATCTACTTAATAGACAGTCTAGCTCAAATTTTTTATCCAATTGATTCCACAACTATTTCAACTTTCATCGTTAATGTATATTTAATGGAAAACAAAAATGATAAAAAGGAGGGAAAATAAAAAGAGAGAAGAAAAAAAAGAGAGAGAATTTTTTTTTGCTATCTTTATTGTTTTCAAATACATAGACATATGATATTGTATCCTAGTCTACCGGGATTTTAAAACAACGTCTTCACCATCCGTAAATGGATAATCTCTCATCGTTAATGGCTGATCACGACTTAAGAAGAATGTAAAGTCCTTATATGAGATATTCATGTAATAATTAAAAAAAATAAGATTATTCAATAGTGAATTTCCAGAAAATACAAATTTATTGTCAAGAAAGCAAGAACACTGTCGAAAGATAAATAGTTTACAAAGTCATAATAAAATATTGAACATGATCGCTCACAAGCAAGCTAAAGAAAACACGCTAAAATTACATGACTCTCAAAAAACTTGACTTACACTAAATCGTATTACACGCGGCACCCGATATTTAAGCAATAAGAAAACACTCCAATGTCCATACTCAATTTTGACAAGCAGAACGAGAAATACTTAAAGAAATCCACCTCAATAAACCTCCTCTTTTTAGCAATTCGAAGTTATCCCTGACACACAAGATATTTACAGAAATAAAATAAAATAGATCCAGGGGCGGAGCCAAGGGGGGGCCTGGTGGGTGCCTGCCCCCCCCCCCCCCCTCCCATTTTTGACTAAATTTTTTTTTTTTTTTATTATGTCACGAATCATCAATGAGTGCTATCAATTTAAATTCGAACACATACACGAAGCATTAGCAGCCATTAATTTTGTAATATATGTTTATCACATTATATAAATACATGCATGACACATACTCGTGCAAAATAATCATAACATCTTGAATTATGAATGACTTTTGTTCAAAAACTCTTATCCCATCTTTTTGTATTTGGTAATCTTAATTGGATATGACAAGTAAAAAATTTGTAACATATCCCTCAACTAAATTCAATAAAATCTACTCCAAC
Organism: Fraxinus americana; assembly: GCA_035079005.1. Classification (NCBI taxonomy): domain Eukaryota; kingdom Viridiplantae; phylum Streptophyta; class Magnoliopsida; order Lamiales; family Oleaceae; genus Fraxinus; species Fraxinus americana. The sequence goes on along the minus strand of CM068726.1, from coordinate 6,980,548 downwards.
TTACTAAATTATTAAGCTTTGTGTTTGAATTATGAATTTTCATAAGAGTATTTTGGATTATTTTAAATTTATATCTTAACAATATTGTACAGAAAAGAAAAAGAGTATTTTCAATATTTTATTGCAAGGAAAGAAGAAAACAAGGAAGAAACAGTATAAACCATATTTAGCACTGGAAAAAGTACACTAACATCTTGAATGGTGGTCTAACTTCAAGGGTCCTCCACCATTATTTCACGTAGTCTCTCGGGAACATTTATGCTTCGGTCGCACACAAACTTGTTAAGCTTTGGCATCCCTCTTTGATCCACAATCAACCCCGGAAATAATCCATAAATTTTCAACACTCGAAGCTCTGGAAAGCTGTTTTCTCCTGAGAAATCCATCGTGATTGATTGGTTGTATCGATAATCAAACAAATGAAGGAACTCTAATTTGCGTAGTTCCTTTAGTACCTTCATTGGATCCTCAGTGAATTTCATGTCCAAAAGGCTAAGGAAGATAAGGTTTGGAGGGAATTCAATGGTGTCAAGATTGAATGGAAAATCAGATCCAGCTGTAATAGTCAAACTAGCAAGACGGTCATAGCGGGACAAGTTTAACCTCTCAAACTTCTGAGTGAACTTCAAACCCAAGGCTTGGAGCTTCTCCGATATGGGTGTTTTACCAGATATTACATTTATACATTGGTCATCAATCTCATATAAAAACAGCTCTCTCAAGTTGGAGAGATTTTGTAATGAGCTAGCTTTCAAAATGGTACCAGGCATCCCCAAAAAAGTTTCTACGTTCGGTAAATACACCTCATTTCTGACATTCAAATTTGTGCATTTGTTAGACTCAAACGTTTTATCATCGCCTAAGAGTAAATGCTTCAAATGCTTCATCCTGAAAATAGTTCTTGGCAAATCACAATAAAAATCTGCTAGGTGAATTTCCAATGTCACCAATTTCTTGAGATTCCTTATGGTTGAAGGCATCCTTTCAAATCTCCCACTCAACCGAAAGAAAGTCAACCTACTCAGATCTCCTATCTCATTAGGAATCAAAGTCCATCCTTCTCCTGAGTTAGAAAAACAGAACAAGGTACGAAGTTTTGGAGTTTTTGAAAAAGAAAATTGACTAGTGTTGTCAATTGTAAGTCTACGAAGCATTGAAAAAGAATTAGAGTTTATATCATGGCGTGTATTAAAGAAGAAGTTGTTCTCGTAGGCCTTTTCGATGCAAAGAACGCGTAGAAGATCATGAATGCGACAACTTCGCACTCTTCCATTCGAATCTCTAGAAGATGCTTGGATTAAATTTCTGTCACTTAACATCTCTAATTTAACAGCCACAATGTCATCAGGATTTCGATTTCCGTCGACCTGGATCAATTTCTCGGAAACCCAAGCCCTGACCAACTCACCCCTATAAATTTCATTATCTTCGGGGAACAGCCCAAAGTAAAGGAAAAAAGGCCTCAAGTCAGGAGGTAAATCTTTGTAACTTAGAGACAAGATTTCTGAACAATTATTTTCAGCACCAGTGCTCAAGATGTCAAGCACCTCATTCCATGGATGTTTATTTCTTCTTCTCTGCCGCAACATACCCACCGCAACCACAATTGCTAATGGCAACCCACCACACCTTTCTACTATCTTCTTAGCGATATCTTCCAAATCTATTGGAGGAAATCTCTCATTTGTATTTTCTGAAGAAGATTTCATCAGCTCGGAGAAGAGTTCCCAGCTCTTTTTTTGATCCAAGAGTTTCAATTCAATCAAAGAGCTTTCACCACCTATATATCTGCCCACATCAGTATACCGAGAAGTAATGATAATTTTGCTACCATTTTTCGAGTCGATGGGGATAACGTTTTTTAAGTCATCCCATGCTTGAGTTTTCCAAATATCATCTAGATAAATCAAGCATTTTCTTTCGTTGAGCAGAGAACGCAAGTTGACCTCCAAATTTTCATTGATCTTTTCCTTTTCAAGGCCAACTTGCTTTGCTATGTCAAGTAGAAGCATTAGGACTCTAGGCTCATTTGAGACATAGACCAAGGCAGAACAAGCAAAATAATTTTGCATTTCTTTATATATTTTTTTACCAACGGTGGTCTTGCCCGCACCTGCATCCCCTACAATACATATCATTTTACAATCCAAGTTTGAGCTACTGAATTTTTCCTCGAGTTCCTGCAACGTATCTGTACGGCCGACAAATATTGACTCAGGAGCAACTAAGAATTTTTCCCTTCGAACCCATACGTCCATATCTGCTTTACCTGTTCAATTTTATGTGGTTCATATTTATAAGATATTTGATTTAATAATCATAACCTAAAAAAGGCATGTTATAATTATTCGAATAACTACCATAGAAGCTCTGTCCTACTAATTGGACAAAGAAAAGTAAAAGACCATGGAAGACTATCAAAATTAAAGTTCAGATTTAATTATATTGATGTAAATAAATAAAAATAGCATTACCTTCATTCCTATCAGCATTAACTTGACATCTTAGTCTAGTATTTTCAATTTCATCGGCCCGTCTCTTGATTTCTACAATTTTCAAGGAAAAGGTATTTTTAGTGGAACCATAACATAGTATACAGGCAGCATGCTTAACTAATCCAAATGGCCCCTTTCCCTTGTGCGATGCAATCTCTGGAAGGTAAGTGTCCAAAAGATCCTCGATGTCCAGAGCAAGATCTCTCATGTCATTTATCAAGTTAGCTACTTCATTGCTTCCATCTTGTTTCAATTCTGCATCTTTGAGACACGATTTGAAGTGTCTCATCTTGCCTTCAATCCATTCTATGTCGTCCTTCAATCTATACAAGCGTGAGCCTGTTTCAACAATTAGATTGGCGCCTATCTCAACTACTTGATTAATGACTGCCGTAAATACTGCTGACTCCGCCATCTTATATATCTCGTTCTCTCTCAAATGTGAAATCTGATCAAGCAACAGAAATTAGCTCAAAGATTAGATGCACAATTTTGCAATTATTTTATAAGTAATATTACATAATACTTAGTACATGTCCTTCATGACATTCCATGAGTTAATCATGGATTTTCGTTAAAGTAATGCTAATATCGGTGATGTGGCGTCCCATAATCTCTCACATATCTCTCTCTTCTCATAAAAGTGAACTGCTCAATCTCATTATTCCCATATCACCGATGTCTCATAATCATAATGATAAATAGCATTATTCTTTCCATTAAATCAAAGAAAAAAGGCAAGACCTCTAATTAATTAATATTTGGAATTAATTATCGTCTGACAATTCAGTGGAATTGGTTCCAACTATTAACTATCAGAATACTCATTAACCAGCCAAGAATCAAAATACCTCTCTATAGTCACATTGTTTGGACCAAACTAATTTAATTACTATGACAAAACTTATAACTTAATAGAGTATTTTGGATACACCAATCATATTTCCTAGTAACTCAAACTTGCATGGTTTAATTTGGTGTACCATCTTCTTTATCAAGTATCTTCTTGTTATTGTCTTGCATATATATTCAACATTAATTGATAAAATTTTGTGTGTATTTCTTGTTACAAGACTAGACTATATAATTGATAAAGTTTGTCACACAGCAACAAATTGTTATATCCAAAAAATATTCAAAAGAAGCTACATACTCCATAATCTTGTTACTAACCTGGCTGGAAAATCTTAGTGACAGAACCCGCAAGACGATCTAACAGAGTCCACAATTGTGTTGTTTTCAAGTGCAAGTAGCAGCCTTCAATACACCTATATATATACACATAAATATAGTAATCATATGGCATAATTTTGAGGTTATTTTAATAATAATTGTAGATCTTACTTTTTATACGTCCTTCGTAGCAACTGTATTATTTAGGTAAAATAATCATGAAAGTCTTTCTTTAATGATTATTAAGTAAACAAAGATTAATGAAATATTTTTGAATTCAGCAAGATTCCATGTCCTATAAAGCCGAGACAAATAAAAATAATTTGATTATTTTATTGAAGTTTTAATTAATATGTCCAAAATATTCGGTAGGTAGAATCTGAATTGAGTGCAAAAAATTCAAAAAAGCACAAGAAAGTCGGGACCCATAGAAATAAATAAAAGCAAATAACCATGATCTTTTATTAATCCTAACAAACTCGCTTGGAACACCAATTTTGAAATATTGTACCACCAATTGACACACAGAAGACGACAAAAATAATTTGATTATTTTATTCAAGTTTTAATTAATATGTCCAAAATATTCGATAGGTAGAATCTGAACTGAGTGCAAAAAATTCAAAAAAGCACAAGAAAGTCAGGACCCATAGAAATAAATAAAAGCAAATAATCCATCAACTTTGACCCATGATCTTTTATTAATCCTAACAAACTCGCTTGGAACACCAATTTTGAAATATTGTACCACCAATTGACACACAGAAGACGACAAAAATAATTTGATTATTTTATTCAAGTTTTAATTAATATGTCTAAAATATCCGGTAAGTCCAATCTGAATTATTGATCCTTACTCAATATTCATTAAGATTCAACAAGTAAATTGATCTCGTGTCTATTTTATTTCAATCTCACTAAGAGCAGTTCCTACCCAACACCAATTTTGCGTAGGACGACATTTTTGTATAAAAATTGGCCTCAACCCAATTTTATACTATAACAAATATTAATTTCTATTAAATCCTTTTTTATATTCTTTTATTACTTTATGATTAATTTTATTTTTTTATTTTTATGATTTTATTATTTTTTTTATTAATATTTATATAAAGTTTTAGTCCCAATAATTAATAATAAATATGGAATACATTAAATAAAATTACTCATTAAAATTAAGAAGTTACAAATTTGATAATTACAAATGAAGAAGAATTAGCACTAGAACGAGTATAATTTTGTGAAAATCTTTGTATTATAAGTATTTAACAAACTTGTTTGGCACGTCACATTTGAAATAATGCACCAATAATCCATAAATGAACAATATTGCACCAAATTCGTTGCAACAATGTTTATTTGGTGTAAACCTGTAATATATGGAGTTTTTCTTAATTCTTTTTGCCCTTCATTTTATACTACAACAAATATTAATTTGAATTAAATCCTTTTTATATCTTTCTATTACTTTATAATTTAATTTATATTTAATTTATAATTTTATTATTATTTATAATAAATTTTAATCCAATAGTTAATAATAAATATGGAATACATTAAAATAAAAGTACTCAATAAAATTCATACGTCACAAATTTGATAATTACAAATTAAGAAGAAATTAGCACTAGAACGTAATTATATGTAATTTTTATGTAATTAGGACTATTCAAAAGTTTTTATGTTTCTTTTGTGATTTTTTTACATTTTATATAGATTTATTTTTATTTTGTGAGTAATATTTTTTAATTGTGGTAATGGTTTTTTTCATTTATAATAAACAAAATATTCTAGTCAAATAAATAAAAACTCTAATTTATTAATTTTAGTGTAATAGAATTTGTAATTAAATCATTCTTGAAATAAATTAATTGTTGAAAATTAAAAATAAGGAAATAAATGAAACACTTGGTATAAAAATTGATGTAATGAGTTGAAAATAAATAAGATGGTGCGAAAGTCGAACAATTTTTATGTAAAGGTTGAATGTTTTGTATAATATAAATAACGGTCTTGCTACTTGTACATCATATTGTACATCGGGGTGTACACCCCCCTCACATGAGGGTAGGACCCGCTTAGATTAAAAAATAATTTATGCAATGGGTCCCACACCCCATGTGAAAGGGGTGTAGCCCCTTGTGTACAATTTGTAATGTACAAGTAGCATTTTTGTATAAATAATTGTAGTCAGATGGCATAATTTTGTTGTTATTTATTAGTAATAGTACATCATAGATGTGTACGTCCTTCCTAACATATGAATTATTTCAGTAAATTAATCATGAAAGTCTTTCTTTATTAATTTAGGTAAATAAAGATTAATAAAATAAAGAAATAATATTTTCTTAATACAGTAATGAGAGAATAACTCACTTCATTTAGACATTAACAACCACAACTCAAGACTTACACGTATAAGGACAAAAAAAAAAAAAAAAAGGAAAATAAGTAAGCAATGAAATTGAGACCCATAGAGATAAATAAAAGCAAATAATCCGTCAACTTGACCTAATATCTTTAATTCATCTCCGCGCCCAGGGCACATCTCCAAGTGGTAAAAGGAGAAAGTGAAAAAACTCCAACTTTGCTTGAGGCGGCCGCGTCAAGATTTCGAATCCTGAAATATGAATTTGGCATTTGGGTAAATGCAAGTGTACAAGCAGTCTTCCACCCTTGGAGGCATAATCTGCGATTTACCTCTTCACCAAGGCCCAGGGCAAGGCAGGGCAGGTGAGGGCTGTCAAAAATGCGACTCATCTTTTTTTTTCTTAATTCATCTCAACAATCATGTTGTCACGCCACATTTAAAATAATGAGAGTGAGACCCACAAAAATAAATAAAAGCAAATAATCCATCAACTTGACCTAATATCTTTAATTAATCTTAACAACCTTGTTTGTCACGCCACATTTAAAATAATGCACCAATAATTCACAAACTGGAAATGGTATACAAATTCGATCAACTATCGAAGCATTATTATTATTATTATTATTATTATTATTATTATTATTATTATTATTATTATTATTATTATTATTATTATTATTATGAACGATGAAATTACGTACAAAATATGCATTATGTACAAAAATGAATAGAGACCAAAATTGACATTGTAAGGGATAACTGTATTTCAATTGCAATTTTGATAAAAACATGTTCATGGAAAAATTAGTATGACAATACAAGAAAAATACTATTTCTAGTCTATGGATTATGGAGAGTTCGTGGACCACCGTATTCTATTCCTTTGGTTCTTACCTAATGTTAATTTTTAATTATTGTTCTTCTTTTAATTATTAATGATTTATTTAGTATTTAAGGAGTGGTTACATTTGTAATCCTCAGTTGTCTTTGATGAAAAATAATAAAATATTGAATTGTTTTTTTAATTATTAATCATTAGTCAGTATTCATTAAAAATCGATGAGTTAGTTGATCTTGTGTATATTTTATTTCAGCCCACTGTGAGCAATTCTAACTCAACACCAGCTTGGCGTAAAACGCCATTTTCGTATAAAAATTGGCCTCCAAACCAACTTCATTTTGACAATAAATTGGTGTGATGAATAGTGTTGTGCCAAATTCTATGTAACACCATTCATTTGGTGTAATATATCGAGTTTTTCTTATTTATGTGTCCTTCATTTTATATTACAACAAATTTTAATTTTTATTATATCCCTTTTATTACTTTATGACTCAATTTTATTTATATTTGGTATAATATATATTATTCTTATTAATGTTTACAATAAATTGTAATCAGGTAATAAATAATAACTATGGAATTCATTAAAATAAAGTTTCACACTTCAAAATTAGAGATTAAGAAGAAATTAGCACTATAACAAATTAGCACTTTTATATTTTATGTAATTTTTATGTTTTTATGTAATTAACACTGTTCAAAAGTTTTTATGTTTCTTTTGTGAAAGTTTTATATTTTGTGTGATTTTTTTTTTATATTGTGATGTTTTATGTAAGATTTTTTTAATTATGGTATTAAATGTAATATTTTTTAATTAATAAATGCAATATTTTAGTTAAGTAAACATAGTTTTTAATATAATAATTTAAGTGTAATAAAATTTGTAATTAAATAGTTTTTGAAACAAACTAATTGTTCAAAATTAATATTAAGGAAATACAGGGAAAAACAATTGATTTGGTGCAACAATTGGTTTAATATGTTGAAGATGACAAAATAAAATGGTGTGACAGTTGCACCATTATTGTGCGAAAGTTGAATATTAGTGTATATAAATAATTGTAGTCAGATGGCGTAATTTTATGTCTTCAGTGCACCTCCAACTATGGTCAACGAAAAGAAAAATGTTATTCATCCCCAGTGGGGATGCATCCCCAATCTATGTGGATGTAAATGATAGGTGAAATTAAATGACTTATTTAATTTCACCTATTATTTAATGCCACATTAACGTCACATAGACTGGGGATGCATTCCCAGTGGGGATGAATAGCATTTCTCCAACGAAAATAATCCACCTACAATTCCCAATGACCAGGAACCTGGCAAACGTCTTTCGATTATCAACATCAACAATTCTATCAAACTCACCTCTAACAGATATCTCTCTTGGAAACTTCAAATGGAAGCAATTTCTAGATCGAACACCACCGGTGGTGATTAGTATTATTCTGATTAGACAACAAACACGTACAATTTTAAGTATCAACACACACGTAGAATTTTAATATTGACTTTATTTTAGTATTGATGGGTTTTAATTAGTTTTTTTTCAGCTTATTTATAATAAAATCACAAAACACTCCATGTGCTTACTGATTTTGTCAACTAATTAGACCAAATCAATCTTGCAGCTGTTGGATCCATGTGACAAGGAAACTCATGTAAACAAAGAAACGCAAATATGCAACAATTATATCAAACCCCCATCAAAGAGAGCAAAATATTTTCAACTTTTGGTTTCAATTGTTTTTAAATATTTTATAGTAATTAACTTGGCATTCTCCATCTCTTCCCTACACTCAACTGTTTTCAATTAAATTTTTTTGGGTGTAATGGTGTCAATCCTATCATCTTTGTCTCGAGTATTGAAAACGAACAAGATTGATATACGTATTTGCTTTTTTTTTTTTTTCGTATATGGTACAAGGTTTATAGATACCTACCCTTTTTACCTATGAACAAATAGGTAATTTTAAAAAACTTTCAGAAGATAATAAACTCACAAACATATATTGGACTGCTTTAAAAAAGTTACTAAAAATCACCTAAAATAAGACCCCTCATAAGCGTTCAAAATTGGTATTTTAATAAAATGCCATAATGGTACTCCAAAACTCCCAAGCAGGCCCCTTTTTGTTAATTTGTTCCTATTTGTTACCTGTATAATCATGTGCAAGAGAGATTTTTTTTTTCCTAAGCCATGTCTGCAACATCATTTGAAATTTTATTGTTTGTTTCCTCGGTCTATCAAGAGCTGAAAACAGCATCTACACCATTCATATGAATAAACTTTCATAATCCCCCACCTGAAAATAACTTGACGTACACAAGGCTACATAAATCCTCTTTAAGACATCAAACGAGTAATCAAAGAAACATTAGGGATGTAAGCAATTGCAAATAATAATCAAGGCATTTATTGTTCCATATATTGAATTTTCAGAAAAATACTAATTTAGCTTCAGTAAAGAGAGAATAATATTGTCAAAAGGAGGACAAATATTTCACAAATTTACAACAAAATGTTGAACATAATGATGACAAGTGAGCCAAATAAATATACTTAGAACCACATGAAATCTCATAAAACATGACTGCCACTAAATCTTGGCACATATATAACTGCACCGAATTGAGGTGATGAGAAAGCAATTCAAAGTTTGGACACAAATTTCACGAGCAAGTCACGAAGAATGCGAAACGTTATTTAAGAACTTCGTTTACAACCCACTAGGACGTATAGTAAAGGATGAACACGTTACATTACCCACCAGGACGTATAGAAAAATGAGTTTCAAAATGGACCCTTACTTTTTAGTTGGGGAATGCAGTTAGACGCCAAGTGATGCAAGAATCAATTGTTGTCGGAAATTCGACTATCGCAATCGAAAGAGCAAATAAAAATAACAGAAAATAAAAGCAGAAGATGAAGCGAAGTATGCCAAGGCAAATCTCCTTAAGACAAATTTCGCCCCCCAACAACGTGCAAACGGGATTATGGACGTCTGTCTCCCAAGATACAACGCTTCTTCCAAAGTCGATATTGCACAATATCAACCTTGTTGGTCGAACCAAAGAATGAACGTACTCGAACGGAATAACCACGAAAATATTGAAGGAATTTTTGCAGAATATGGAAAGAGGAGGAATTTAGAAATCAAGAATATATTAATTGATTTGATATATTAAAAACGAATCTGAAGGTCTCTATTTATAGAGATTGAAGTGTCTCATTGAATAGGTGTGTGACATTTCATGAACTAGTGCACCACTTGGTCTGATACGTTTTAGCCATTGGATCGCACCGTTTCATGATCTGACGGCCCAGATTTAACCATGAAGTGTAGTGTCCATTCATCATGCCTATTCACCAACTTCTGAACAGTCACCAGCCATGCAGATGCCACGCGTACGTCCAACCGAACCAACTGCCACGCAAGACGAAATGACACAATCTGTTACGTGTGTGCCACTTAGGACGCCAACTCATCGAGCCTCCCGTTGCTATGTCATCGAACCATGAGTTCATTTCTGAAAACTTTAAGGCTCCAAGCTCCTTGCGAAGTGCGCCTCTAAAGCGCCCAATGCGAACTTTGCGACGTGCGCGGGCCGCGGCCGGGACCGGGCGCGGCGCGAGTGGTGCGACGCACCACTCTAGTGGTGGCTAGTTTGCTAGCCTTTGGCTAGCCAAGTTAGCTAAGTTGTAGACCACTTATTAAATTATAACTTGTACATACATCCTACTATATAACAAGTCTTTTTTTTTTGTAAACTTTCGATGTGGGATTCCTTACCATATATAAGACACTTAAAGTTGGGCTTATGTTATGGGCCTAAATTGGAGACTTTTCCAATTCACCCAAATTAATTGCAATGACCCACAAAATTAAATGTCACATGTAATTATTTAACACTTTATCAATTAATTCCAATAATCCCCCACATGAATGGAAGAAGTCGATTCAAATCAAGGAAGAAGAAAGAAGAGTACTATCTGAAAGATAACGCATCAAGATACGTAGCTTTCGCTTCAAACTTTCTTTAGTAAGAATCTATCGAACTCACTTGGTTAATCAGTGAACGCAGCGTTTTGAACTGCCAACCGTTATTGGAAGCTCAGACAATAGAACAAACACATTATTTCTCATATCAAAATTTGGTTATCTATTGTGTTCATTATTTCGGCCCTGAACTACTTGGGTTCTGCGAGTGCTTTAGAGAATTCGCCTAAGTAAATTCTTAAAGAACCGGCCAAGTTCGCACTTACATAGGTGATGTTCTATAAAGAGTACCCTATTTATAGTCATCATTAAAAGCAAAGTTTATCTTTAAACTTCATAGGCAGCACTTTTTGCATCATAGACATGGGAAGGAGTTAAACTCCTAAGTGCTCTTATCGAGTCATTCATAATTAGTTTTCCTATTGAACCTAGTCCGTAGGATCTCCAGTTTCCATGTTAGGTTTCCACTAAGACGACTCATTGGGTTTTAGGCTTTAAACCCATTTCCCTTGATGCGCAGTCTATACGCTCTCTAGATAACCCTTTAGTAAACGGATCCGCTAGGTTTTCTTTTGACTTAACAAAATCAATTGATATTGTTCCATTTGAGAGCAACTGTCGAACTGTATTATGTCTACGACGGATATGTCTTGACTTACCGTTATACACAAAATTTTCAGCCCTGGCTATTGTTGCTTGGTTATCGCAATGAATACAAATAGCCGGTACAGGCTTTGGCCATATAGGAATATCTTCTACGAAATGCTTTAACCATTTTGCTTCTTCTCCCGCTTTATCTAAAGCAATAAACTCAGATTTCATAGTAGATCGAGCTATACACGTTTGCTTAGAAGATTTCCATGATATAGCGCCACCACCGAGAGTAAATACATAGCCACTGGTAGACTTAGACTCGTCTGTATCTGATATCCAATTGGCATCACTATATCCTTCAATTACTGGAGGATATTTTCTATAACATAATGAATACGCTCTGGTCCGTTTCAAGTATCCCAAAACTCTAAGTAATGCATCCCAATGTTGATTACTTGGGTTACTTGTATAACGATTGAGCTTACTTATCGAGTAAGCTATATCAGGTCTTGTACAATTCATTAAGTACATTACACTGCCAATAATTTGGGAATATTCTAACTGCTGTTTTCTATTTCTACTATTCTTGTGAAGAACTACATGAGGAAGAAATTGGTTACTCATTTCTTTAATATTATGAGTCTTAAACCTCTCAATTATTTTATCAACATAATGGGTTTGAGACAAGAATATTTCATCTGATGTTCTAGATATCTTCATTCCTAGAATCAAATCTGCTTCACCCATATCTTTCATGTCAAAGTTATTGGTAAGCATATTCTTTGTTCTATTGATAACGTCTATATTAGTCTCTAATATAAGCATGTCATCAACATATAGACAGACGAGTACGTATTCCTTTTCGGATTTTTTCGAATATATGCATTTGTCACATCCATTCATGATGAAACCATTCCTAATCATGACGTTGTCAAACTTCTCGTGCCATTGTTTAGGAGCTTGCTTAAAACCGTATAAGAACTTAACAAGTTTGCATACTTTGTTCTCTTGTCCTTTTATTATGAAACCTTCTGGTTGTTTCATATATATTTTTTCATTTAATTCTCCATTCAAGAATGCAGTCTTAACATCCATTTGATGTATTTGTAAATTATACAAGGCTGTAATAGCAATTAAAACCCGAATAGAAGTAATTCTTGTTACTGGAGAATATGTGCCAAAGAAATCAATTCCTTCTTTCTAACGATATCCCTTTACAACCAGTCGAGCCTTGTATTTGTCTATTGAACCATCAGCTCTTAACTTTCTTTTAAAGATCCATTTGCACCCTATTGGTTTAGTTCCCTTAGGAAGATTAACCAATTGCCAAGTATTATTACTCATAATTGATTCAATTTCACTATTTATAGCTTCCTTCCAGAATACAGAGTCTGGACTAGTCATAGCTTCGTTAAATGTTTGAGGCTCTTTCTCAATCATGAAAGATACAAAATCTGGACCAAAGGATTTAGCAACCTTGGCTCTTCTACTCCTTCTTGGTTCAGGTTCTATATTATTTTCAAAAACACTATCTCGTGTTCTCTTTTGAGTATTCTCAACAATATCTCTTTTATTAGGGAACACATTTTCAAAAAATTCAACATCTCTAAATTTAATAATTGTATTGACATGAATGTCACTTATATCAGCTTTATGGACAAGAAATCTGTACGCACTACTATTTATTGCATATCCTATAAAAATGCAATCAATAATTTTAGGACCCAATTTAATCCTTTTAGGAGGTGGAATAGCCACTTTAGCTAGGCACCCCCACACTTTTAAGTATTTGTAGGAAGGTATTCTTCCTTTTTATATGTCATAAGGTATTGAACCTGTTTTCTCGTGGGGAACTCTATTCAGAATAAAGTTAACAGTTAACACTGCTTCCCTCCCACAAGTTTTGTCAAAATCTAGAACTTATAAGCATAGCATTAACCATGTCATTTAAAGTTCTATTTTTCCTCTCAGTAATCCCATTTTACTGTGGAGTATAAGGGGCTGTTGTTTGGTGAATAATACCAAACTTAGCACATAATTCATTAAACATGGACGAATCATATTCACCATCTCTATCGGACCTTAATGCCTTAATTGTTTTTCCAAATTAATTTTCAACTTCAGTTTTGTAGGTAACAAATGCATTTAATGCTTTGTCTTTGTTACTTAATAAATAAACATGGTAATACCTACTATGATCATCAATAAACGTGATAAAATATTTTTTACGACCTTGAGTTTGAACAAATTTTAGATCACAAATGTCGCTATGTGTTGAATTTAACAATTCCCTACACCTTTCAATTGAGTTAAAAGGTTTTTTAACAAATTTTGTTTCAACACAAATTTCACATTTATATTTGTCTTCGAATTCAAGTTTAGGTATAAGACCTAAAGCTACAAGTTTTCGTAAGGAAGCACGATTTACATGTCCTGCTATGCCATAAATTTGAAGAGTCAAGCATGTAAACAGAATTATTAGTTTTATTAATAACTTGTGGATACAAATATGTGGATTTTTTGTCCACTACAACAGCATTGGCTTAAATAGACCATCAAGTAAATAACCCTTCCCAACATACATACCCCCCTTAGTAAGTACAAATCTATTAGATTCAAACACTATTTTAAACCCTTTCTTACTAAGGATAGCTCCTGAAATCAAATTCTTTCTGATATCTGGGACATGTACAACTTCATTCAGCGTTAGTTTCTTCCCCGATGTGAATTTCAAAATAACCTTTCCAATTCCTTCAATTTTGGAAGTTGTAGAATTGCCCATGTAAAGGTACTCATTATCATCCAGGATCTTATATTCAGAAAATATACCCTTATCAGCATAGATGTAACGAGTGGCTCATGTGTCCAACCACCAATCTTTGGCATTAGATACCAAGTTAACTTCAAAAACAACAGTGGATAGGTTGATATCTCCAACATCTGTAGAAATATTATCCACTTCGGTTATCTTACCTTGGGACGATTTCTTCTTCGGTATATCATTCTTTTTGCTTCGATAGTCTTTAGCCCGATGTCGTGGCTTCCCACAAATATAACAGTTTCCCGTGAACCGTTTTGCATTGTTGACTTTTTATTTGTCCATGGATGAGCTCGAACGCTTCATTTTCTTGTTCTTAGACCCCGAGTCTTCAACCATGTTAGCATTTGCTTCCATGTTGTGTACATTATTCTTCTTTTCTGCAGCCCGATTGTCTTCTTCAATGCGAAGTCGAACAATTAGATCCTCCATCGTCATCTCTTTGCATTTATGCTTGAGATAGTTTTTGAAATCTTTCCATAGTGGAGGTAGTTTCTCGATTATAGCAGCAATCTGAAAAGATTCACTCAAAGTCATACCTTCAGCTTCAATTTCATGAAGTAGAACTTGCATCTCTTGAACCTGACACATTACTGTCTTTGAATCAGTAATCTTGAAATCCAGAAATTTGCCGACAATGAATTTCTTCGTTCCAGCATCTTCTATCTTGTATTTTTTTAATCAAGAGACTCCCATAGTTTCTTAGTCGTTTTGTAGTCACAATACACACCATATAAGGTGTTATCCAATCCATTGAGAATGTAGTTACGGCACAAGAAATCTGCATGTTTCCATGCTTCAATGGCTAACTGAGTATTTTTATCAGTAGCATTCTCCGATATTTGTGCGGGACATTCTTCATGCAGAAACTTTACCAAGTTCAATGTTGTCAAATAGAATAGCATCTTCTGTTGCCAACGCTTGAATCCGTGCCATTGAATTTTTTCGATTTCTCATATTGTGAAGCCGGTGGCATGACAAATTGATTGGAACCAAAATTTGGCGCAATCACAGCACTAGTATTATTATCAATAGTACTAGTCATTTTCTGTAAAACCACAATTACAGAAAATAATTAAAAAGAGAAATGTAGAAGAAAGAAAGAAAGTGAAGATTTGTCTTAAGATTGTTGTCGGAAATTCGACTACCGCAATCTAAAGAATAAATAAAAATAACAGAAAATAAAAGTAGAAGATAAAGCAAGGTATGCAAAGACAGATTTCGCCCCCCAACAACGTGCAAACGGGATTATGGACGTCTGTCTCCCAATATACAACTCTTCCTCCAAAATCGATATTGCACAATACCAACCCTGTCGGTCGAACCAAAGAATGAACGTACTCGAACGGAATAACAACGAAAATATTGAATGTATTTTTGCAGAAAATGGAGAGAGAAGGAATTTAGAAATCAAGAATATATTAATTGATTTGATATACTAAAAACGAATCTGAAGGTCTCTATTTATAGAGATTGAAGTGTCTCATTGAATGCGTGTGTGACATTTCATGAACTAGTGCACCACTTGGTCTGATACGTTTTAGCCATTGGATCGCACTATTTCATGATCTGACGGCCTAGATTTAACCATGAAGTGTAGTGTCCATTCATCATGCCTATTCACCAACTTCTGAACAGTCACCAGCCATGCAGATGCCACGCGTACGTCCAACCGAACCAACTGCCACGCAAGACGAAATGACACAATCTGTTACGTGTGTGCCACTTAGGACGCCAACTCATCGAGCCTCCCGTTGCTATGTCATCGAACCATGAGTTCATTTCTGAAAACTTTAAGGCTCCAAGCTCCTTGCGAAGTGCGCCTCTAAAGCGCCCAATGCGAACTTTGCGACGTGCGCGGGCCGCGGCCGGGACCGGGCGCACGCACCACTCTAGTGGTGGCTAGTTTGCTAGCCTTTGGCTAGCCAAGTTAGCTAAGTTGTAGACCACTTATTAAATTATAACTTGTACATACATCCTACTATATAACAAGTCTTTTTTTTTTGTAAACTTTCGATGTGGGATTCCTTACCATATATAAGACACTTAAAGTTGGGCTTATGTTATGGGCCTAAATTGGAGACTTTTCCAATTCACCCAAATTAATTGCAATGACCCACAAAATTAAATGTCACATGTAATTATTTAACACTTTATCAATTAATTCCAATAATCCCCCACATGAATGGAAGAAGTCGATTCAAATCAAGGAAGAAGAAAGAAGAGTACTATCTGAAAGATAACGCATCAAGATACGTAGCTTTCGCTTTAAACTTTCTTTAGTAAGAATCTATCGAACTCACTTGGTTAATCAGTGAACGCAGCGTTTTGAACTGTCAACCGTTATTGGAAGCTCAGACAATAGACCAAACACATTATTTCTCATATCAAAATTTGGTTATCTATTGTGTTCATTATTTCGGCCCTGAACTACTTGGGTTCTGCGAGTGCTTTAGAGAATTCGCCTAAGTAAATTCTTAAAGAACCGGCCAAGTTCGCACTTACATAGGTGATGTTCTATAAAGAGTACCCTATTTATAGTCATCATTAAAAGCAAAGTTTATCTTTAAACTTCATAGGCAGCACTTTTTGCATCATAGACATGGGAAGGAGTTAAACTCCTAAGTGCTCTTATCGAGTCATTCATAATTAGTTTTCCTATTGAACCTAGTCCGTAGGATCTCCAGTTTCCATGTTAGGTTTCCACTAAGACGACTCATTGGGTTTTAGGCTTTAAACCCATTTCCCTTGATGCGCAGTCTATACGCTCTCTAGATAACCCTTTAGTAAACGGATCCGCTAGGTTTTCTTTTGACTTAACAAAATCAATTGATATTGTTCCATTTGAGAGCAACTGTCGAACTGTATTATGTCTACGACGGATATGTCTTGACTTACCGTTATACACAAAATTTTCAGCCCTGGCTATTGTTGCTTGGTTATCGCAATGAATACAAATAGCCGGTACAGGCTTTGGCCATATAGGAATATCTTCTACGAAATGCTTTAACCATTTTGCTTCTTCTCCCGCTTTATCTAAAGCAATAAACTCAGATTTCATAGTAGATCGAGCTATACACGTTTGCTTAGAAGATTTCCATGATATAGCGCCACCACCGAGAGTAAATACATAGCCACTGGTAGACTTAGACTCGTCTGTATCTGATATCCAATTGGCATCACTATATCCTTCAATTACTGGAGGATATTTTCTATAACATAATGAATACTCTCTGGTCCGTTTCAAGTATCCCAAAACTCTAAGTAATGCATCCCAATGTTGATTACTTGGGTTACTTGTATAACGATTGAGCTTACTTATCGAGTAAGCTATATCAGGTCTTGTACAATTCATTAAGTACATTACACTGCCAATAATTTGGGAATATTCTAACTGCTGTTTTCTATTTCTACTATTCTTGTGAAGAACTACATGAGGAAGGAATTGGTTACTCATTTCTTTAATATTATGAGTCTTAAACCTCTCAATTATTTTATCAACATAATGGGTTTGAGACAAGAATATTTCATCTGATGTTCTAGATATCTTCATTCCTAGAATCAAATCTGCTTCACCCATATCTTTCATGTCAAAGTTATTGGTAAGCATATTCTTTGTTCTATTGATAACGTCTATATTAGTCTCTAATATAAGCATGTCATCAACATATAGACAGACGAGTACGTATTCCTTTTCGGATTTTTTCGAATATATGCATTTGTCACATCCATTCATGATGAAACCATTCCTAATCATGACGTTGTCAAACTTCTCGTGCCATTGTTTAGGAGCTTGCTTAAAACCGTATAAGAACTTAACAAGTTTGCATACTTTGTTCTCTTGTCCTTTTATTATGAAACCTTCTGGTTGTTTCATATATATTTTTTCATTTAATTCTCCATTCAAGAATGCACTTAACATCCATTTGATGTATTTGTAAATTATACAAGGCTGTAATAGCAATTAAAACCCGAATAGAAGTAATTCTTGTTACTGGAGAATATGTGTCAAAGAAATCAATCACTTCTTTCTGACGATATCCCTTTGCAACCAGTCGAGCCTTGTATTTGTCTATTGAACCATTAGCTCTTAACTTTCTTTTAAAGATCCATTTGCACCCTATTGGTTTAGTTCAATTAGGAAGATCAACCAATTGCCAAGTATTATTACTCATAATGGATTCAATTTCACTATTTATACTTTCCTTCCAGAATACAGAGTTTGGACTAATCATAGCTTCGTTAAATGTTTGAAGCTCTTTCTCAATCATGAAATATACAAAATCTGGACCAAAAGATTTAGCAACTTGGCTCTTTTACTCCTTCTTGGTTCAAGTTCTATATTATTTTCAAAAGCACTATCTCGTGTTCTCTTTTGAGTATTCTCAACAATATCTCTTTTATTAGGGAACACATTTTCAAAAAATTCAACATCTCTAAATTTAATAATTGTATTGACATGAATGTCACTTATATCAGCTTTATGGACGAGAAATCTGTACGCACTACTATTTATTGCATATCCTATAAAAATGCAATCAATAATTTTAGGACCCAATTTAATCCTTTTAGGAGGTGGAATAGCCACTTTAGCTAGGCACCCCCACACTTTTAAGTATTTGTAGGAAGGCATTCTTCCTTTCCATATGTCATAAGGAATTGAACCAGTTTTCTTGTGGGGAACTCTATTCAGAATAAAGTTAGCAGTTAACATTGCTTCCTCCCACAAGTTTTGTGGTAATCCAGAACTTATAAGCACAGCATTAACCATGTCTTTTAAAGTTCTATTTTTCCTCTTAACAATCCCATTTTGCTGTGGAGTATAAGGGGCTGTTGTTTGGTGAATAATACCAAACTTAGCAGATAATTCATTAAACATAAACGAATCATATTCACCACCTCTATCGGACCTTAATGCCTTAATGTTTTTTCCAAGTTGATTTTCAACTTCAGTTTTGTAAGTAACAAATGCATTCAATGCCTCGTCCTTGCTACTTAATAAATAAACATGACAATACCTACTGTGATCATCAATAAACGAGATAAAATATTTTTTACCACCTCGAGTCTGAACAAATTTTAGATCAAAAATGTCGCTATGTATTAAACTTAACGATTCACTACACCTTTCAATTGAGTTAAAAGGTTTTTTAGCAAATTTTGTTTCAACACAAATTTCACATTTTTGTTTGTTTTCGTATTCAAGTTTAGGTATAAGACCTAAACCTACAAGTTTTCGTAAGGAAGCATGATTTACATGTCCTAATCTGCTATGCCATAAATTTGAAGAGTCAAGCAAGTAAACATAATTATTAGTTTTATTAATAACTTGTAGATACAAATATGTGGATTTTTTGTCCACTACAATAGCATTGGCCTTAAATAGACCATCAAGTAAATAACCCTTCCCAACATACATGCCCCCCCTTAGTAAGTACAAATCTATCTGATTCAAACACTATTTTAAACCCTTTCTTACTAAGGATAGCTCCTGAAATCAAATTCTTTCTGATATCTGGGACATGTACAACTTCATTCAGCGTTAGTTCCTTCCCCGATGTGAATTTCAAAATAACCTTTCCAATTCCTTCAATTTTGGAAGTTGTAGAATTGCCCATGTGAAGGCACTCATTATCATTCAGGGTCTTATATTCAGAAAATAGACCCTTATCAGCACAGATGTGACGAGTGGCTCCTGTGTCCAACCACCAATCTTTGGCATTAGATACCAAGTTAACTTCAGAAACAACAGCGGATAGGTTGATGTCTCCAACATCTGTATAAATATTATCCACTTCGGTTATATTAGCTTGGGGCGGTTTCTTCTTCAATATATCCTTCTTTTTGCTTCGATAGTCTTTAGCCGGATGTCCCGGCTTCCCACAAATATAACAGTTTCCCTTGAACCGTTTTGCATTGTTGACTTTTTCTTTGTCCATGGATGAGCCAGAACGCTTCATTTTCTTGTTCTTAGACCCCGAGTCTTCGACCATGTTAGCCTTTGCTTCCATGTTCCGTATATTATTCTTCTTTTCTGCAGCCCGATTGTCTTCTTCAATGCGAAGTCGAACAATTAGATCCTCCATCGTCATCTCTTTGCATTTATGCTTGAGATAGTTTTTGAAATCTTTCCATAGTGGAGGTAGTTTCTCGATTATAGCAGCAATCTGAAAAGATTCACTCAAAGTCATACCTTCAGCTTCAATTTCATGAAGTAGAACTTGCATCTCTTGAACCTGACACATTACTGTCTTTGAATCAGTAATCTTGAAATCCAGAAATTTGCCGACAATGAATTTCTTCGTTCCAGCATCTTCTATCTTGTATTTTTTTAATCAAGAGACTCCCATAGTTTCTTAGTCGTTTTGTAGTCACAATACACACCATATAAGGTGTTATCCAATCCATTGAGAATGTAGTTACGGCACAAGAAATCTGCATGTTTCCATGCTTCAATGGCTAACTGAGTATTTTTATCAGTAGCATTCTCCGATATTTGTGCGGGACATTCTTCATGCAGAAACTTTACCAAGTTCAACGTTGTCAAATAGAATAGCATCTTCTGTTGCCAACGCTTGAATCCGTGCCATTGAATTTTTTCGATTTCTCATATTGTGAAGCCGGTGGCATGACAAATTGATTGGAACCAAAATTTGGCGCAATCACAGCACTAGTATTATTATCAATAGTACTAGTCATTTTCTGTAAAACCACAATTACAGAAAATAATTAAAAAGAGAAATGTAGAAGAAAGAAAGAAAGTGAAGATTTGTCTTAAGATTGTTGTCGGAAATTCGACTATCGCAATCGAAAGAGCAAATAAAAATAACAGAAAATAAAAGTAGAAGATGAAGCGAGGTATGCCAAGGCAAATCTCCTTAAGACAGATTTCGCCCCCTAACAACGTGCAAACGGGATTATGGACGTCTGTCTCCCAAAATACAACGCTTCTTTCAAAGTCGATACTGCACAATACCAACCTTGTCGGTCAAACCAAAGAATGAACGTATTCGAACGGAATAACCACGAAAATATTGAAGGAATTTTTGCAGAATATGGAGAGAGAAGGAATTTAGAAATCAAGAATATATTAATTGATTTGATATATTAAAAACGAATCTGAAGGTCTCTATTTATAGAGATTGAAGTGTCTCATTGAATGGGTGTGTGACATTTTATGAACTAGTGCACCACTTGGTCTGATACGTTTTAGCCATTGGATCGCACTATTTCATGATCTGACGGCCTAGATTTAACCATGAAGTGTAGTGTCCATTCATCATGCCTATTCACCAACTTCTGAACAGTCACCAGCCATGCAGATGCCACGCGTACGTCCAACCGAACCAACTGCCACGCAAGACGAAATGACACAATCTGTTACGTGTGTGCCACTTAGGACGCCAACTCATCGAGCCTCCCGTTGCTATGTCATCGAACCATGAGTTCATTTCTGAAAACTTTAAGGCTCCAAGCTCCTTGCGAAGTGCGCCTCTAAAGCGCCCAATGCGAACTTTACGACGTGCGCGGGCCGCGGCCGGGACCGGGCGCGGCGCGAGTGGTGCGACGCACCACTCTAGTGGTGGCTAGTTTGCTAGCCTTTGGCTAGCCAAGTTAGCTAAGTTTTAGACCATTTATTATAACTTGTACACACATCCCACTATATAAACAAGTCTTTTTTCTTGTAAACTTTCGACGTGAGATTCCTTACCATATATAAGACACTTAAAGTTGGGCTAATCAACTTATGGGCCTAAATTGGAGACTTTTCTAATTCACGCAAATTAATTGTAATGACCCACATAATTAAATATCACATTTAATTATTTAACACTTTATCAATTAATTCCAACATCAATAGCCTCAAATCAACAACTGACAATAAACTATTCAATAATTTCAGTAACTAAAACTTAGCCAACCAGATATTCAATTCACAAGTTCTGTAGGGTGGCAGGAGGAAGGCATACAAGTAGAGGATCAATCATATAATCACCTTTCCCCCACTCAACAACAGCTATTGTAGGGGTAATAGTTGCATATTAAGGGCATACAGTTAATAAGTTATACAGTTCTAGGGCCAAACATCGACACCTTGTTCTAGTCGCTGAGTTTAGCTTGCCTAAATTGAGGATTACTCTTCCCAGTATTCACATCAGCCAAATTTTTCTAATTTCCTATAGTCCAAAACAATTACCGTCTAGTATAATTTGTTATTCCCATGTAATAGAACTATTGCTTCCGTAAAGAAACCATATAGAGATCCAGATTTTTATACCTAGAGAACTTGGGTGCATAATTATCAAACTCATCTTGAAACCTCTTCAAACTCACCAGGATCAACTAAATACTCATTAACTTGTCGGGATGGATTCATTTTTCTGTCACAAGTAAGCATTTCAGACTCTTTGATGAAGATATATGGGCAATCACTCTCCAGAAATATAGGATTGGTTTTAAACCTCAAAACCGATTAGTTCATCTCTTTACTAAAAACACGAAATCACAGGTGCATAGGAGCATGTTTTCACCTCACCGGGCTCACCTAAATGATAAGACGTACAAGATTAGTAATAAAAGTTAACACTTTCCATCTGAACAAGAACTTATTCCTATCAAACCCAACTTGCGACAGTTAGTATTCATACATTCTATAATGCATTCATGCATAACATATGTATATACCAATAAAGACACTTAATGAAAGTGGAATAGGAGTTGTGAGATTAAAAAGCCTCAGCACTAAAATAAGGTACATTTTCTTTGAAACACAATAATTGCTTCAGATAATGTATTGAAGTACGAGTCAATTGTGAGTTAGAAATATAAACAAGGAAGACACTCTAGGGCTCAAGATCAATGATACAATTTTCATTCTCCAGAACAGAAATCACCAGAAATTTCTTATAACGAAAGTGAAAAAACTCGAACTGACAATTATCACAAAAACCAAATCTAAAAAGATCATAATTGCAGAGTCAACCAGAACAGATAAAGATAACACAAAGTAGAAACCTCAGTTTTGAAATTAAATTACAGCATAAAAATTCAATCACAAAGTAAAAATTACACATCTTCCACAAATAACAATGGTGAAGTATGAGGAAATTGAGAACTGCAGTCAATTTAGTACTAAGCAAAGTTGGTAGTAATCGTCGCAGAACAATTGCGATCAATGAAAACGATTGCGTAGAGAGCATATATGTGATCCCAGGAATGTAGCCTAGAATAGTCAACACCAAGCATATGAAAAACTCCACCTATAAAAATAAAATAGATATAGTTAGCAACGGAATCATGAAAATGATCAAATTGAATATGTAGAAAGTACTTTAGCAATTAAGAATGACACTAAATATAGATTGATTATAATTCTTTTTCTGATTAACCAGACATACCACTGAACAATCAAATAGAGGGAGCATAGAGTCGAACATGGATTTCGATAAGGGACCCATTTCTCCAGATCAAGATGGATCGGATCATGTTATCGGGGTATTTTTCAAACTAGCCGGGTATATTAGATTCATTTGGGTTTTTATGAAAAATTCTATTTTACCCTTAATGATATATAATTTGTTTATTACAAAGTATATCCTTTCTTTATAAATGGTTTTGACGATTGATATATTATATTCTTATATTTTCAACTCTATCCAACAAATCTATCATTTGATTTACTAGATTAGCATAATCTATAATCTTTTGTTCATATTCCATTATAAGTTTTTTATATTCCTCATATGGTCTATTTCTATTTTCTAGTTGGGTTCTAATATTTTTTATCTTTTCTAACATTCTTTCTAACAAGTTATTTAATCCTTTAGCTGTATATCCAGGCATTTTTATCCTATATTTCTTCCTTCTTGGTTTTTAATATATAATTCATTTCTAAGTTGTAGTGTGTCGGGGTAATTTTCAATATATCTTATTAACTTTGTATTAAGCTCTTCAATTATAGTTTCACCATGTTCTTTTTTATTAAGTTCTTGATAAATAAATCTCATTTCATCTAACATCTTATCTAACAAATTATCTAATCATTTTAACTGTATATCCTGGCATATCAGATAATATAATGAGATAATAATTCAAATATCATGAATAGACATTTAAACATTATAATAATTGATTCCTACGATTCTTTAAGATCTAAGAAAAATTATTTCTAAATTTAACAAAAATAATAGTTTTACCTTAATTCTGATCTTTAAGTTCCTCTCCTTAGAATCGAGTAACCTTCAGGCTCTGAATATGCAAACTGTTCCCTCAAGCGGCCATCTGCCTTTACAGGGTTCTTTGCTATTTCAACTTCTTGCCTTCACTGTGTCGGTTCCTAGAATTAAAACTATAAATCTTAACTAAAAAAAACTCTCTTTTTGTTAAAGTAAGAAATAAATATCTTCTTCAATCTTTCAAGAATCTACGGGGAAAGTAGTTTAGAATCTCATATTTGTTTAAGAGGATTGGAATGTGAATGATAATATCTGAATAGTACTGATATTGAAAATTTGGTATTCAAACAGAAGATTTGGCTTTCTCACAAGTTGAGTGCTCAAATTTTTCTCTCCAATTCGTTCTGTTTTTCATCTAGCCTAAAGGCCTCTATTTATACATCCAACAGAGGCAAAATTATTGGCCTCCTACATCATTGCATTCGTCATATAGCACTAAACTATTTGTGTTTTGAAATTAAGAGCCTCCTGGCCCCTCCATTAGAGTCACATCTTCTTTAGATATCTGTCTTCATATGCAGTTGTCTTCCTTTAGTCACATCTTCCTTATCTCTTTGGAATCTCCTTTTTGATTTTGTTGGCAGGTGGGGCAATCTTTTGCTTCACATGCACGTTGTAAGGTAGATATGCATCCTGGCATCTGATGTGTATCAAATTTGTTGATATAATCTCTAAGGATATCAGATCTTTGGATTCCATCATTTGCAAGCAAGGTCCATCCTTCATATTGGCATAGGCATCTAAATCTTTTTGCATAAAGATTTTTTGCCATATTGTAAAGAACTTTATATCCAAGAACTCTTCGGTTCTTAATCCATGCTCTGGTAAACCTTGGTAATGGTTTGCTGATTTCTCCAATGTCCATACAAAAATTCCATCCAACATATCCAATTGTAATAATATGTTCTGCTGGGTAGTATATTCCTCCATCCATTTTTGGACTAAGAGTATAAAATTTTAAACATATGGATCTTCTTTGAGCATATTTGGACACTTCAGATTTGAATATATCATCAAATTTTTCAAGTTCTTTAAAATTTTTATCTAGATAAATTAAATCCAAATATCCATAATCAGCCATCATTTTTACCATTATTGGTTCGGATCCTTTCATCATTATTATCCTTGGGTATATATGATCTCCTGGTGAAATGAAATATGATTCAGTTGGTCGAATTTCATACATCATTTTGGTAATCATCTTGTATTCTTCTTCTTTTGGAGACAAAGGGATTTCATCTTCTTCATCTGGTTGTATCCTAATAGATTTAAAATGTCCTTCATTGATAATAATCTTTTTGGGACTTTGAATAGTAATATCCTTTTTTGGTCCACTGCTGCTTCCGCTTTGTGGATCACTCCGTATTTGTACCTGTTTGGTATCAACCTGTTTGTATCCAATAATATTTTTGGTATCTGATAATCCTAATTGAGATTCAATAGCTTCAATTCGATCAATAATATCATTAGTAACTTTCATATGTGATGAACTTATTTCCATCATAATATTTACATTATATTATAAAATTTCGTTCATCTTATCCATCACATGTTAGATATCTTCAGCTTCATCCCTAGCATAAATAGCCATGGTTTTAAGCTCATCTAGTATCTTTTTGATATTATCCATCTGCAAATTCAATATTTCTGTTGAGAAAATCTGCAAGATAATTATTCACTCCTTTAATATGAACAATCTCAAAATTATAATAAGATAAATATGCTTGCCATCTATGCAATCTCCTATATTGAGGTTCCATTGGTAGCTTATTTCTGACTAATCCTACAACTTGAGAATTATCAGTTTCAACCATAAATTTTTTGGATAATAAAAAATAATGAGAACTTTTTTATTCCTCTAATAATTGCTAATAATTCCTTTTCATGTATAGTATAATTTATTTCAGCTTGATTAAAGGTTCCACTTGAATATCTGCAAATTTCATTTAAATCTGTTTTTTATAGAGCCGCCCAATATTTATTTGAGGCATCTGTATTGACAATTAGATTATCTTTTTCATCTGGTAACCTTAATTTTGGTAAATTCTTACATTCTTCTTTTAATGATTTAACTATCTCTGTATGTTCATTATTCCATCCCTTAGTATTCGTTTTTCTAAATAAAATTTGTATTTTATGTCTCTTTTTTGAAAGATTTTCAATAAATCCTTCAACATAATTTAGACATCCTAAGAATTTTTATATTTGTTCTTTAGATTCTAATTTATTTGGAAAACTACTTATCTTTTTAGATATATGAGTTTGTAATTTAATTCCTTTATTATCTATTGTTAATCCAAGAAAATCAATTTCTTGTTTTTCTATAATAGCTTTTTTTTAGAAAGGACAATTCCTTCCTTTTTACATTCATTTATGAATTGTATTAAATGATTTCTATGTTCTTCTTTATTATTGGAACATATCAATATATCATCTACATATACTATTAGAAATTTATTAAATTTTCTAAATATATCATCCATTCTTCTTTGATATATTTGAGATGCATTTTTCAATCCAAAAGGCATAACTAACCATTCATATTTGCCTTGGGGTGTACTAAAGGCTGTATATTGTATACTATCTTCTTCCATTTTTATATGCCAAAATCCTGATTTACAATCAAATTTAGAATAGTATTGTTTTCCTTTTACAAGGTTTATTAGGACTTGTTTATTTGGTAAAAAGTATCCATCAAATCTAATATATTTATTTAATTCCTTATAATTTATAAGCATTCTGGCTTTTCCTCTAACTTGCTCAGAATGTTTCATTACCATAAAGGCTGGATTACTATGGGGTCCATTACTTGGTCTAATAAGTTTTTGTTCTAATAATTCTTTTATTTGAACATTAAATTCTTGTGTATCTTGTATAGTATATGTCATTGGTCTTACTCTTATAATCACATTTTCTGTTAATTCTATTTTTGTTTTAGGATGGTATGATTTCCAAAATATCAATGGGTTTTCTCCATAAATTTTCTCTAATTGTTCTATAATTTTTCCTATACTTATTTCTACTTCTGTTTTTAGGACTTTTTTATACATTATTCTTTTATTTCTTATTTCATTTTGTATAATTAGTTTTTTCTCTCATCTATCACCACGCTAGGTTGGCTGAACTCTGTGTGGTCTAAATTCTCTTGGTATTTTTAATAAATGTCCGCAAGGGGTTTGTAACATAATCATATAATTATTTTATTTATAATATTGGAACTGCTGTATAAAGTCATTCCCTAATAATATATCACATTCTAACTTATCATAACTATATATCTTATTGATTATTATTTGCTTACTTCCAAGTATTATACTAATCTTATCAGCACTTTTTTATTATCTGGGTTTCTTCTCCTGTAACTCCTGTTATTTTTATTTTACTTTTATTTTCGCATGTCTTAATTAAGAAACTTTTAAATATAGTTATATCACTTTATGTGTCTATTAAAGCACAAGTTGTTATATCTGTTTCTATAATAGTAACTTGTATATATACTACTAATGGAAAACTTATTTGATTATTCATCTTTGTTACATAGTATATTTTGTCCATTATGAAATATATATAATCCTTCTCTCTTTATACTATAATCTTCAAATCCATTTAAGAAACTCATTCCTAATAATATACGAGGATTTATATTCATACTTTCATCTATATAACATGGCACAATAAGATCAATTCCTCCTATTTTTATAGGTACTTTAACTTCTAGTTCTGTAGTATGTATTTGTCCATCAAAGTTTACATATTTATATGGTTCTGTTTTATAAGGTATTAAACCTTTATTTCTTATTGAAGCTATATGACATTCACTAGCTCCTGTATCTATTAATATGTTTGATCCTGATATTCTTTTTCTTCCATTGAAATATTCTCCATTTATTTTCATATTTCCTGTATTCCTATGTAGTTTCATTTCTCTTGTATGACTATTTTCTCATAATAATCTATGTATTCTAAGACTTGTTGATCTTTTGATTAATTTTCCATCTTTAAATATTATATTTTTATCAGGGTATTCTTCTTCCATAAACTCTATTTTATCGGATTTATCTGTTGATATTCTAAATTCATATTCCTTTGGAATCAAATTTATTTGTTTATTTGGTTCTATAATTTTGCTAATATCTTTACATTCTTTATGAACTTCTATATATGGTTTCTTAGAATAAATATTCCCATAATTAGAATTAGTAAATGTATATAAAACTCTATATTTAATAGTCATAATTTGGTCTCCTGATTGCATTATATCATTCCTATGTAATTTAAAATGCAATCCTAAAACTTCATCAAAGTTTTTATATTTTAAAGAAATACAATATTTTGGGTAACAAGTAAATATTAATTTCTTATATGCTAAGTTTCCTTTTATAGTTCCTAAATGACTATCTCTTAAATTTATTATTTTTCCATCATGTAAACTTACTGTTAAAGGTAAATCTATTCCTTCCCTAAATAGAGATTTAAACATTATTTGTATTCCTGCTAAATAAACATATTGAATTTTTTCACTTTATTTTTTATTAATTTTTGATAATAACTCATCAACGGTATTTTTTGTTAAAAGATTTAATTTATGTGTTCCTTGAATTGTCCTAAAATCTATAATTTTTTCAATCTTATGATATTCATTTATAACTATTTTTTCTCTTTTCCAAATTCTATCAAAAATTTCCCATTTTCCTACTTTCAAATCTAAAGATAATTTTTGTAATTTTTTAAATTTATTATTATCAAAGGTTACCTTTAATCCGTATCCTTCTATTCCTTCGTATTCTTGTGTTTCTATATTATTCTTTTCTATTTCTTCAATCTCTTTATTCGGATTTTGATTCATTTTCTTCTGATTCTGTTTCACTTACATATACTTCTTGGCCATAGTATTGTTCAATATCAGATATCTCACTTAATTCATCTTCTATTCCTAAATATTCTATTTGTAATATCCTAACATTCTTTTTATCACAATCTAGACTTATATGACCTATTTCTCCACAATTCCAACATTTGCATTAACGTTTATCTTTTTTATTATAAGGTCTATTATTTTGTTGTTTATTCGGGTTAAATTTCCTCTTATAGTATCTTCTTTTAGGTTTTGTATATTTTTTCCTAAAATTTCTGAATTTTGTAAATCTCCTATTTTTATGTTTTCTCTTAATATTTTTTCTTTCAGGATAACATCCCCATTGTGTGGGTTTTTCCATATCCTCACAACATATTCTTGTTAATTTTCCTGATCTTTTTAATAATTGTCTTTGTTGACATATATGTGCAAGTCTATCAAATAGAAATTTTATCTTTGATCCTAAAGACCTTGGTATTCCTATATTATCTTTTACATATTTTTCAAATTCTATTTTAAAATATATTCCCCACGTTCCAGGTAATTTAGTATAGTATATATCTAAATATATTTCCTGATTTTCATTACTATAAAATTGTATATAGTAGTAATTTTTAAATTCACAAGTGTATTCTTTTATTTTACACATATCACAAATTGTTAAATTTATTAATTTTATTCTGGTATCATCTTTTTCTCTTTTTGCTTCATCTTCAAATTTTCTAATCCATTCTTCTCCTAAGAATTCATTTGCTATATATGCTACTAATCTTTCTATTCATTCTTTATCTGATTTTATTATTTCTGTTTGTATGTTTCTTTTCATTAATAATCTATTATCATCATTAACTCCTTCCCACCAATTTCTTACATTTTCTTCAAATGATGCTATTAAGTAATCTATTCTTCGATCTGTATTTTTCCAAATATCATCTTTGTTATATAGAGAGAATAGTATCATTGAATCTGGCCAAGTCAATAAGGCTTTCTTAGTATCTATTTTACAATCTAAATCTAATTTTGTTCCTTCATGATTAATTGGTTTGTCATAATTATCATTTAGTTCAAATCTATCTCTATATTTATTTCCTTTAGGTGGTTGTCTATTTATTATTTTATCATAGAATTGTTTATAGGGTTTATTATATATAAGTGCATAACTTTCATCTGAATCAATCTTTTGATTAGAAGTTTCTGTTGGGGTAGGTCCTCCTCCAGTATTCATTAGAACTTGGTATTCATCTATATTTTCTAGACTTAGTTGGTCAAAATTTTCTATTAGTAAATCTAATTTTTCATTCATCTTTATTTTTTTCTTGAATTTCTTCTATATTTTTTCTTTTTTCTAATGATTTTTTGAAATTTTCCTCTTCTTCTATTATTTTTGATAAAATATCTTTTCTAAAATAATCATCCATACTACTTGCTTCTATTACTAGGTTTTCTTGTATTATATGCTTCTTTCATATTCTAAACATTTCTTTTTCTATTAATTTTTTATCTATTTTCTTGTCTCTGCATTTATTATCTTATTTTAATTCTCTAATTTCAATTTTTAATATATTTAATTCTTCTTTTATTTCATTCCTTAAATTTTGTACATCAGTTATTAACATTTTTATTAATGTTTTTAATTCTTCCATATGATTATCTTTTCTTTGATTGGTTGAAATAATATATTCTTCATTCAGTATCTTTACAATCTTTTATAATTTTATCATACTTTTGTTTTTTATTTTCATCAGTTGTTAGTCTTTTTAATTCTTCAAAATCATTTTCTCTTTCCTTATATTTTTCTTGTTTTAATTTTAATATTTGGTCTTCTTGATATTTTGTTATTTTCTCAGGAGTTAATAATTCATCTAATATTTGGTGATTAATTATTTTTATCCTGTTTAACCTTTTATTCAAATTATTATTCATATTTAAGAATAAATTAATGATAGTTTTTGTATTTTTTTCTTTATAATGCAGTATAATTTCTTCTTTTTCAAATTCTTTACCAATCTTTTCATATATGTATTCATCAATTATAGTTCCTATTACCAGTTTATCTAATATTTGCTCTCTTATCTCTCTAGGCAATTCCTTAATTATAAGTAATGTTATTATTTTTAATTTTTTAGGAAATGATTCTATTATATAGTTTCCTTGATTATCCTCTAACATATAATACCAGTCTGTTTTGGTAATTGTTTCTTCTATAACTTTTTTAGTCATATTTTCTTATTTTTTTTTTCAATTAAATCATACATATATTTTTCATAGGTTTCTAGTATCATTTCACCAGTATACATATCTCTAACAATATCTAGTCTTATTTTTTCAATTATAAATTGTTTTATCTTCATAGGTAATTTTTCAAGTATTTTTAATGTAATTGTTACACTTTCATTATTTAATATTGGTTTTATAATTATTATGTTAAACGTTTCTCTTATTATATGGTATTTATCACCTAAATCTTCTATTTTCATTATTTTTAATAATTTTTATAAATCTTATATATATCCTATGGATCCTATGTGGCTCTGATACCAATTCAGGGGGTGCTACTATGAGCAAACAAAAATCTAAAAATCTAATAAACTTTAAAATCTAATAATCGATTAAAAATGGGTCTTATAATGTTTCTAATAAATTTCCAAAATCTAATAATATCTGAGAATTTATAATTTCAAGATCTGTTATTATATCTATATTTGGATTAAAAGGTATCTCGTATTTAGAAATATTCTTTTTCCTTTTTTCCAATTTATCTATAATATCTTGTATATCTTTTGTTATTATAAATCTTACTATTCCTTTAGCAAAATTTTCCATCATATTTTCTTTAAAACATTTTAATATTTTTTGAGATGCATTTAATTGTTCTTGATATCCAATCTTATCAAATTCATTTTCAAATTCAATTTCCTTTTTATCTTTAGCTATCTTTTTAATTTTATATGGTCCTCTTTTGGTTCGTGGTTTTTTATAATTTTTATTAATCATTTTGTAAACTAGGACTTGATTGTATTCTTTTCTTATTTTGATAGTTTTGGTTGCAATTATTGTTTTAGGGGTATTTTAGGTAGTTTATATGGTTGAATAGTGAAAATGGGTATTTTGGAAAGGCTATTGCCAAATTTTGGGTGTTTTCAATAATTTCCCCATGTTATCAACCATGCGTTCGAACACAGGGGGTCCAGAATCGTGGAAACTCAATGGCCGAATCAAAATAAGTCTCGAGGTCGAATACCGAGTTGAGGCACGGGTCCTTGCATGCCTGTAGCCACTCCTTATACACCCGCATGGCCCTCCACCATCAGTCCGCCAAAGAGCGGCACGAGAGGATGTTGATGAAGCACTCGTGAGTTAAATCGGTCGTCGTCATCCTTTTTAACTGATAATATAACACGATGGATTGATTATGATAACGATTATGTTAAAACTTGAAGGTGCTGCTAATAAGATTGATACGTGCGTGTCTAGTAAAACGGATATATATTTAATTATTTTTTATTTCTCTCATATTAGATAATCTCTTTTAACAAATTATTAATATTAATTCATTATTCAACTACATTAATAGTCCAACTATAAATGAAACACGTCCATGGCACATCTAACTTAATAGTATTGTTGGACCGTGATATCCTTGAAACTTGCGCCTTAGTCCATATATTTAGAATATTTTCAACGCATTTCATAGATTGCAATTTAGACTCGAGATGCACTGTCCATTTTTTTGTCCATCCAATTAATTATTGACATGCATCAATTTAGTAGGTTAGTGGTGAAGTTGAGTGGGTTGGTGGTGAAGTTAATCAGGATTCATTTGAGATAACATGTTAATTATTGATGACATGTCAAGAATTAATTGAATGGACAGGAAAATGGATAGTAAAATTGGACAGAAGATCTGGACTCTGCAATTTATGTGGCATCCAAATAGTAAGACTTTCGATTTATTTTAAATTAATATCTACTAAATAGAAGGTCTAGCTCAATTTTTTTTTCTACAATTGATTCAACAAATATTTCAAATTTCATTGTTAATATATATTTAACGGAAAACAAAAATGATAAACAGGAGGGGGAGAGAGAGAGATTGATTTTTTGCTATCTTTATTGTTTTCAAATACATAGGCATATGATATGGTATCCTAGTCTACCAGGATTTGAAAACGACGTCTCCACCATTCATAAATGGACAATCTCTCATTGTTAATGGCCGATCACGATTTGAGAAGAATGTAAAGTTTTATGTGAAATGTTCATGTAATAATCAAAAAATAAAAGTTTATTAACACAAAACTTACATATGTTTGGCCTTCATTGTGTAAAACGTCTCTACGTTTAAATTTTTTTCATTTTCACGTTTCATTGTGAAAAAGTCGTTTCCATCAATTTTTATTCAATTTCTCAATGAAAATATATGAAATGACAAATGGGTTAATTTCACAAATGGTCACTGAAGTTACAGCAAAATAACAAAATGGTCACTGAAGTTACAGCAAAATAACAAAATGGTCACTGAAGTTCAAAACTTGCATTAACGGTCACTCAACTTTCAAGCACTTTCGAAAATGGTCACTGAGGAAAGTTTTTGGACTTTTTTGTTCTAATTGAAACCTAAATTAACAAAACCCGACCCCTTCAAAATTGGAGGACCTGAAGTGCAATTCCATTTTTTATAAAACATCAAATTCTATCCCTTTCATTTCGAAGTTCAAACCCGCGATTTATGTGAGTCTTTTAAGGTAAAAAATGAATTATGAAATTATTTTTCTATGCATCATCCCAATATGAATAATAAAAAAAAAAAAAATCGCCGGATTGAACTTCGAACCGAAGTGTGGCATAAATCGGTAAACACTGAAACTTACATTAAACCTGCTTACTAACTAAATTGGCAAGCCGTTTACTAAAATGACCAAATTAAACTATTCAAGTCAACAATCAGCCCTACTTACTAAACAATCAGCCATTATCATTAAAATGAGAATGAAGTTGGAAGCAAAGATGGCGGGTCGGAAAGTACTGAAGGCATTGAGGCAATGGTGTATAACACGCTGAACAAGGTAAATTAGCCATGGCTGTGTAGGAAGATTTAATATGCTGATGAAATTAGAGGCAAGGATGACTGAGCGTTGTCTGAATACAAAGGTACAGAAAGTGATACCAGATTAAGGTAACAAATCACAATTTCTCATCAACATTAATGTCCCAGCGGTAACAGAAAACGATAAGCATAAGTGTACTACTTAAAAGGTTAAGAACTTGAAAGAGGTTTCGAGTTCTGAAACTAAAGGTTGTAGTAGAGCATATTTCCATTCCAAAATGGTAATAAGAAAGCAAATGGCAAGGCCATACATACGCACAAGAATAATCTGGTGCAGGTATTATGTTACAGCCCATTTTTAATTAGTCAAAGTCAATGGTTGAATTGTCAAGGTCAAAGTCAATATGGACTTAATTGGAATAATTTTTTTTTGGGGCTTATGTTATATTTAAGAAAATTGAGGGTTAAGATGGATTAATATTGAAGTGGAGGACTTACTTATACATTATATGATAGTTGAGGGACTTCCTATGCAATTAGCCCATAATTTTACCAAATTTTAAACCCAATTCCTTACCTTTCCACCCTATTCACGCAGAGAAGCCCAGCTGAAGCGAAAGAGAAGAAAGAAAGGAGGAAGAAAAGGAAGGAAGGAAAAAGGGAAGAAAATGGTAAGTGGCGATTTTCTCCATTTTAGGTTCGATTTATCCTATTTTTTTCATAAGATAAGGAATATATTATGTCAATTTTCTAGAGTTTTTATTTGGCTCGAAATTTCAAATGTAGGTAAAAGATTATGGTTTTTAGTTCAAGTTTTCTTGGTGGCTAGCTTCCATTTACATTTAAGATAAGAAACTCTAATTTTGGGCAAACCCTAGAATTTCTAATTTGATTCTTGAGTAAAGATAATTGTGGGAAATGATTGTGATGATGAAATATTTACTTGGAAGTATGTATTTATGGAAGAAGAGGAAAATTTAATGGAATGAATTATCATTTCTAGTTGTCACTAGATTGAAGTGAGTATTTGCATATATGCTCGGATTGAAGGTTATGTTGATGAGTTGGTCATTAGTAAATGGACTAGAAAGTGAGATTAGCTCCAATGGATTAAAGGAATAATTTGGGGAATTTATTCAAGTATGGAGGAATTAAGTTATAAGAGCTTGTATGTAAATACTAAGACTACTTTCTATGGTGGTCGCTAAATTGATTATTCATATCGTATTTCAGGTGGTGACGAGGAGATTGGAAACGTCTATCAGCCAGTCTAGCTTGTAGCTCGTATTTTGTGAGTGGAAAATCTTATTTTGCAGAAATAAATATTTATTATATATATACTATATCCGAAGGTTAATTATTACTTATATTCGATTTGACGGCATGATTTCCAAAATCACATGGATTTTTGTAGTCACTTTACTTTTAAAAGTTAAATCTAGTTCATTGAAATTATTTCTCTAGCATGTTATTCATGTTATATATTTCAACATATTTGTAGTTATTTTAAAACTATCGGAAAGTACCCAGGTGATTTTACCCGCTCTGCACTGATGTGAATGTGTTTCCACGGTGTATGACCAGATTATCAGAGGTCTTTGGGACCCACTCTCGTACACATATAGGCTTTGGGCCGTGTATTAGGGTGATTAGCCTTTGGGGCAGCTCTGCGTACGTATGACCAGTTTATCAGATTATCAGATTTGAATGGTTTTGCCTTGTACATCGAGATTACTCTGTACATGAGTAAGGCTATTCATTGGGTACTTCTTGGTGTGATTATTTAGTGTATCATTTATATTCATTCAGTTTTAGATTCACAGATTTTCAAATATCAGATAATAGTTCATTTCAGAATATAGAATTCAGCTATTTCAGTTACAGAAATGCAATTTTAATTTATAGAAACGACAGCTTTACACATATTTATGTTGATACCAGATTTGTCTATACTTGACATATTTTTACAGTTGGTTATTCAGAATAATTAGTATGAATTTTATGATTTTAGCATGTTTCAGTTGTAAAAGAAATTATCAGAATTTCTACAAATTGTAAAAAAAAAAAAAAGAAGAAAAATAAATCAGATTTTCAGTAAAAATGTATAAATGGAAAAAGTATATGTATTTGTGAACTATCCACTCACTGAGTTACAAACTCATATATTTTGTCATGTTTTTCCTATCAGGAGGCCGCTGAATTTGAGATACCTGGAAAGCCTGTTGAAGTTCAGAGCCTGAATACCCATCATTAGGTTGCATGATTTTAACATTATCTAGCATGTAAATGTTTAATTGGGAACTTATGTCATAAAACACTTGGTCTAATATTTTGTGTAATGTTCACTTTGTCGATGGGTTGCTTCATTGTTGTAATGCATGCATGCAAACATGGTGTTTTGAAGTAGAAGTGTTCACTCAAGTTTAATTTCATATTGATTTAGTTGTGGTGGTATTGATGGATTTGGTGGTTCCCAAAATATTGATATTTGATTATTGTATTGGGTCTTTTATAAATTTTCAGGTTGGTTTTGTTCTATTTTCAGGGAAAACTCTGCCAAAAGTTTTACAAAAATATTGTATTCATCAAATAGTCAAACAGTCGTAGAACAGTCTATGTGGCCTTGGTGGTGGGTCCAGCATCTAGTTGGAACTCATCATCGGCGCACGTCACGTCTGGGTCCACTAGGGTGACTCGAGACGGGGTCGTGTCAATTGGTATCAGAGCATGGTTTTAGAGTCTATAGGTAACACTGCATGTATTTGATGTTCATATATCATACATTATTGTAGGTGAGTCATGCGTGGTGGTGGCAGAACTCGCAGGCGTCAAAATCCAGTATCTCAAGCTCATGATGCTCCTGAGGGAGGACATGTTGGAGGGGCCAGTGGGGCCGCAGAATCTGTTCATCAGTCTCAGGTGCAACCTGACCCTGTCACCGATAGACTAGTTGCAGCTATTTCTTCCCTTCTACCCAATGCTGACAGAGATAACTCTATTGAGAGGGCTATGAAACTTGGGGCGAAATTTTTTATGGGTACATCTAATCCAGCTGATGCTGAACTCTGGATGAAGACTTTGGAAAGTATATTTGATGTGATGGAATGTTCAGATGATAAAAAATTACGCCTAGCTGTATTCTTATTGAAGGGGGGAGCTGCTGATTGGTGGATTTCGTTTCGATGTCGATATCCAGATCCTAGTGCAATCACTTGGACTAATTTCAGGGAAGCTTTCTATGAAACGTACTATCCTCCATTTTATCAAGATGCAAAACAGAATGAATTTTTGAGATTGGTTCAGGGATCCATGTCGGTTGCAGAATACCATGTAAGGTTTGTAGAACTGTCAAAGTATGCCAATGCAATGGTTGCGGAGGAGAGAGATAGGTGTAGACGATTCGAACAAGGATTGAGAGCAGATATCCGGCCTATGGTTACTGCTCATGGGCATCGCAATTTCGGCTTGTTGGTAGAGGCAACGTTAAGGGTTGAGACAGCCATTCGAGAAGGACATAGTCAAGGAGCGCAGATGACCTTCCGAAGTGGTAACAGTCAAACAGGAACTTCTGGAGAAAGGTTTAAAAAGAACAGAAAAGGTTTTTGGCCTGGTGTTGCTAACTCTAACGGTTTTAAATCTAAGTCTCGTAGTTCTGGGTCTAGCCAGGGATCAGGCCATAGTCAGAGTTTGGTACAGCATCCAGTTGGGAGTCATTCTCGTTTTCAAGGTTCTACACAGAGAAATCAGAATGTGAGGCAGAATGAAGGTTCTGATCACCGTAGCTTTCCACAGTGCCAGTCTTGTGGGAAGTTTCATCCAGGCGAGTGCCTTAGAGGAGCTGGAGTTTGTTACCAATGTGGTCGATGGGACACATGAAGAAAGATTGTCCAGCTCGATCTCAGTAGATTGGAGTAACTCAGACGGTTTTTCCTCAGCCAGGGGTCAGTACAGCTGGACAGAACCGAGATCAGAGAGCTGCATCAGCAGGGTCGACAGGAGGTGCACAACCTAATGTTGCTAGGGGCAGTGCTTCTAGACAAGGAGCTCAAGCGAGTCGATCCAATACCCAGGGCAAAGTTTTTGCTATGACGCAGCAGGAGGCAGGGGAGTCACCAGATATGGTAGTGGGTATGTTATCTATTTTTGGTAGAAATGCTCGTTGTTTAATTGATTTGGGTGCTACCCATTCCTTTATTTCTCATGCACTTGCTAACTATGCTGATAGATGTCAGAGTCTTTAGATAGTGAATTGGTAGTAGCGACTCCTGTAGGGGATTCACTTTTAGCTGATCGGGTATTTAAAAATTGTGGATTAGAGTGAACGATCATGAGTTGAAAGCAGATCTAATTCTACTCGATATTCACGATTTTGATGTTATTTTGGGGATGGACTTTCTATCTAAATATCATGCTTCAGTTGATTGTTTTCGCAAAGAAGTGGCATTTAGAAGTCCAGGAGAGTTAGAAATTGTCCTCATTGGAGAGCGCAGAATTTTACCATCTTGTGTGATATCCGTCCTGGATGCCCGGAGAATGCTCAAAAAGGGTTGCCATGCATATTTGGCTCATGTGATTGATACTCAGATCACTAAACTGAATATAGATGATATATCAGTTGTGCGAGATTTTCCCGATGTCTTTCCAGAAGACCTTCCGGGATTAGCCCCAGACATGGAGATCAAGTTTTCTATTGATTTGATCCCTGGGACAGCACCTATTTCGCAGGCACCTTATCGGATGGCACTGAAAGAGTTGATGGAATTAAAGGTACAATTACAAGATTTGGTTGATAAGGGTTTCATTAGACCCAGTGTATCCCCCTTGGGGAGCACCTGTTTTATTTGTGAAGAAGAAGGATGGTACTATGAGATTGTGTATCGACTATAGACAGTTGAATAAGGTGACTATTCGCAATAAGTACCCTCTACCCCGCATTGACGATCTGTTTGATCAACTTCGAGGAGCCTCGGTATTTTCAAAGATTGATTTGCGTTCGGGGTATCATCAACTTAGAATTAGAGATGTAGATGTACCAAAGACTGCTTTCAGATCTCGATATGGCCATTATGAATTTTTGGTGATGCCGTTTGGATTAACTAATGCTCCAGCTGCATTTATTGACTTGATGAATAGGGTGCTTCATCCATATCTAGATAAATTTGTTATTGTCTTCATTGATGATATATTGGTATATTCTCGCAGTTGTGATGAGCATGCTGGGCACTTGAGGATTATTTTCCAGACTTTGCGAGATAAGCAGTTGTATGCTAAGTTTAGCAAATGTGAATTTTGGTTGGATAAAGTTGTGTTTCTTGGTCATGTTATCTCAGCAGAAGGCATTTATGTAGATCCTGTAAAAATTGAGGCTGTGACGAAATGGGAACGCCCTTCTAATGTTACAGAAGTACGGAGATCCTTGGGCTAGCAGGTTATTACCGTCGATTTATAGAGGTTTCTCCAAAATTGCCCTTCCCTTGACTAGATTGACTCGGAAGAACTCT
Organism: Fraxinus americana; assembly: GCA_035079005.1. Classification (NCBI taxonomy): domain Eukaryota; kingdom Viridiplantae; phylum Streptophyta; class Magnoliopsida; order Lamiales; family Oleaceae; genus Fraxinus; species Fraxinus americana. The sequence goes on along the minus strand of CM068726.1, from coordinate 6,940,608 downwards.
AAATTTGTGTGGTCTGAGCAATGCGAGAAGAGTTTTCAAGGATTGAAGAATAGATTGGTTTCTGCTCCTATACTTACTCTTCCTTCACCAGGTGAAGAGTTTACAGTGTATAGCGATGCTTCATGCCAAGGTTTGGGTTGTGTCTTGATGCAAAATGGAAAGGTTATAGCTTATGCTTCAAGACAATTGAAGAAGCATGAGTTAAACTATCCAACACATGATTTGGAGTTAGCTGCAGTAGTGTTAGCATTGAAAATTTGGAGGCATTATTTGTATGGTGAGAAATGTCAGATATTTACTGATCATAAAAGTTTGAAGTATATCTTTGATAAAAAAGAATTGAACCTAAGACAAAGAAGATGGTTGGAGTTGATAAAAGACTATGATTGCAAGATTGACTATCATCTAGGGAAAACTAATGTAGTTGCAGATGCTCTTAGCAGAAAGACTAGTTCTTCCCCTCAATCCAATGCAGTATATGCTGGTTTGTTGTGTGAGTTCAGGAAGTTACATGCTCGATTGTCAGCTACTACTTCAGGGGCGGTATTAGCTCATTTTCAGGTGAGGCCCACTCTGGTGGATAGGATTGGATTAGCCCAATCTCAAGATCTGACACTGAGAACATTGAAAGCCTAAGTTAGCACTGGATTAAGAACAGACTATGCAATTAGGAGTGATGGTATGTTGGTTATGGGAAATAGATTGTGTGTTCCTGATGTTGCAGAATTGAAGAAAGAGATCTTAGAAGAGGCGCACAGTGCTGCTTATGCGATGCACCCAGGCAGTACTAAGATGTATCATACATTGAAAGAGCATTATTGGTGGAATGGCATGAAAAGAGATATAGCAAAATTTGTATCTAAATGCCTGATCTGTCAACAGGTGAAACCGGATCGTCAGAAAACAGCTGGATTTCTACAACCTTTGCCTATTCCAGAATGGAAGTGGGAACACATTACCATGGATTTCTTGTTTGGTTTTCCTCGTACTTAGAATGGTCATGATGGTGTTTGGGTGATTGTGGATCGTTTGACCAAGACTGCCAGATTTTTACCAATCAAAGCCACTTATTCCTTGAGTAAGTTGGCAAAATTATATGTTGATGAGATTGTTAGCTTATATGGTGCACCAGTGTCTATTGTATCGGATAAAGATCCTCGATTCACATCTAAATTTTGGCCTAGTTTGCAGGGAGCCATGAGTACTAAACTACATTTTAGTACAGCTTTTCATCCTCAGACAGATGGCCAGTCAGAGAGGACCATACAGACTCTTGAGGATATGTTGAGAGCCTGTGTTTTAGAGTTCAAAGGTAGCTGGGATACCCACTTGTCTTTAATGGAGTTTGCTTACAATAACAGTTACCACTCCAGTATATCAATGGCTCCTTTTGAAGATTTGTATGGTAGAAAATGCAGAACGCCAGTATGCTGGGATGAAGTTGGCGAAAGAAAGTTAGTAGGTCCTGAATTGGTTCAAATGACTTCAGAAAATGTGAAAAGGATTAGAGAAAATTTGAAGGTAGCACAAGACAAACAGAAAAGCTATGCAGATAGGCGCAGAAAAGATCTTGAATTTGCAGTTGGTGATAAAGTATTTTTGAAATTGTCACCTTGGAAAGGAGTGTTGAGATTTGGCAAACGGGGAAAGTTGAGTCCATGATTTATTGGACCTTATCAGATTACGGAGCGGATTGGTCCAATTGCATATCGATTAGATTTGCCAGATGAACTATCCAGGATCCATGATGTTTTTCATGTTTCTATGCTTCGTAAGTATATCACTAATCCGTCTCATGTTCTAGAGTCTCAACCAGTTCAGTTGAAAAAAAATTTGACTTATGAAGTAGAGCCAGTGGGAATTTTAGATAGAAAGGAGCAAGTTCACCGAGGTAAAGCAATTTCGTTGGTAAAAGTCCTATGGGAAAATCAGATGGTAGAGGAGGCTACATGGGAAGATGAGGAACAGATGCGTGCTCAATATCCTCATCTATTTACTGATTAGCCAGCTGTTCATCGATTTTCGAGGACGAAATTCTTTTAAGGAGGTAAGATTGTTACAGCCCATTTTTAATTAGTCAAAGTCAATGGTTGAATTGTCAAGGTCAAAGTCAATATGGACTTAATTGGAATAATTTTTTTGAGGGCTTATGTTATATTTAAGAAAATTGAGGGTTAAGATGGATTAATATTGAGGTGGAGGACTTACTTATACATTATATGATAGTTGAGGGACTTCCTATGCAATTAGCCCATAATTTTACCAAATTTTAAACCCAATTCCTTACCTTTTCACCCTATTCACGCAGAGAAGCCCAGTTGAAGCGAAAGAGAAGGAAGAAAGGAGGAAGAAAAGGAAGGAAGGAAAAAGGGAAGAAAATAGTAAGTGGCGATTTTCTCCATTTTAGGTTCGATTTATCCTATTTTTTTCATAAGATAAGGAATATATTATGTCAATTTTCTAGGGTTTTTATTTGGCTCGAAATTTCAAATGTAGGTAAAAGATTATGGTTTTTAGTTCAAGTTTTCTTGGTGGTTAGCTTCCATTTACATTTAAGATAAGAAACTCTAATTTTGGGCAAACCCTAGAATTTCTAATTTGATTCTTGAGTAAAGATAATTGTGGGAAATGATTGTGATGATGAAATATTTACTTGGAAGTATGTATTTATGGAAGAAGAGGAAAATTTAATGGAATGAATTATCATTTCTAGTTGTCACTATATTGAAGTGAGTATTTGCATATATGCTCGGATTGAAGGTTATGTTGATGAGTTGGTCATTAGTAAATGGACTAGAAAGTGAGATTAGCTCCAATGGATTAAAGGAATAATTTGGGGAATTTATTCAAGTATGGAGGAATTAAGTTATAAGAGCTTGTATGTAAATACTAAGACTACTTTCTATGGTGGTCGCTAAATTGATTATTCATATCGTATTTCAGGTGGTGACGAGGAGATTGGAAACGTCTATCAGCCAGTCTAGCTTGTAGCTCGTATTTTGTGAGTGGAAAATCTTATTTTGCAGAAATAAATATTTATTATATATATACTATATCCGAAGGTTAATTATTACTTATATTCGATTTGACGGCATGATTTCCAAAATCACATGGATTTTTGTAGTCACTTTACTTTTAAAAGTTAAATCTAGTTCATTGAAATTATTTCTCTAGCATGTTATTCATGTTATATATTTCAACATATTTGTAGTTATTTTAAAACCATCGGAAAGTACCCAGGTGATTTTACCCGCTCTGCACTGATGTGAATGTGTTTCCACGGTGTATGACCAGATTATCAGAGGTCTTTGGGACCCACTCTCGTACACATATAGGCTTTGGGCCGTGTATTAGGGTGATTAGCCTTTGGGGCAGCTCTGCGTACGTATGACCAGTTTATCAGATTATCAGATTTGAATGGTTTTGCCTTGTACATCGAGATTACTCTGTACATGAGTAAGGCTATTCATTGGGTACTTCTTGGTGTGCTTATTTAGTGTATCATTTATATTCATTCAGTTTTAGATTCACAGATTTTCAAATATCAGATAATAGTTCATTTCAGAATATAGAATTCAAATATTTCGATTCTGAGAAATGCAATTTTAATTTATAGAAACGACAGCTTTACACATATTTATGTTGATACCAGATTTGTCTATACTTGACATATTTTTACAGTTGGTTATTCAGTAATTAGTATGAATTTTATGATTTTAGCATGTTTCAGTTGTAAAAGAAATTATCAAAATTTCTACAAATTGTAAAAAAAAAAAAAGAAGAAAAATAAATCAGATTTTCAGTAAAAATGTATAAATGGAAAAAGTATATGTATTTGCGAACTATCCACTCACTGAGTTACAAACTCATACATTTTGTCATGTTTTTCCTATCAGGAGGCCGCTGAATTTGAGATACCTGGAAAGCCTGTTGAAGTTCAGAGCCTGACTACCCATCATTAGGTTGCATGATTTTAACATTATCTAGCATGTAAATGTTTAATTGGGAACTTATGTCATAAAACACTTGGTCTAATATTTTGTGTAATGTTCACTTTGTCGATGGGTTGCTTCATTGTTGTAATGCATGCATGCAAACATGGTGTTTTGAAGTAGAAGTGTTCACTCAAGTTTAATTTCATATGATTTAGTTGTGGTGGTATTGATGGATTTGGTGGTTCCCAAAATATTGATATTTGATTATTGTATTGGGTCTTTTATAAATTTTCAGGTTGGTTTTGTTCTATTTTCAGGGGAAACTCTGCAAAAGTTTTACAAAAATATTGTATTCATCAAATAGTCAAACAGTCGTAGAACAGTCTATGTGGCCTTGGTGGTGGGTCCAGCATCTAGTTGGAACTCATCATCGGCGCACGTCACGTCTGGGTCCACTAGGGTGACTCGAGACGGGGTCGTGTCATATTAACCAAGAGGCCAAACTCACATTCAACATTACTGATATTTTGTTTTCTTCTCGATACCCGTGTGAACTCCTTTAGTCGACTGCCTTTTAGAAATAGTCGATTTCTTTTGTTCATAAACTTGAGAAAGACGGAATTGGTGGGAGTTGTGAAACGCTTTCCAGTGCTTTCAGTGGGTTGTCTGATTCATTGCCACCCTCAATTTCTTCATCAATGATTTGGGGCATAAATCGCCGGTTTGAACTTCGAAGTTCGAGCTGAAAGGGTAGGGTTTGATGTTTTATAAATAAGGGAATTGCACTTCAGGTCCTCCAATTTTGAAGGATCCGTGTTCTGTTAATTTAGGTTTCAATTAGAACAAAAAAGTCCAAAAACTTACCTCAATGACCATTTTTGAAAGTGTCTGAAAGTTGAGTGACCGTTAATGCAAGTTTCGAACTTTAGTGACCATTTTGTTATTTTTCTGTAACTTCAGTGATCATTTATGAAATTAACCCAATGACAAATACATCATCCTATTTAAATAAAACAAAAAAGAAAAACATAAAAATAATGAAGTAACTGCAATCATACTTCCAAATCTTTTTAAAAGTACAAATAAATTTTAAAAATATTCAAAAAAAAAAAATCTCTCTGTCTCCCCCTCCCTCCCTCCACCGCGACCATCACGAATAATAAACAATTTCCAAAAAATCGAAATTCTAAAAAATCTCAAGTATTAGAGTAGGGCTGTCCGTTGGTCGGTTCGGTTCGGTGGTTCGGTTCTGAAGAGACCCGAACCGACCCAAAACTTTCGGGTATTTAATAAATGGAACCGTCGGGTCCAAATATAATTATGGAACCGTTCGGGTTCGGTTCCGTTCAGTTCGGGTCCGTTCGGTTTCGTACCATAATTAATTTTTTTAATATTTACAGCAACACTATATAAATACAACTAATGACATTTTATTCGTAACTTTTACAAATTAACGTAGCCCAATTCAAAAACATATAAATAACTAGCCGTCCAATAAGATTAATTCAATGCATACAAATACCAAAAAATAGATATTAATATTACAGCAACACTACATAAAATATATTCATCCGCTTCAAATTAAAATGGGCTAATGAGCTTTAAAAATGATTTGGGCTTTAAAATTAAAATTATGAAATAATCTGATTTATTTAATTAATTTGCTAATTTGTTTAGAAATAAATAAAATAATTTAATTAATTCAATATAAAAAATAAAAAAATTATTTAGTTTCAGTTCTTCGGTTCTTGATCTAGACCCGAGACCCGACCCAAACCCATCGGTTCTCGATTCGAGTACCCGTTCGGGTATTTAATTTATGAAGAACCGCTTGGTTCGGTTCGGTCCTGTTCGGAACTTTTGAACACCCCAACATTAGAGTTTCAATGTACCGTAAACTTCAATATACTCTTTAACTTTATTGTGATGCCACTTAGTCTCCCATAAACAAAATTCGAAGATGGGGTTTGAAGAAATGGATCCTACCTCTGACCTTTGCTTGCCTCATCAGCTTCGATGGAGAAAAATCAAGACGAATTCCGGACGGTTGACGCGAGACCTTCGTTTTGATACACCATTTGTATCAAACGGATAGATTTTATCAAAACTCAGCTCATTAGATTCATCTTTTCAAATTTTGAATTGTCAATTTTGGAGAGTTATGGCTCCATTTTCATGGCAGCAAATTTCAATTGAGAACCTGTTTTGATGTTATAAGACCACGAATGGGAGCACCTTGGGGAGTAGACGTTACCGGTTTGTGGCTAATGGAATGGGTGCTGTCGAAAAGAGTGTTGCCGAAAAGAGTGTTGCTGCCTTGGTTTTGGTCTGTGAGCTGGGAATTTTGGGCAGCGACAGAGGTCATTTGTGATGGCAGGATGGAGGTGTATCCGATAGTGGCGGTGTCCCGAGGTCTAGGCAATGGTAGGGTGGAGTTTGAGGTGGTTGAAGGTGGCGGCTCCGTTGAGTTGCTAAGTCGCCAATGGTGGTGGTGGAGGAGGAGGAGGAGAGAGAGATTTTTTTTTATTTCAAATTATTTAATAATTTATTTGAGATTTATTTTCACTTTTAAAAAGGTTTGGGAGTATGGTTGCAATTAGTTCATTATTTTTATTTTTTTCTTTTTGTTTATTTAAATGAGAGAGTATATTCGTTATTTCATATATTTTCATTGAGGAATTGGATTAAAATTGATGAAAATGATGTTTTTCACAATGAAACGTGAGAATAAGGGTGAAAATGCAAAAAATTGAAAGTATGGACATTTTGTACACTAAAAGTTAAACGTAGGGACGTTTTGAACTAATAATCCAAAAATAAATAAGATTATTCAATAGTGAATTTCCAGAAAATGCAAATATATTGTCAAGAAAGCAAGAACAATACCAAAAGACAAATATTTTACAAAGTAACGATAAAATATTGAACATGATCACTCACAAACAAGCTAAAGAAAACACACTAAAATTACATGAAATTCTCGAAAAACATGACCGTCGCTAAATCGTATTACACACAACACCCGTTATTGACGCAATAAGAAAGCACTCTAATTTCCATACTCAATTTTGACAACCAAAACGAGAAATACTCAAGAAGTCCACCTCCATAAACCTCCTCTTTTTGGTAATTCGAAGTTATCCCTGACATAAAAAACAACATTCAGAGAAACAAAATTAAATGCATCAAGGGCTTTAGTATTATTACACTAATTATCAATTGGTGCTATCAATTTAAACTCGAACAGATACATGAAGGATTAGCAATTATTAATTTTGTAATTGATTGTTATCACAATATATAAATACATGCATGATGCATACTCGTGCAAAAGAATCCTAACATCTTGAATTATGAGTCACTTCGGTTCAAAAACTCTTATCCCATGTTTTTGTGTTTGGTAATCTTGATGGGATATAACAACTAAAATTTTTGTAACACATCCCTCAATTATATTCAATATCGTCTACTCCAATTTACTAAATTATTAAGCTTTGTGTTTGAATTATGAATTTGCTTAAACGAATATTTTGGATTATTTTAAATTTATATCTCAATAACATTGTACAGAAAAGAGTATTTTCAATATTTTATTGTAAGGAAAGAAGAAAACAAGGAAGAAACAGTATAAACCACTATAAGAACTAGAAAAAGCACACTAACCTCTTCAATACTAGTCTGACTTCCAAGGCTTCATCATTATTTCACGTAGTCTCTCGGGAACATTTAAGTCTTTTTGGTCGCACACAAACTTGTAAAGCTTTGGCATCCCTGTTTGATCCACAATCAACTCCGGAATTACATTTTCCAAACTTCTCCAAATTGTCAACATTTGAAGCTCTAGAAAGCTGTTTGCTCCTGAGAAATCCAGTGTGATTGATTGGCTGTATGTACAACGGATCAAACTAAAAATCTCCAATTTGGGTAGTTCCTTTAGTACCTTCATTGGATCCTCAGTGAATTCCATGTAACAAAGGCTAAGGTTGATAAGGTTTGGAGGGAATTCAATGGTGTCAAGCTTGAATGGAAAATTAGATTTAGCCCTCAGAAACAACGTAGCAAGATGGTCATAGCGGGACAGGTTTAACCTCATAAACTTCTGAGTGAACCACAACTGCAAGTCTTGGAGCTTCTCCGATATGGGTGTTTTACCCGATATTACATTTATATGTTGGTCATTAATCTTATATAAACCTAGCTCTCTCAAGTTGGAGATTTTTTGTAATGATCTAGCTTTCAAAAAGGTACCAGGCACCCAATGTAAAATTTCTATGTTTGGTAAATACACCTCATTTCTGACATTCAAATTTGTGCATTTGTTCGACTCAAAAATATTACCATAGCCTAAGGCTAAGAGTAAATGCTTCAAATGCTTCATGCTGAAAATAGTTCTTGGCAAACCACATTTAAAATATGCTCGTTGAATATCCAATGTCACCAATTTCTTGAGATTCCTTATGGTTGAAGGCATCCTTTCAAATCTCCCACTCAACTTAAGGAAAGTCAACCTGCTCAGATCTCCTATCTCATTAGGAATAGAAGGCCATTCTTCTCCTGAGTTACAGAAACAGAACAAGGTACGAAGTTTTGGAGTTTTTGAAAAAGAAAATTGACTAGTATTGTCAATTGTAAGTCTACGAAGCGTTGAAAATGAATTAGAGTGTATATTATGGCGTGTACTAAAGAAGTTGTTCTCGTTGGCCATTTCGATGCAAAGAATGCGTAGAAGATCATGAATGCGACAACTTTCCACTCTTCCATCCAAATATCTCTTAGAAACTTGGATTAAATTTCTGTCACTTAACATTTCTAGTTTAACAGCCCCAATGTCATAAGGATTTCGATTTCCGTCAACCTGGATCATTTTCTCGGAAACCCAAGCCATGACCAACTCATGACTATAAATTTTTTTGTCTTCGGGGAACAGCCCAAAGTAAAGGAAAAAAGGCCTCAAGTCAGGAGGTAAATCTTTGTAACTTAGAGACAAGATTTCTGAACAATTATTTTCAGCACTAGTGCTCAAGATGTCAAGCACCTCATTCCATGCATGTTTTTTTCTTCTTCTCTGCCGCAACATACCCACCGCAACCACAATTGCCAATGGCAACCCACGACACCTTTCTACTATCTTCTTAGAGATATCTTCCAATTCTATTGGAGGAAATCTCTCATTTGTATTTTCTGAAGAAGATTTCATCAGCTCGGAGAAGAGTTCCCAGCTATTTTCTTGATCTAAGAGTTTCAATTCAATCAGAGAGTTTTCACCACCTATATATCTGCCCACATTAGTATACCTTGAAGTAATGATAATTCTGCTACCATTTCTCGAGTTGATGGGGATAACGTTTTTTAACTCATCCCAAGATTCATATTTCCAAATATCATCAAGAAAAATTAAGCACCTTTTTTCATTGAGCAGAGAAAGCAAGTTGACCTTCAAATTTTCCTTTATCTTTTCCTCTTCAAGTCCAACTTGCTTTGCTATTTCACGTAAAAGCTCTTTGATTCTAGGCTCATTTGAGACATAGACTAAGGCAGAATAAGTAAACTCGTTTCGCATGTCATTATATATTGTTTTAGCAACAGTGGTCTTACCTACACCTGCCTCTCCTACAACACATATCATTTTACACACTGAGTTCGAGCTCCTCAATTTTCCCTCAAGTTCCTGGAATTTATCTTCACGACCGACAACCATTGACTCCGTGGCAATTAGGAATTCTTTTCTTCGATTCCATACCTCTGAATCTGCATTACCTGTTTGATTTTATGTGGTTCATATTTATAAAATAATTGGTTTAATAATTATAACTTAAATAGACATTTGGACAAAGAAAAATAGCCATCTTCCTCATATTTATAGAAGACCTATCAAATTAAAAGTGAAATTTAGAGATCTTGATTTTTCATATTTATGTTTCTTTGCCAAAAAAATAAAGAATGTAACATGTTAAGATTTATATTGATCTAAATGGATAAAATCAGCATACCTGCATCCGTATCAAGATTAATACGGCATCTTTCTCTGGTGGCTTCAATTTCTTGGGCCCGTCTCTTGATTTTCTCAATTTCCAGAGCAAAGGTTTTTTTAGTGGAACCATAACATAGTATACAGGCAGCATGCTTAACTAATCCAAATGGCCCCTTTCCCTTGTGCGATGCAATCTCTGGAAGGTAAGTGTCCAAAAGATCCTCGATGTCCAGAGCAAGATCTTTCATGTCAATTATCAAGTTAGCAACTTCATGGCTTCCACCTTGCTTTGACTCGGCATCTTTGAGACATGATTTGAAGTGTCTCATCTTGCCTTCAATCCATTCTATGTCCTCCTTCAATCTATACAAGCGTGAGCCTGTTTCAACAATTAGATTGGCGCCTATCTCAACTACTTGATTAATGACTGCTGTAAATGCTGCAGACTCCGCCATCTAATCTCGTTTTCTCTCAAATTCAGTATGTGAATCAAAGGAAACTCAAGATTTTAGTGAGTAGTGGGAGATGATCAGAATGGAACGAATATCTGTGTACATTAATATATTACTCAGAAGACATAATTTTATTGTTATTTTATTCTGTATTATTTCGATAAATTAATCATGAAAGTCTTTCTTTAATGATTTAAGTAATCGAAGTAAGATTCAAATTGACCATGAACTTCTAAAAATGCTGAGACAAATAAAAATAAAATAAAAATCCAATACTCAATCAACTTGACCATGAACTTCAAATCCTAACAAACTCGTTTGGAACAACAAATTTGAAATATTGTACCACTAATTCATGCATAGGAGGCGATAAAAATAATTTGATTATTTTATTAAAGTTGTAATTAATCTGTCCAAAATATCCAGTAGGTACAATATGAACTGAGGGCAAAAAATACAAAAACAACCCAAGACAGTCGAGAATCATAGAATAAATTAACAAAAAAAAGTAGAGGATATACGTCTTTTTAATAAAATATAAATATTTTACAATTCATCAAATTTTAATATCATAATTACTGCAATTTAAAAATAAATTTGATCTACACAAAAAACATCACTCCTAATAATTTCAGCGTTTATCATGCCTACAGACAGTCACTCTAAACAGTATGTTTATCTCGTACCATTACACCCACCATACTTTCTCCAAAAATCCCCAATTTACAGACAGAATCATGAATTCGTCAATGTGAATCATCTTCTTCATATTAAACAGAGTGTCACTTTTAGTACGTTTTTGTGTGTTTTAGTAAGTGTACAGTTCGTTACAAGTAATAAAGTGGACTTTTTAAGTCCGAATATCGTTCTCACAATGATTTTTTAGTTCTAATTCTAATTATCTTGACCTAAACCGAAACTATAAAAATGAGAATGTTTGTTTGGATGAAATTATAACTAAATTAGTGTTAATTATGCAAGTATGAATGAATTAACTAACTAAATGCAAATTGGCGATGAATGTGATTTGAGGTGTTTTCTAATATGTGATGAATGTACTAGGATCACGAATCCCTATGTAATAATCGTTTTAAACCTAGTTTTACACTTTTACGCACGATTGGAAATATTGAAGAATCAATGCTCCTAAATATTTAACGGTCTCTCTCGAGTAAAGTTAAATTTATTCTCATATATGAGCCAACTTTATTTCTATGATGGATGCAATTATACAAAAATGCATGAGTTTTTATGAATACTTAAAGATTCACATAAGGCATAGCGGTATATTTTTATCCTCTATCGGACCCTATGATGATTTATATATGTCGAATTTATTTCACTTCTCTCGAATGCATGAAATAAATCATCAACCTCACATAATTATCATGCACTATAATCATGGAGAAAATAAGATCATACAAATTATTCAAATATTCAAAACCTGTTTTTGATATCAAGAATATAAAACTAAGAATTAGAAATCTTATTACATAGTTCATCTAACCCTAGTACATAATTTATCTAGTCTACCATGGTGGAAAGAAGAAAATCAGAAAAATAGATGAAGAACGACATCACCCAATATGATTCTTGAATTTATTCTCGTGTTCTTGGCTTCGATCTTCGCATTCTTCCATTGTTCTATGCTCCAAAAGCTCTTTAAAATATGTTACAATGCGTCTTCCTCACTTTTGGACGGCCCTAGGGTTTTAAAAGACTCCCCAATATTCGTTTGCATAAGAGTTATAATCAAATTAGGAAACCAATTTTTTTTTGCTGATTTCGCCTAGGCGGGCTCCTAGTAGAAAATGGGGCGGTCGCCCAGGCTTAAAAAATGGCTTTTGTTGATGATGTTGATAGCCGGAGGCCGCCCGACCAATATAACTGGGCGGCTGCCCAGTTATAAAATTTTCACGAATTTTCATTTCAGCCATTTTGGTCATCCACATAAAATTTCAATTTTAGTACTTCAACTTTTACTCAAATGCATATTAGTCCCCAAACTTCCATCAATTGGCCGATTTATCCTTCTTTCTTTTCCAATTGCTTAGAAACATGTCCAAAACTAAAATAAGATAAAAATAACCTAAGTTATGTAAAATGCAATAATAAAACGTCACAAAAACTTAGTACTATGACCCCGAATGAGTGCACAAAAATGCACTTATCAAACACCCCCAAACTAAAACTTTTGTTCGTCCTCGAACAAAACTATAACTTAATCCACATAAAACATGGTTGAACGACCTGTCGTGTCTCGGGATTGGAACTTAGTACTAAACAAAACAAAAAACTACAACATTGCAAAATCAAATCAATCTCCACATGTTGCGTGCATAACTTGACGTGTATGTGTGTGAAAACATACATATTAAGATCATGATTAGCTCAACACCTGATCCAAAGTAGTCAAATATTTCTTTACTTCGCTCGAGAGATGCACACACCTCCAAACTTATTATTTTCACTCAATTATCCCATGATGTGCTCTAAAGTTGAACTCATTTACATCTACTCCTTAGCATCTCTTAGTTCGGATGTATCAGACTATTGCAAGTCCACACTTTGACAAGTAGATATTCTCCTATTTTTGATTACTTCAACCTCTAAAATTAAACTAAGTTACTCGCCTCATATTAGAGATATAGTTTTATTGACTGAATGTCTGGGACTTAATCAATGCAATTCATACATATATGTATGCATGTTATTCATCAATTTCTTATCTTTATATATATATATATATATATATATATATATATATATATATATATATATATATATATATATATTTGTCACATCTTCTCATTTGCTTTCTATATAACCTTTGTAACGAGTTTTAGGCCGATGACTCCCAAGTCAAATGATAGGGCACCAGGTTTTAAACCCTTGGAGGTTTAATCACTCGAGTTATACAGGCTCGAAATTTTTTTTTATTCGCTCATAGATTAGTACAATACCCCTTTTCTTTTAGACATTCAGTTTCTAAAACTAACCCCTAACTTAAGACTTTTACCTTGTCATCGTCTCATTGGTTTAAGTTAATCCATACAAGATAATATCATGCACGAAATTCCTACTCATCTCAATGTTCCCTTGCAACAGTTCAACCACCTCCAAACTATTCTAAAAATTGGTCATGGTTTAGTACAAAAGAGGTGATTTGGGTATATTCACTATGTTCAACTATTTCTAAGTAATGAGCTAAATCTCCAACCAAATTGTCATCATGAGTATTGTGCAATAAAAATGTCAAGTTTAGAAATCACAAGCTTTGATTAATCTTATATTGCGCTATTTTCATCATTCACGGTTCATACCTAATCCAATAATCACATCATGGACAACAAAGTTATCAAACCCACACAAGCACAAGAAACAATATACAAAACACTGAAAAAAATATTGTCACACAGAAAATAAAAAAAAATTATTGTACAATTGATGAACAATTCATAATTATCCGGGAAATTCTACCAGTCACCCCCAAACTTAAATAAAACATTGCCCTCAATTAAAATTGTGCAGTGCAAAGTAGAGTGACAAAATAGACTTAGCACACAAGTGGTTAATGAATAAACCCCTTATCAATATGGAGATAGTGGTGATGCAGATGATGGCAGAAAACTGAAGCCGAAGTGTTATCTACTGGAGGTGGATGTAACTTTCGCTAAAGAGGCATCTTCGTGATCTAACTAGATGATGGATGACTTGTAATTATCAAAACTAAAGAAATTAAACATAGTTCCTAAGTTAATATCATAGATGGAATAAATAAATAAGAAAAAAAAATGAAAACAACAGTTGGGTTGCCTCCCAACAAGCGCTTGTTTATAGTCTATAGCTCGATTATATGGCAGCTGATCATGGGTACCTAAAGAAGGCTTTTGATGCCTTGTCCATTTTTCTTCTTTTGGCTTTGATCCACTTTTCATTTTATAGCCACGCCTCTTCCTTGCCATTTTCAACATAATAGGATTTGACTATTCTATCCGACTCAACTTCAACTATGTAAATTTGTATATCCTCGTCAAGCTTAATCACAAACTCAATTTTTGGACAATCAATAAAGTTGGAAAAATGTGAGTTGATTTCCTCCTTATTGATCGTCATCCTCGTTTAGCTCCATCGTGATTAAATTTTCACTCTTTTTTTGCTCTTCGTCAATTGTTGAATTCTCATCATGTGGAATGATTGGTCCGCAATCTAAATCCACAGGCAATGAGAAGTCGGTCCCGATGACCCCTTCAAGTGGATTGTACCCCCAATGTTGAAATTCTTCCCAGTACATGTAATCTCCTAAAAGCATCTCGCTTTCATCCAACTTGACCAGTTTTTACGAAATACTTTGCAATTACCTTTTTTTTCGAAAGGAGGACCATCTCCTAACGAGCATGTGCCCTTCATCATTCTTGTCAATTGCTTGCTTCCGATACCTTAAATATTCTCTAAATCTCTTAAGTTTTGGCATGTGTAAACTAGAGTACGAGAACAAACATTGTCAAGTACAATGCATCGCGTAGCAATTATAACTACTCAGATATCCTCGAAGCACATCTTCATAATTTATGTAGAGATTATCCATTGCAAAAGTTTCATTAACTTATCAAGTTAGAATCATGCAATTATTTGAAAAAATATAGGGAGAGAGTGCAAACACGAGATAGATTAATAGTATTTCATTAACTTATCAAGTTAGAATCATGCAATTATTTGAAAAAATATAGGGAGAGAGTGCAAACACGAGATAGATTAATAGTACGGGGTTAGCCAAAAATAAAACCAATAAAAAATAAAGTAAAGTAAAATAATAAAAGAAAAGAAAAGTTCGAACTAGTGTCAAAATAAATAAAATCAAACTAAAGTTAAATCCCCAGCAGTGGCGCCAAAAACTTGTTCACGAAAATATATTTCGGATTAAAATCAATGCAAGTGTACGGTTCGTTACAAGTAATAAAGTGGATTTTTTGAGTCTGAATATCGTTCCCACAAGGATTGCTTAGTTCTAATTCTAATTATCTTGACCATAACCGAAACTATAAAAATGAGAATGTTTGTTTGGATGAAATTATAACTAAATTAATGTTAATTATGCAAGTATGAATGAATTAACTAACTAAATGCAAATTGGCGATGAATGTGATTTGAGATGTTTTCTAATATGTGATGAATGTACTAGGATCACGAATCCCTATGTAATAATCGTTTTAAACCTAGTTTTACACTTTGACGCACGATTGGAAATATTGAAGAATCAATGCTCCTAAATTATGTAACAGTCTCTTTCGAGTAAAGTTAAACATATTCTCATATATGACCCAACTATATTTCTATGATGGATGCAAATATGCACGAATGCATGAATTTTTATGAATACTTAAAGATTCACATAAGGTATAGCGGTATATTTCTATTCCCTATCAGACCCTATGATGATTTATATATGTCGAATTTATTTCAATTTTCTTGAATGCATGAAATAAATCACCAAACTCACATAATTATCGTGCGCTATAATCATGGAGAAAATAAGATCATACAGATTAGTCAAATATTCAAAACATGTTTTTGATGTCAGAATGTAAAACTAAGAATTAGAAATCATATTACATAGTTCATCTAACCCTAGTACAGAATTTATCTAGCCTAGCATGGTGGAAAGAGGAAAATCAGAAAAATAGCTGAAGAACGACATCACCCAATATGATACTTGAATTTATTCTCGTGTTCTTGGCTTCGATCTTCGCGTTCTTAGCTTGCTTTCTGCTCCAATAACTCTTTAAAATATGTTTAAATGTGTCCCCCTCACTTTTGGATACTCTAGGGTTTTAGAAGACACGCCAAGATCGTTCCATAAGAGTTGTAATCAAATTAGGAAACTAGAAAATTTTTGCCGATTTGGCTTGGGCGGGCGGCCGCCCAGGCTTAAAAAATGGCTTTTGTTGATGATGTTGATGGGCGAGCGGCCACCCGACCAATATAACTAGGTGGCTGCCCTTTCGCGAATTTTCTTTTCAGCCGTTTGCTTCATTCTTTCTTCCATCTTGGTTCTCCATATCAAATTATTTCAATTTTTGTGCTTCAACTTTTACTCAAATGCATATTAGTCCCCAAACTTCCATCAATTGGCCCGATTTATCCTTCTTTCTTTTCCAATTACTTAGAAACCGGTCCAAAACTGAAATAAGATAAAAATAACCTAAGTTAAGTAAAATGCAATAATAAAACGACACAAAAGTTTACTAATATGGCCCTGAATAAATGCACAAAAATGCACTTATCAATAAGAGGACGGATAGAGAAAGAAAGGATCGGTTACAATCCACAAATGAAGTCACTTGTGTATTCAGTCCCTGTTTACTAAAAATGCAATAATAAAACGACACAAAAGTTTACTAATATGGCCCTGAATAAGTGCACAAAAATGCACTTATCAATAAGAGGACGGATAGAGAAAGAAAGGATCGGTTACAATCCACAAATGAAGTCACTTGTGTATTCAGTCCCTGTTTGATGGTCATTATTTGGCCAAAATAATATTTTGAATATTAAAATTCAGTAGAAACGTGTGATTAAAAAGTTAAAAAAAAAAAAAGTTTTAAACTTACGTATTGAAAATGAGTATTTAAAAAAATAATTTTCAAATAACAGTTGTGGAACAAGGGCTCAATATAACACCCAAAACAAGGAAAAAGCAGAGCGATTGAATGTGGTTTGTTCTTCCTAACATCTGTATTATTTCGGTAAATTAATCATGAAAGTCTGTCTTTATTAATTTACGTACATAAAGATTAATCAAATGAAGAAAGAATACTTTTTTTAATTCAGTAATCAGGGAATACTTCATACATTTAGAAATTAACAATCACAAGACTTACATGTACAAGGACCAAAAAAAATAAAAAAAATGTAAGCAAAGAAAGTGAGACCCATAGAAATAAATAAAAGTAAATAACTCATCAACTTGACCTAATATCTTTAATTAATCTTAACAATCTTGTTTGTCACCCCACATTTAAAATAATATAAGGACAAAAAATTGGAAATAGGCAAGCAATGAAAGTGAGACCCATAGAAATAAAGCAAAGCAAATAATCCATCAACTAGACCTAATATCTTTAATAAATCTTAACAATCTTTTGTCACGTCACATTTAAAATAATGAAAGACCCAGAAGGACAAAGAAATCGAACACCTCGATGTCGGCTCTTCGTCACTTGAAACGGTATACAAATTCGATTACCTATCGAAGCATTATTTTTTTTCGAAATGGATGATGAAAGTAGATTGAGTATTACAGCAAAAACAAAATATTCACTACGAACAAAAATGAATAGAGACCAAAATTACCATTGTAGGGGATATCTGTATTTCAATGGAATCTCGAAAATAAAAAAAATAAAAAATTTTAACATGGGAAAATTAGTATGACAATACAAGAAAATACTATTTCTACTATGGACTATGGGGAATTAGTGGACGATCCGTACTCTATTCCTTTGATTCTTACCTCTATTTTTAATTTTTAATTATTGTCTTTCTTTTAGTTGTTAGAGCTTTATTTAGTATTTAAGGAGTGGTTGCATTTGTAATCCTCTGTTGTCTTTATTTGATGAAAAAATAATAAAAACATTGTGAAAAAAAAAAAATACTTCTTACCTATCCGGTTTGTTTAGACGTCCCTTAATTATTGTTTTTAGATGATTAAAATAATTAATCCTAAGTGTCAATTAATATCATTCAAAATAAAATATTGTAAAAGTAAATAACACCAAATACGATGACGGGGGAAAATTCCTTGAAGAACTCTTCACATGCATCAAAAACCTCCGGGCAAACATGTCGGTAACAACCTTGTTACTAGAAAAGTTAACTTACAATTGATCCAGACACAGCTAAACCTTAGCTGTTTCTAACCAACTAATTTTTAAATCACAGAAAAACATCTTCGATTGGGCAATTCACACTTTCCAAAACTCTGGACTACTTTTCTTTCCACTGGATCTCCAAGAACGAACTCGTTCTTCTCCAACACTGGAACTCCAAGGGCCTCTTCTCCAAATTTTTAGAACTCTGAAAGCTTATAGGTGAAGAAAAAGATTTTGGTGTTTGATCAAAGATCTTATTGTGTTTTGATCAAAGGGTTGAATCAAGAAATTAAAGAATATGTTTTCGGATCTTAAAAGATTGATCTCTAATGTAAATAATGACCTAAAACACTTCGGGACAAACCTGTGCCTGTATATTTATAATAGGTAATGTTTGGAGTAAATTAGGACTAAAAACCACAGTTAAAATTGAAATAGAATTCTGTATCGTCAAACTGTTGTTTGAGCGAAATACCTCGCGTTTAGCAAGTGGTCAACATGTGGTACGAGCGCCAGGGTCACGAAGGTCGAGCACTGATTTTCCTGTTTTGAGCGCCAACTAGGCGTACAACGAGCGGTCGTGAATCCCAATTTGATCTACTTCCTGAAGTCCATTTCTTGATATTATTCTTGAATTTATTTGACTTCTTTTATGATTATACCAACACCAAATTATTTTGACTATAATTACAACTCAATAAATCATATTTTGAATTTAATTACAACTCATAACTTTTAATTTTGAATACGAAAGTTGCCAATTACAAATTTACAAATCCTAATTACAAATTTGGATCTAACAATCTCCCCCTTTGACATTCCGTGATAAAATCATTTATTTCAAAGTTAAAATCAAAATAACCTAGCATTATTTACCCAAAGTCAATTATCAAATAAACTTCAAACCAGTATCCTGTTAACACGTTTCCTTAAACACATTAAAACAAAAATACCACGTGACAAATAAGAGGAAACTGACAACTAAAAAATATAACTAAATCATTTAAAATAACGTAAATAAAACTTGTGTAATATCAAAGCATGCAATACTATGTGTATCAATAACTTAGAAGTAAAAATAGAATATTAATATCAATATTGATAAAACTCAATATCAATATTAAAATTCCAAACCAAAAATAAAAATATATATATATCATCAATAAAAAATGACTCCCCCAAGTCAATATCGAAAAAAAATCTATAACTACTCTCCCTCTTACTCCCTCTCCTGAAATAAAATAAATATTCTCTCTCCCTTCTGTCACGAATAATAAAGGAAAACATGAATCAAGTAATAGAATCATGAACAGCACATAAATGAATGCACTACAAATGTACTTTGATGAAACTACAAAGTAAAAAAAAAAAATGCATATGTGTAGTAAAAGTACTTATGCAAAACATGTAATAGGAAAAACATTATATCACTGAGAAGGGATATAAAAAAATTACTGGTGAATGAATATATTTCTCAAATTATGAGGGTAAATACAGTGCTACTAGGATCTTTAAAATAAAATGGGTATTTTTTATTGCATAACATTTTTCTCTTCCTATTTGTTAGCATATATAATTTTTTACATCTTATGTGCATGCTTTTATTCATTATGCATGCTAAATTATCCTTATAACGAGTTTTAGGTTGATTTCTCCAAGTTAGATGACAATAGGACAGTAGGTTTTAAAATACCCCGCATACTTAATTACTCTCAAGTAAAAAAGATTACGAAGAAACGTATAAATGTAACTTACTTTTTCAATATAATGCAATTATTTTTCTTTTGAAGCTCAATGATAATTTTTCTTTTCTTTTTTTTGGGGGTGGGGAATATGTTAGAGCTTAGGTCAATTAGTTTAAAGGTCAATTCATATTTAAAGACAACTCACTACATTGATGATCGTCATCCCAAATCTTACACGTGGTCAAGACTCACAGTAGTTAAAGTGTGTAATGCAGATGATAAATAAAATAACCTACACAAGTACTCCAAATAAGTTGTAAACAAAGTTAATGAAAATTTAATCACAGTTCATTACTTTTACTAGTACTTGATCATAAAATAGCATATCCAATGACATCATTTTAAAAGTATTATAATATAAAAAACCATTTTTCTTTTTCCCTATTTTTTTTTCATAATAATAAAAGAAATAATGCAAAAGAAATGTAAAAATGAAAAAATTTAGAATGCATGCATAAATATGTAGATATCACGAACAATATAGATGCATACAACAAACCACATACTCAATGAGGTACACAAGTGCTTCTTACCTTTAAGAGCAACATGAGTAACACCTCATTTAATATCACTTTGACTTGTGAGTTCACTTTTTTTTACCCAAGCATTTTTAAAAGAAGATAAAATTTAAGTCAATTGAGTTAAAGAAAATAATAATAAAAGAAAAAGGGAAAGGAAACAGTAAAGTGATACGGCATTGCCTCATTTTTAACACAAATGTGAATTTTCATTTGTAATGGGCACAACTCAAGAAGAACAAGTAATGGATTGCTTTGTTGGTGGAATTGGGGAAAAACTTTTTCAGTGAGAGAAATGGAGAAAATAGAAAAAGGAAAAGAAAATAAATAAAAGACAAATTAATCAATTATTACCTTTCTAGAAAGAGCTTTTTCTCCATTTTTTCCAAACTACCACCTGTGGACTCGGAGAAATCGTGGTCGGATCGACTGGTTCAAGGTTTAATCGCCAGTTTAGTGAGTTAGGCACCCATTTTCAAAAAATATGTTTTCAATGAGTAAGCGGATTGACTTCGGCCAGATTTTTCTATTTTCCGGTTGAATCAACCGATTTAATCCTATTTTCATAATATTGCTAATTAACCCACATGAGTTTAATTTTCAAGTATCTGTTTACGATCATAAATTCAAAATAAAATATTAACATTCATTTCTTGAGTACTAGCTAACTACTTTCATCTCTTAATTAATAATTTGGTAAAAGTAATGTATTAGAACTTCGGATATTCATGAATAAGTAGAAATTTCTTTAACAATGTATGAAAAGCAAGATTATATATTTCAACATACAATCACTCGATTTAACAAGTAAAAAACATCATATTGTCTGGTTCTCAGTAACAAACATGAAACTAATTCGATCATGTCAACCCAGTACATCTTAACAAGAAAAATTTAAAACGATGAACTAAAATGTAATAAAAGATAATTTAGCTACATTGATCACCCTAACAAATAATTTTGCAAATAAATATGATGAAGAAAATCAGGACAAGAAGAATGTGACATATATAAACTGGTAAATTAACAACAATGAATATCTTCAATATTTAATTTCCAGAGTCCAACATTTTCATGCTTGAATTCCCTTAATTTATTAACTTCTCTCATTGATTTCTTCTAAAAGATTGATTTGTAATGTATTTGATTCAATCTCTAATATGTGGTGTTCTCTAAACACACATTTTCAAAAAAAAAAAATCACTATTAAAAAACACATTTTCTCCAATAAGAATCTCATTAAAATCAGATTTTAATTTTGCATTCTCATTTCTCAACAGCTAAGTTTAAAAAACTACAAAGTGCACATAACATTTGTATAATATTTTACAGCCTACATAACATTTGGAAAAATATTTCTCCTATTGATTCCACAAATATTTCAAACTTCATCCTTAACGTATATTTAATGGAAAACAAAAATGATAAATGGGAGAGAGAGAGAGAGAGAGAGAGAGAGAGAGAGAGAGAGAGAGAGGTGCCCCATCACACTGTTAAACTTTGAGGTGATCGAATTTTGGTCACTAAATTTTGGAAGAAAAATATTTCTCCAATTGATTCCGCAAATATTTTAAACTTCATCCTTAATGTATATTTAATGGAAAACAAAAATGATAAACAGGGGGAGAGGGAGAGGGAGAGGGAGAGAGGAGAGGGGGGGGGGGGACTATTTTTGCTATCTTTATTGTTTTCAAATACATAGGCATATGATTTTGTATCCTAGTCTACAAGGATTTGAAAACAACGTCTCCACCATTCATGAATTGATAATCTCTCATTGTTAATGGCCGATCATGACTTGAGAAGAATGTAAAGTCTTTATGTGAGATATTCATGTAATAATCAAAAAATAAATAAGATTATTCAATAGTGAATTTCCAGAAAATACAAATTTATTGTCAAGAACGTGAGAACATTGTCAAAAGATAAATATTTTACAAAATAACGATAAAATCTTGAACACGATCACTCACAAGCAAGCAAAAAAAAATACACTAAAATTACATGAAACTCTCGAAAAACATGACTTCCCCTAAATTTTATTACACACGACACCCGTTATTGACGCAATAAGAAAGCACTCGAATATGCTTGCACAATTTTGACAAGCACAACGAGAAATACTTAAGAAGTCCACCTCAATAAACCTCCTCTTTTTGGTGATTCGAAGTTATTCCTAACACACAAGATATTTATAGAAACAAAATTAAATAGATCAAAGCTTTAGTATTATGACACTAATCATCAATGAGTGCTATCAATTTAAATTTGAACACATAGACGAAGCATTAGCAGTAATTATCACATTATATAAATACATGCATGATGCATACTCGTGCAAAATAATCATAACATCTTGAATTATGAATGACTTTTGTTCAAAAACTCTTATCCCATCTTTTTTTATTTGGTAATCTTAATTGGATATGACAAGTAAAAATTCTGTCACAAATCCCTCAACTGTATTCAATATCATCTACTCCAACTTACTAAATTATTAAGATTTGTGTTTGAATTATGAATTTGCATAAAAGAATATTTTGGATTATTTTAAATTTATATCTCAACAATATTGTACAGAAAAGAAAAAGAGTATTTTCAATATTTTATTGCAAGGAAAGAAGAAAACAAGGAAGAAACAGTATAAACCATATTTAGAACTAGAAAAAGTACACTAAACTCTTGAATGGTGGTCTAACGAAAAGGGTCCACCACCATTATTTCACGTAGTCTCTCGGGAACATTTATGCCTCTTTGGTTGCACAAAAACTTGTTAAGCTTTGGCATCCCTCTTTGATCCACAATCAACTCCGGAATCACATCATCCACAGCTAATCTATAAATTGACAACACTTGAAGCTCTGGAAAGCTGTTTTCTCCTGAGAAATCCATCGGGATTGATTGGTTGTATTCACAATTTAACAATTCAAGGAACTCTAATTTGCGTAGTTCCTTTAGTACCTTCATTGGATCCTCAGTCAATTTCATGAACAAAAGGTTAAGGAAGATAAGGTTTGGAGGGAATTCAATGGTGTCAAGATTGAATGGAAAATCAAATCCAGTTCTCATAGTCAAACTAGCAAGATGGTCATACTGGGACAGGTTTAACCAATTAAACTTCTGAGTGAAGTGCAAATCCAAGTCTTGGAGCTTCTCCGATATGGGTGTTTTACCAGATATGACATTTATATGTTGGTTATTAGTCTCGTATAATGTCAGCTCTCTTAAGTTGGAGAGTTTTTGTAATGAGCTAGCTTTCAAAATGGTACCAGGCATCCCAAATAAAGTTTCTACGTTCGGTAAATACACCTCATTTCTGACATTCAAATTTGTGCATTTGTTAGACTCAAACGTTTTATCATAGCCTAAGATTAAATACTTCAAATGCTTCATCCTGAAAATAGTTGTTGGCAAACCACAATTAAAATGTGCTAGTAGAATATCCAATGTCACCAATTTCTTGAGATTCCTTATGGTTGAAGGCATCCTTTCAAATCTCCCTATCAACATAAGGAAAGTCAACCTACTCAGATCTCCTATCTCATTAGGAATCAAAGTCCGTCCATCTCTTGAGCTAGAGAAACAGAACAAGGTACGAAGTTTTGGAGTTTTTGAAAAAGAAAATTGACTAGTGTTGTCGATTGTAAGTCTACGAAGCATTGAAAATGAATTAGAGTGTATATCATGGAGTGCATTAAAGAAGAAGTTGTTCTCGTTGGCCTTTTCGATGCAAAAAACGCGTAGAAGATCATGAATGCGACAACTTTCCACTCTTCCATCCGAATCTCTAGAAGATGCTTGGATTAAATTCCTGTCACTTAACATCTCTAATTTAATAGCCACAATGTCATCAAGATTTCGATTTCCGTCGACCTGGATCAATTTCTCGGAAACCCAAGCCCTGACCAACACAGCACTATGAATTGTTTCATCTTCGGGGAACAACCCAAAGTAAAGGAAAAAAGGCTTCAAGTCAGGAGGTAAATCTTTGTAACTTAAAGACAAGATTTGTGAACAATCATTTTCAGCACTAGTGCTCAAGATGTCAAGCACCTCATTCCATGCATGTTTATTTCTTCTTCTCTGCCGCAACATACCCACCGCAACCACAATTGCCAATGGCAACCCACCACACCTTTCTACTATCTTCTTAGCGATGTCTTCCAAATCTATTGGAGGAAATCTCTCATTTGTATTTTCTGAAGAAGATTTCATCAGCTCGGAGAAGAGTTCCCAGCTCTTTTCTTGATCCAAGAGTTTCAATTCAATCAAAGAGCTTTCACCACCTATATATCTGCCCACATCAGTATACCGAGAAGTAATGATAATTTTGCTACCATTTTTCGAGTCGATGGGGATAACGTTTTTTAAGTCATCCCATGCTTGAGTTTTCCAAATATCATCAAGAAAAATCAAGCATTTTCTTTCGTTGAGCAGAGAACGCAAGTTGACCTCCAAATTTTCATTCATCTTTTCCTTTTCAAGGCCAACTTGCTTTGCTATTTCACGTAGAAGGTCTTGGACTCTAGGCTCATTTGAGACATAGACTAAGGCAGAACAAGTAAAATCATTTTGCATTTCTTTATATATTTTTTTACCAACGGTGGTCTTGCCCGCACCTGCATCCCCTACAATACATATCATTTTACAATCTAAGTTTGAGCTACTGAATTTTTCCTCGAGTTCCTGCAACGTATCTGTACGGCCGACAAATATTGACTCAGGAGCAACTAAGAATTTTTCCCTTCGAACCCATACGTCCATATCTGCTTTACCTGTTCAATTTTATGTGGTTCATATTTATAAGATATTTGATTTAATAATTATAACCTAAAAAAGGCATGTTATAATTATTCGAATAACTACCATAGAAGCTCTTTCCTACTAATTGGACAAAGAAAAGTAAAAGACCATGGAAGACTATCAAATTAAAAGTTCAGATTTAATTATATTGATGTAAATAAATAAAAATAGCATTACCTTCATTCCTATCAGCATTAACTTGACATCTTTGTCTAGTATTTTCAATTTCATCGGCCCGTCTCCTGATTTCTTCAATTTTCAAGGAAAAGGTATTTTTAGTGGAAACATAACATAGTATACAGGCAGCATGCTTAACTAATCCAAATGGCCCCTTTCCCTTGTGCGATGCAATCTCTGGAAGGTAAGTGTCCAAAAGATCCTCGATGTCCAGAGCAAGATCTCTCATGTCATTTATCAAGTTAGCTACTTCATTGCTTCCATCTTGTTTCAATTCTGCATCTTTGGACACGATTTGAAGTGTCTCATCTTGCCTTCAATCCATTCTATGTCGTCCTTCAATCTATACAAGCGTGAGCCTGTTTCAACAATTAGATTGGCGCCTATCTCAACTACTTGATTAATGACTGCCGTAAATACTGCTGACTCCGCCATCTTATATATCTCGTTCTCTCTCAAATGTGAAATCTGATCAAGCAACAGAAATTAGCTCAAAGATTAGATGCACAATTTTGCAATTATTTTATAAGTAATATTACATAATACTTAGTACATGTCCTTCATGACATTCCATGAGTTAATCATGGATTTTCGTTAAAGTAATGCTAATATCGGTGATGTGGCGTCCCATAATCTCTCACATATCTCTCTCCTCTCATAAAAGTGAACTGCTCAATCTCATTATACCCATATCGCCGATGTTTCATAATCATAATGATAAATTGCATTATTTTTTCCCTTAAGTCAAAGAAAAAAGGCAAGACCTCTAATTAATTAATATTTAGAATTAATTATCGTCTAACAATTCAGTGGAATTGGTTCCAACTATTAACTATCAGAATACTCATTAACCAGCCAAGAATCAAAATACCTCTCCATAGTCACATTGTTTGGACCAAACTAATTTAATTACTATGACAAAACTTATAACTTAATAGAGTATTCTGGATACACCAATCATATTTCCTAGTAACTCAAACTTGCATGGTTTGGTGTACCATCTTCTTTATCGAGTATCTTCTTGTTACTGTCTTGCATATGTATTCAACATTAATTGATAAAATTTTGTGTGTATTTCTTGTTACAAGACTAGACTATATAATTGATAAAGTTTGTCACACAGCAACAAATTGTTATATCCAAAAAATATTCAAAAGAAGCTACGTACTCCATAATCTTATTACTAACCTGGCTGGAAAATCTTAGTGACAGAACCCGCAAGACGATCTAACAGTGTCCACAATCGTGTTGTTTTCAAGTGCAAGTAGCAGCCTTCAATACACCTATATATATACACATAAATATAGTAATCATATGGCATAATTTTGTTGTTATTTTAATAATAATTGTATATCTTACTTCGTAATTTGTATACGTCCTTCGTAGCAAGTGTATTACTTAGGTAAAGTAATCATGAAAGTCTTTCTTTACTTTAATGATTAAGTAAACAAAGATTAATGAATATTTTTGAATTCAGCAAGATTCCATTCCATGTCCTATAAATCCGAGACAAATAAAAATAATTTGATTATTTATTGAAGTTTTAATTATTATGTCCAAAATATTCGGTAGGTAGAATCTGAACTGAGTCCAAAAAATTCAAAAAAGCACAAGAAAGTCGAGACCCATAGAAATAAATAAAAGCAAATAATCCATCAACTTTGACCCATGATCTTTTATTAATCCTAACAAACTCGCTTGGAACACCAAATTTGAAATATTGTACCACCAATTGACACACAGAAGACGACAAAAATAATTTGATTATTTTATTGAAGTTTTAATTAATATGTCTAAAATATCCGGTAAGTCCAATCTGAATTATTGATCCTTACTCGATATTCATTAAGATTCAACGAGTAAATTGATCTCGTGTCTATTTTATTTCTGTCCCACTAAGAGCAGTTCCTACCCAACACCAATTTGGCACAGAACGACATTTTTGTATAAAAATTGGACTTAACCTATTCAGGGGATATTAAGACAGATTACAGATATCATTTCCTTTGGTAAAGATATGGTCTCCCACATCTTCAGAGAAGGGAACAAAGTTGCAGATGCACTCCCTACCGAGGGTTGCCATCATCGTAATACCAGAAATATAGACCAGTCGACCTACCACGACATATCAAGGTACTTGTTCAGATCGACATATGTAGTTTGCCCAACACTAGAGTTTAAGTATTTGTATTTTACTTTTACTTTTATTTTTGCTTACACTCGTGCTTTTTGTAAAGGAGTAGTACTCCGTGTTTGCTGTTTTCATATTATTCTTTACTTTCTCTGTAAATGAAGTAGTACTTCATCATTCATTGATTTTATTGATATCATTTGTTACCACGGTATTTCGCCGCCACAAGTGATGATATATTAATAAAATCCCGAAGGTATCGCCCTCCTCCCATTTAAAAAAAAACAACCATACTTAAAAAAATGTTTCTATTCAGTGAACAGAGTACGACACTGTTCATGTAGTTTTCAACCCAAAACAAAGGGGCTTGAAAACTGCCAGAAGAAAGAAAGGAGAAGAAAGAAATTGAAAAAAAATATATAAAAAAATAAAATAAAAAAGAAACCTAATTGTTTGCAGAAACCAAACAATTGGCAGAAACCAAATAATTAATTGGCTAATGCCAACAACAAATGTGTCGGCGGAAACCAATTTTATTTTTGGTTTCCGCCGTCTTCAGGAACCATTTAAAAAAAAGCATATATTAGTTTGATATACTTGTCTTTAAACCCCATAATTTGTTCATATAAATAGGTAGGTATCGGACTTCATTTAAACCCAACTTACCATAAAATATAAAATGTCTGTTAAAAAAATAATAATAAAATGAAGTAAGTTAGAAATTGTGTAAAATAAATAAATAATCGAATAACGGTTACGTTAAATAAAAAAATTGAAAACCAAGATTTATTAATTTATTGATTTCATAATAAATAAATAAATCTTAAAGGGGCATTTGTAGGCATAAATAAATAAAATAACAAATAATGGATTGTGTCAATTTAAATAACTAGCCCAATTATGTTTTACTAAACTGAAGCCTATTAAGGCCCATAAAATTTTAAAGGCACGTCCCACTATTTCAAAATCCACAATTATTCAATTATAATCATTATAATTGAATTAATTAGGTGATTACCAAAATTAAAATTAGTCACGAATTTTCCCTATAAATAGGACCAAAGGTCCATAAAGAAAGGGGGGGGGGGAGAAAAAGTGAAGAAAAAAATCATGAAGTGCTGAAAAATCCCAAAACTGAAGAAAGAGAAGAAATCATCTCAACTCCAAGTCCGGCGAACACAAAGAAGATCAAAGTCTTCTTCAAATCAAGTAAACACAATAAGATCAAAATCTTCTTTAAATTAAATCAAGATCAAGCCCAAGTTTTGAAGTGCAAATCCAAACTCCGAAATTCAAGTGTCAAACAAGTCAAGTTCTCGACAAATCAAATCCTCAACAAGTCTCGAAGCCCAAGATTCAAGCCACGTGGCTCCTCGTCTTCAAAATATCAAATCATTAAACAAAGGATTTTACAATTTTGCAATTACGAGAAGATTCATATCCATTTGTATTTCTCAAAATACAATTTGTAACGATTTCTGTATTTTAACACGTGAAATCCGTCGTACAATCGACACATTCGTCGAAGACATAATACCATTAAAAAAAAATTGATATCGAATGGTATAATCTCGATTAACTACGTTAAATCAAAAGAAAATATAGCGTATCCTTTGACGAAAGAATTAAC
Organism: Fraxinus americana; assembly: GCA_035079005.1. Taxonomy (NCBI): domain Eukaryota; kingdom Viridiplantae; phylum Streptophyta; class Magnoliopsida; order Lamiales; family Oleaceae; genus Fraxinus; species Fraxinus americana. The sequence continues at coordinate 6,911,375 of CM068726.1, read as the reverse complement.
GAGAAATCAAGTATACCATATTTCTAGGGGACTGGGCCTAAAGCCTATTGAATAGAATCAACATAGCGGAAACCCAGCCTTCTAGATTGGAGATCTCAAGATCTTGGTTCAATGGGACAACTAAGTTATAAAAGATTCAGTGTAAAGCACTTACTCCCATTCCTACAAAAAGTGCTCGAATTGAAAGTGTTCAAGGATAAGTGTATACTTTTAATTATTCATAGACAAAAGTTGTATTATATTATAGGATATCACATATAAAAGTGTGAACTGAGGCCGCTTCTACAAGAATTTGAGGCTTAATTCTCTTAAAGCACTTATGAAAACAAGAGTTATTCAGGGCCAAAATGAACACAACCATGAGAACCGAAATGTTTAGATAAGTTATGGTGTTGGTACAGTTGTTTTAATTTACACGAACGGTTGAATGGTTTAAGACATTGCGTTCACCAATTAGGTTTAAAAATTCAATTGTGTTCAACTAAAGAAGGTTCAAACTCACAAGCCATCTATGTTGAAGCTATAACTTCTTTTTTTTAATAGAAGAATGACGGTACCTCAGAGATTTTATTAAACTGTCCTCATTGAAGCTATAACTTGTTGCATGTACTCCTTTGTTAGAGTTTACATCTCATTTGTATTATGTTGCACATATCGAGAAATTTTAATTCATGTGGGGGATTGTTAGAATTGGTTTAAAGAAATAAAAAATTTGGTTAAGTATAACTTTGAAGAGTCAACTTTGAGCAAATATTCGGACTTGATCCGATGGTCAAATTACAAATGTAAATAGATCAACTTGTTTTACTCGTAAGTTGATCATCATAATATATTTGGAATCTCAAAATCAATTCCGGATAAATGAGAAATTGTGGTCAAAATTTGGAAGGAAAATAGAGGAAAAACTGGCTGGAAAAGTAACTATCTCCATCCCTCGCCTATCACTCGAGCGACAGTTTAGCAACGGCAAGAGACAGTGGTTCTGTTTTTATCGCTCGAGCAAGAAGTCAGAGATAGGCTAGTGATATATCAAGTTGCTTCTGTTCATAAAGTTGCGAGGTTCGTCCACAACCCCTCATACTTTATAAATAGAACCCTTAAGACGTCCTTTTCGACACACCAATGATATGCAATCACAGCATAAAATTATCTTCTCTCTCAACCAAATTTTGCATGTTGTATAAAATTCTAGTTTTCTTCATTTTTGCATTAAGGATTACATAAACCAAATTTTGGTTCGTTGTTCTTGCATATTGAAGTGCTACTCACACAAAAAGAAGAAGACACCGTTGGGAATTGGGAGTTGATTGCCATAAACCGTAGGCACCGTTGCGGGACAAATTCGACTTAAGGACAAAGTGTTCAACACTTGCCTCGACTTTGCATTCATTTGCCATATTCATTTGAAGTTTCATTGCAGTTATTATGTTGAAATTCCAGCAGAAGTTTGATAAAGATACTACGAGCGTCTCCATACACCATATCCATCCAACATAAGATTATTTAATAGTGAATTTCCAGAAAATACAAATTTATTGTCAAGAAAGCGAAAATATTGTCAAAAGACAAATATTGTCAAAAGATAAATATTTTACAAAGTAACGATAAAATATTGAACATGATCACTCACAAGCAAGCTGAAGAAAACATGCTAAATTTACATGAAACTCTCGAAAAAATGACTACCACTAAATCGTATTACATAGCATCACACATTATTGACTGGTGTGCTGTCGTAGGCACCCAAAAATAGTCCTTAAACCTCTAAAACTAATGTAGTAATGGAAGTAAGGGTCGATCCCACGAAGAGTGTGCAATTAACGATTTATGCTTCGTATAACGATTGGGGGGGTTTTGTTTATAACGAAATCAATCTTATAACAAATAACAATGTAAATTAACGAGTTGTATTAAATCAATGAAACGAGTCTTGATCAAAGTCAACTTCCACCATTGGAGATTTATAACCATTCATCAATCCACAAAGAATAATCAATCCACATTCACAATATTCATCGTTGGAATATATTCCTATTTCTCCTTAATTTTAGTTAATCAGAAACCAGCGTTCTAATTAACCCTAATTATCAAATAATCTCAGACCAGCGCTAAAGATTCAATTTAATAACAGCTTTAAACAATAGAGAAATCGATGAACTAGATAATATAAACACCAGCGGTTGCATTCAATCTATTTAAACATTCTTCTTAAGATTCAATAACCTCTATCGCAGAAAATTATCAAATCCTAGTGCTTCACAAGTTAAATGATTCAAACAATTACGGATTTGAGATTTAACTTAGCTATAGATTGCAATATATGAAAAACTAATAGGCCTCTTAGCAATCAAACATGACAATCATAAAATTATACATAGAAGAATATTCAATACTGAAAATATAAATTAAACAATGAAAATAGGTGGATCTCACAGTTATAATGTATTCCAAGGCTTCGGTATCCTTCAATCAAGCGTAGAAGTTTAGTTACACATGATAGATCTAAGAAAAATAGAGAGAAAATAGGTTGGGGGCGTTCTGGTCCGTTCTAGGGTTTTAAAAGATGTATTTATAGTTGTTTCCATAGGTAGTTGACTTAAATTAGGAAACCAGAATTTTCGTATCGGAAATGAACCATGCGGCCGCATGGTTTAGAGGCTTGCGGCCGAAAGGAACAAATGAACTCAGCCTTCAAACTCTAGGTAATGGTCTATGCAGCCGCATGGGATTAAAGGCTTGCGGCCGCATGGTTTTACGAAATTTCCTCCGAACAGTTTTCAGTGTTTTGGTCGTATCTTCTTTTCTCGATATCCGATTGAGGCAATTCAAGATGCGTTGGAAAGATAACTCAAAGAGCTACAACTTTTATTCAGATATGATCTTCCAATTCGATCGTTTTCCATGTCGAAAATGGGTCTCAATATGAGGATGAAAATCGGTGTATAACTTTTCGATTGGAAATTGATGTGTGATCATACTTTGACGATATTTCATCCATTTGACGTCTTCTTTCAAGCAATTGACTCTCAAATCTTCATTGTTTGGTTTGACACAAATTTTGTGTATTTGCACGCTAGTCCTTGAACTTTCATTTCCTTTCACTTTGGTCCATTTTCACATATTTCTTCCAAATCACGCTATATCCATCAACTTGCCACCTAAACCAAAATATGAGAATACTAAGTACATTTAGGTATAAAATAGTCATATGAGTGCATTAAATAAAGATGTAAAATGTGTATTTTATATTCCTATCATTGACGCAATAAAAAAACACTCTAATTCTATACTAAATTTTGACAAGCAAAACTAGAAATACTCAAGAAGTCCACTTTAATAGACTTCCTCTTTTAGTGATTGGAAGTTATCCCCGACACACAAGACATTTAGAGAAAGAAAATTAAATGTATCAAAGGCTTTAGTATTATGACACTAATAATCAATGAGTGCTATCAATTTAAACTTGAATAGATACATGAAGCGTTAGCAATTGATAATTTTGTAATAGATTGTTGTCACAATATACAAATATATGCATGATGCATATTCGTGCAAAATAATCCTAACATCTTGAATTATGAATGACTTAGGTTCAAAAACTCTTATCCCGTGTTTTTGTGTTTGGTAATCCTGATTACATATAACTACTAATTTTTTTGTAAAATATCCCTCAGTTATATTCAATATCGTCTACTCCAACTTACTAAATTATTAAGCTTTGTATTTGAATTAAGAATTTGCATAAATGAATGTTTTAGATTTTTTAGATTTATATCTCAACAATATTGTACTGAAAAGAAAAGATTATTTTCAACATTTTATTGTAAGGAAAGAAGAAAACAAGGAAGAAACAATATAAACCATAGCAACTAGAAAAAGTAGGGCTGTAAGCAAAAACCACCAAACTAGAAAATCGAACCGAAACCGCAATTTCGAAACCGGCGATTTGGTGTCATATGGACCCGTCAACGAAATGGTTTTGAACCAAACCAAACCGGTCAAAAAGGGTTTGGTTTAGGTTTGAGAATTTTAATTATGGTTTAAAACCAAACCGGACCGACGAAAAAATATATAAAATAAAAAATTGAATTTTTTTAAAAATTTATCCAAAATTCCAATTTTGTAAATTCAATAATTTTTTCATTTTGTTGGTATTTTTGTCAATTTCTAATTTCCTATTAGTTATTACAATTTACGACCCGCCCAAATCCCAACCCGACCCGCTATCCTAATTTTTAAAAAAAAATGAACTCAAACTCTCACAAACACAACCCTAATTCCTAACCTTCCATTTATCTCTCTCTCGTTCCTGAATTTTCCTCAAATCATCGGTAGTCTACGGTCAGAATTTTCAGTTGCTAGCGACGATCGCCGGTAGTCTACGATCAGTCACAACTGATAACCTTCAATTTCATTGCAAGGCTACGTGATTTTTTGTGACATATGGGTTAGTTATGTGATTTTTTATTATTATTTTAATTACATACTTGCGTGTTCGTGATTCTTGAACATGGAATTCGTCTAAGTTATTACTAAACATAGTTCGTCATCTCGATTTTTGAAAATCTCCAAATTCGTAATTTTTTGTGACTTGTGGATTATTTCTATTTTCGAAGTTCTGTGATTTTAGTTACATAGCTGCGTGCTCTTGATTCTTGAACATGGAAACCGTCTGAATTGTCTCTGGAATTATATGACTGTGATTTTAGTTTATTGTGATTTTATTTTGATTTTGTTGGTATTTAAATTTATAGTAGATATATTTAGTTTATTTTAGATTTATTGTCAGTAAGATATAAATATATATTGAATTAATGGCATAAAAGTAGACAATAGACATGCAAAAAAATATACGCAAAATCGGCGGTTTAAAACCGAACCAAACCGTTAGGTTTAGATTTGAGTTTTTTTCCAAACCGGTCAAAACGATTTAGTTTAGGTTTGAGTTTTTCTCAAATCCGTTGAAACAGTTTGATTTGAAAATTTGTCAAAAATCGGTAAAACCGAACCGCTTACACCCCAAAAAAAAGCATACTAACCTCTTCAATACTAGTCTGACTTCAAGGCTCCAATATTATTTCACGTAGTCTCTCGGGAACATTTAAGTCATCTTGGTTGCACACGAACTTGTAAAGCTTTGGCATCCCTGTTTGATTCACAATTATCTCCATAATTACATTTTCCTTCAATAATCTCTCAATTTCTGTTCCTTCAATTGCCAACACTTGAAGATCCGAAAAGCTGTTTGCTCCTGTGAAATCCAGCGTGATTGACTGGCTGTATGTACAACCTATCAATCTAAGGATCTCTAATCTAGGTAGTTTCTTTAGTACCTTCATTGGATCCTCAGTGAATTCTATCTCAGAAAGGGTAAGGTAGATAAGGTTTGGAGGGAATTCAATGGCGTCAAGCGTGAATGGAAAATTAAATTCAACTGCTAGAAGCAACTCAACAAGATGGTCATAGTGGGACAGGCTTACTTCTTAAACTTCTGAGTGAACCACAAATACAAGTCTTGGAGCTTCTCCGATATGGGTGTTTTACCAGATATTACATTTATATCACTACACCAAAAAAGGGCTTTTGCAGCGGCCAAAAAACGCTGCAAAAGCCCTTTTGCAGCGTTTTTCCAAGTGTTGCAAAGTGTAGTGTTGCGAAAGAGGGAAGGGATACGGCAACGTTTAAAAAACGTTGCGAAAGGTCTACGGCAACATTTTTTAAACGTTGCGAAAAAACGTTGCGAAAGGTCTATGGCAACGTTTTTTAAACGTTGCGAAAGGGTCTTTCGCAACGTTTTTTAAACGTTGCCATAGACCTTTCGCAACGTTTTTTAAACGTTGCCATAGACCTTTCGCAACGTTTAAAAAACGTTGCCAAAAACCCTTTTTTTTTTTTTTTACAGTTATGATAATTGATCCAGAAAATTAAAATAACACTTTGTGGAACCATTTTGGAATTGCATAAAAATTGATAATTTTATTATAAATTTTTGAATCAATACAAAATTCGAATGTGATACAACACAACCTATCGAAAAAGGAGTAAGATAAACAATACAATTGTTTCATCCATCATTCCACTAACTAGATTGCTGGAAGAAGTAGAGACATAAAATATCATCCCAAATGCTGGAACCAGGTACTTCGCACAACCCTGCATCATCCAAACCGTCCCCCACTGAAGCATCATTACAGCAATACCACATAACTCTATTAGGAACCACTTGAAGCTCTAACAAAAGGGCTCTACCATTGCAAAATAAGATATACTCCTGTTTACAAACACACGCACAATAAAAAATTCTACTCAGTGATGGGTTGAGAAAGACAATAAAAGACTAAGTTACTGCAAATAAAATGAGAGAGAAATTAACGGAGCAATCTTTTTCAAACGACAGTGAAACTTCTTCCATTCCAGAAGCAAGCTAATACTCACCCATCAAGTAATGGTAAACCTTAAACTAAAAAGTCAGCCAACAATGACACAAGAAAACACAGCGAAGCAATTCATTTTGCTAAGTTGATCTACAAGATGCTTCTCGGAACTTTGGGTTTTTGTTGGCTTGGCTGCATATTATCGTCACGATCGGGGGCCGAAACTAGACGAGGTGGCTTTCCCACACCAACAGAAGTGGCTGGTATATAAAAAATTTCTCAACAAATGAAACACATCAAGTTCTAAAACCACATTCTTTCATAGCTCAGTCAGCTACACGCAAAAAAAAAAAAAAAATTGATACGAATCTAATTATCTCAATGCCCTATCCATTCTCAGCGTAATTCGGGAGGATAGGGGAAAAAGGAAAAAGAAAGAAGAAAAAAAATGTTGTCCAGTTCCAACTAAGATAATATATTTTTCCAAAATGAAAAGCGTCTGCAATTCTATCTGTCACATAATAATAGCGAAAAATGCGTAACTTGAGGAAGAAAAAGAATGACCTGTTATCCTCAGTAACACCTTCGTTCCTCCATACTTCTGCCAAGGCTGCAAGTGATAGTGCACATTTTAAAGCTTCTACCTAATTACAAGAAGAAAATCAACGGTTTAAGTTAATAACATTCTTCTATAGCTGGCAGAACCTAGCAATATAATGATCTAACATGAAGTAAGGAACTGTAATCAATATATCTCGAATTAAAAAAATGCTGCCCGCTCGCCATAAAATTTATGGTTGTGACACTGTACTCGTACTTTCCTGCCCTCTTCAACCAGACAATTAGAATTGCTTGTGAACTCGTGAGAACAGTCGATGCAAGTGTTACTGCTGACCTATTCTGATCATAAAGAAAAAAGGCAGAATTGAGGTGAACTTCCCTTCCCTCTCCAATTGTTAGTTCTAGAAATGTAATACAATTGAAAGAATTCGTACTTGCGCTTCCACTTAGACTGGACATTGGAGCTTCCACCCAACATGACCTTACACACTATTGACTGACCCCTTAAGAGCAATTCGAGATTGAAAAGAGCAGGCCTACGGAAAAACATAGAGAGAGAGAGAGAGAGAGAGAGAGAGAGAGAGAGAGAGAGAGAGAGAGAGAGAGAGAGAGAGAGAGAGAGAGAGAGAGAGAGATTCAGCATGTTGAACTTGAGTGTGTGATGCAGCAATGAGATAGTTTTAAGAACAGACACAATTATGGCCGTATCATAACAATTTCACAAAAAAATGTATGACCCTACACTGCATTCTTTGCCCACCTAAACCGTAACACGACTAAAAGTAAATCTAGGGAAACCAAATTACATTTTAGCTCAATCGAACCTGTATATAATAATACCACACAATGACTTTGCTGTAGAGAACGAAACAAAAGAAAATAAAAAATGCAATGATGCAGACATAAAACATAAAGAGCTCAAATTATTTGCAATTTATTTATTTTTTTAAACGACGAATCTGCATATTTCCAATCTTTCTGACGACTCCTAAAGCATGATGAGCTGCTAAACACAGCTATTTTAATTTTTAGCACAAAATTAGGGAGGGAAAGTTTATAAAACCTCAATATTTAGGATTTTCCAGTTAGCACTGTTATTTAACCAAAATCACAACAAAATGCATCATAGATCACAGCCAAAAAATAATCAAATATTAAATTAATCCGCCGATTAATTGCACACAGTAGAAAAGAAATATTAAAAATATGCAAACGTGAGAAGTAAAAATTAATATGCTAACATGGGAAGAAAAAATTAACTGAAAGTGCAAAAAGAACCTGACGAACTATCAGCCACTGCAGTTCATGAAATTCGAAGGCTTATGAATATCCGAGCACTGGCAGTTACCAAACCAAGCCAAAACCAGGATAATTGTTGGTTAGTGTGAATGAAAGGGACGCATGTACCTGTTCTGCTGCTCCTGGGTTTCCAAGTTAAAGGGCTGTTAGTTTTTGAAAATGGAGAAATCATTGGGTAAACAGACACGAGAACGTGTCGCCGTGCGGAGTCGTGTCTTCGTACGGGGAGGGGAGATGGAGGAGACGCATGGTGAAAAGGTTTGTTTCAGATTCAAAGGCATGGGAAAATTGAGGACAAAAAAAAAAGAGGATTAGGACGATACGAAATCTTGACACGTGCTTGAATTGAATCCAAGATGCAGAACCACAACCCACAGCAGTAGCCATTGGAAAAAAAAATTGGAAGATTTTGTGTTTTTGTTCGAGATTTTGAAAGCCCTCAATGCAAAAACAGGAATCGAGTACAAACCTCAGACTCACCAAACCCAAACACAGTAATTTATTTCAGGGATCGAAGAATGGGTAAACCAAAAGGGAAAGGAGAAGAGAAACACCAGATCCGGTGGAGAGTAGCTGGGGAAATTCTTCTTCTGCTTTCGACGTCGAGTAGGAGAGGAGATGCGTGAGGCGGTCGGTGAGGGGCAAGAGGAGATGCGTGAAAGTTATAAAAAAAAAAAAAACCTGAATTATGATGACGGGAAAAGCCGACACCTGTCCGGCCCAAAAGATAGGCTCTTTTGTTAGGGATTAGGGAAGGGTTGACACTTTTCGCAACGTTTATTAAACGTTGCGAAAGGTCTCACCTTCCGCAACACTCCAGAAACGTTGCAAAAGTGAGTATATCGCAACATTTTTCAAAAAAACGTTGCCAAAACTCATTTATATTAATCAATGGCAACATTCACTTACTAAAATGTTGCCAAAACACCTTTTTAGCAACATTTATCAACAAATGTTGCCTTTTTAATGTTGCAAATGATTTTTTTGGCGTAGTATATGTTGGTTACTAATATCATATAAACTCAGCTCTCTCAAGTTGGAGTGCTTTTGTAATGAGCTAGCTTTCAAAATGGTACCAGGCATCCAATGTAAAGTTACTATGTTCGGTAAATACACCTCATTTCTGACATTCAAATTTGTACATCTGTTAGACTCAAAGCTTAGATACCGACAAGAGTAAATGCTTCAAATACTTCATCCTCAAAATAGTTCTTGGCGAAGCACAATAAAAATATGCTTCTCCAATATCCAATGTCACCAATTTCTTCAGATTCCTTATGGTTGAAGGCATCCTTCTAAACTTCCCTCCCAACTTAAGGTAAGTCAAGCTACTCAAGTTTCCCATCTCATTAGGAATCAAAGACTGTTGGGTTTTGATAATCAATAAATCCGGGCTATGATGTTAAATCAGTATTTTAGTTGGATAATATTTCATAGGCCTCGACCGGTGATTGAAATGATATGATGACACGACAATCGGACCAATCGAATCACGTAACCCACTTGGACCATTCGAAGTAGCCTAATTGTATTGGTGTTGCTCATGGCCCAACCCGAACGATTTGGATGGTCTTAAGGTTTTAGCCCACTTATCCTTTTGTTACTGGGTCCTGTTTGTTTGACCTAAAAACCTAAACCCTAAACCTACCTTTAACCTATTTAATGTAAGTTGCTAATCATTCTTAGTGTGGAAAAAGAGTTGAAGCCGTCCCGTTTTGTGAGTTAAGACAGAAAACCGGTTCTTGCCTATTGCTTTGTGCAATTTGAGCTTTGTGCTTGAGAGACCCATTTGTTCTTCTTCTCTACCCAGCTTTAGTGGCTCTTCCTGTGGCAGTAATCTTTTCCATCCAGTCCTTTGTGGGCTGAAATCTGGAGCAACCGAGTTCGGGTTTGGGAAGGTGCCGGTTTGTGGTTGATTGGTTGATTGTGGTGGTCGTTTGATTGGTTAGCTGAGCCCGAAAATCATTGATTGGAGCCTCAAATTCTAACATTTGGTATCAGAGCAAGGTTAGGGTGATTTTTTCGGCCAAAATTTGTCCAGAGATTGAGCAGAAATCGACAGGAAGAGAAACAGAAAATCTGTCCAGTTTTTCTCCAAGAAAACCGAACCTGCAAGCTTCGATTCCGGCCAAACCAGTGACCTGTTGGAAAATCCAAGACCACCAGTGGACTCAGGAGGTGGAGGAGCTTCTGGGCCACCGGTGCGTGGTGGTGACGGCGTCCGGCGGCGGCGGTGCGTGGGATCTCCGGCGGCGCGCGTGAGGGCGCGTGGGCGGTCTTCTGAAAGTGGTTTCTTCAGGCAGTTTCTTTATTTCAATTTTGTGAACGTGCTGATATTTTTGGTTTAGTGTTTCAGGTTACGCAGGAAAAGTTGGACGGATTTGCCCCTGCGCTCGTAAGTCTATTTTAGCTCGGTTGGTTGCTGCAGTTGCTGAAAACATTTAGGTGAATAATGGTGGCCCTAAATTGTTTAAAATTTATATTCCTCGTAATTTACGGACTCAGATAGGTCCGCTCTGGTAAATTGGCTTATCCCGTTTAAATTTCAGCATTAGCGCGTCATCGTGTGGGGTGACATTAGGATTGGGGTTACCGTGAAGGGGTACCATTGCTTGTGCTAGAAGTTTAGGAATTAATTGCTCTATTTGAAGTGTTGAATTTAACTGCAAGTTGGTAATTGCTTTTGTGCTGGAACTATTGTTTTGTCTCTGTGTGAGATTCCTTTGCGTGGAAATTTGAATTTTGTTGACATACCTTCGTGTTGCATTGATTATCCTGTTAGAACACCTTAGACTTGACCCATTCGAACGTTCCCTTGATCTGAGATTTTGAGTCTCACGAAACCCTGGGAATCTAGAACGGTGTATATTGTTGCCTTAGGTTTACTTTGTGTGACCTACTTGTGCATTTTTGGTTGTTCTGTTTTTCAAAATGTCTTTACATTTCGAAATTGGGATTTTCAATGGGAAATGTGATTTTTCAATTTGGCAACAAAAGATGAAGGGTATTTTGGTTCAACAAAAGGTTTCAAAGGCCATTGATGGCAAATTTTCGAAAAATTTTACAGATGCACAAAAAGAAGAATATGATGAACTTGCATACACTTCAATTATTTTACACCTGTCTGACACTGATTTGAGAAAAGTTGGAAAACTTGATTCTACCAAAGAATTTTGAAAAAAGTTGGATGATTTATATTTGCTTAAATCCACTCCTAACAAGTTGTACTTGCTTGAAAGATTTTTTAGCTTTAAAATGGATTCTTCAAAAGATTTGGATGACAATTTGGATGTGTTTAACAAACTTGTTCAAGATATTGTTAACTGTGGAGAGTCGGTGTCTGAAACCTACAAGGCTATTATTTTGTTGAATGTTATACCTGATACTTATCATGAAGTTAAAAATGCTATTAAGTATGGTAGGGACACCTTAACCCCTGAAATTGTCATAGATTCCCTTAGGAGTAAGGAAATGGAGATTAAAGCTAAAAAGGAAGATAAGAGAAATGGTGAATTGCATATGATAAGGAGTAGAATGAAGTTTAAGCAAATGAGTTTAGGTAGAGCTCAAGATAACAGTGATTCGAGTAGTGACTCGAGTGATGAGAATGATAAGAAGAAGAGCAAGAGTTGGGACAAGTCCGGTGGTAGACGGTGTTACAGCTGTGGTAAGTCTGGACACTTCATTAGAGATTGTCCCAAGAAGAAGAGTAAGTTGAGAGGTGATGCGAATTTACTTATAGGGTCGAGTGATGACCCTAGTGAGGTTTACTGAGTGTAACCTTAGTTACTGCATTTGCATCTGTGTGTAATCCTTTCTGCATGTGTGTGATTGCTCGTTTCCGCTGCATGGCTATATGTTGCTTTTCAATGTGTTTGATATGTGCATTGACATGTTTTGGAGTGATCTTATTACTTGGTGTAATGTGTTTGCATGCATAGTGGGTTTGTGATGCATTTGGCAGTGTGTGTGTGTATGTCTTTTGGTAAGGTGGAGTGTGAGTGAGGCACTTCTATCACTTCTGTTAGGTGGAGACCCATTATCCACGTAGGTTGGAGAAGTGATGTGTTGATAGAGGATTATCCCGAGAACTTGGGATCTATAGAGGCTTACCGTTAGACATGTTTGTTTGTTTGTTTGAGTGATTAGCCTAGTGAGCAGGTGGGCGATGAGGTGAGATGTGTGTTCTTGAGGTGAGTGAGTAACACGGAATGGGATAGGATAAGTGTGGTGAGATCTGTGTGAGGTCATTTATGCATTTGTTGCGTATGTGTTGGCCTGTTGATTAACTTGTTAATCTGTTGTTCTGTGTGAACGGGTGTGATAAGATCTCTGTGTTATCCTGTGTGATATCTCTGTCGCATGTTTTATTTGCTCTTGATTGATTGCTGTGCTTATTTGTTTCTACTTGGGTGTTCGTGACCTTAGCCCTAGTGAGTATATGGAACAAGTATGGTATGTGTTTCAGGTGGAGACACGAGGTAAGGTCTGTGATGCCAATTTTATTGGTTACCTTGATTGTGCAAGTGTAAACTGTGTGTTTTGTCTACTTACAGATTTATTGGGATCAAGGTGGAGATTTGTTGGGTTTTGATACTCAATAAATCCGGGCTATGATGTTAAATCGATATTTTAGTTGGATAATATTTCATAGGCCTCGACCGGTGATTGAAATGATATGATGACACCACAATCGGACCAATCGAATCACGTAACCCACTTGGACCATTCGAAGTAGCCTAATTGTATTAGTGTTGCTCATGGCCCAACCCGAACGACTTGGATGGTTTTAAGGTTTTAGCCCACTTATCCCTTTGTTATTGGGCCCTGTTTGTTTGACCTAAAAGCCTAAACCCTAAACCTACCTTTAACCTATTTAATGTAAGTTTCTAATCATTCTTAGTGTGGAAAAAGAGTTGAAGCCGTCCCCGTTTTGTGAGTTAAGACAGAAAACCGGTTCTTGCCTATTGCTTTGTGCAATTTGAGCTTTGTGCTTGAGAGACCCATTTGTTCTTCTTCTCTACCTAGCCTTAGTGGCTCTTCCTGTGGCTGTAATCTTTTCCATCCAGTACTTTGTGGGCTGAAATCTGGAGCAACAGAGTTCGGGTTTGGGAAGGTGCCGATTTGTGGTTGATTGGTTGATTGTGGTGGTCGTTTGATTGGTTAGCTGAGCCCGGAAATCATTGATTGCAGCCTCAAATTCTAACAAAGACCATCCTTCTCCTGAGTTACAAAAACAGAGCAACGTACGAAGTTTTGGAGTTTTAGAATTTGAAAAAGAAAATTGACTAGTGTCATCAATGGTAAGTCTATGAAGCGTTGAAAATGAATTAGAGTGTATATTATGGCGTGAACTAAAGAAGTTGTTCTCGTTGGCCATTTCAATGCAAAGAACGCGTAGAAGATCATGAATGCGACAACTTTCCGCTCTTCCATCCAAATATCTCTTAGAAACTTGGATTAAATTTCTGTCACTTAACATTTCTAATTTAACAGCCCCAGTGTCATAAGGATCTCGATTTCCGTCAACCTGGATCAATTTCTCGGAAACCCAAGCCAAGACCAAGTCAGACATAGGAATTTCTTTATCTTCGGGGAAGAGCCCCAAGTAAAGAAAAAAAGGCCTCAAGTCAGGAGGTAAATCTTTGTAACTCAAAGACAAGATTTTTGAACAATTATTTGCAGCACTTGTGCTCAACTTTTCAAGCACCTCATTCCATGCATGTTTATTTCTTCTTCTCTGTCGCAACATACCCACCGCAACTACAATTGCCAATAGCAACCCACCACACCTTTCTACTATCTTCTTAGCGATATCTTCCAATTCTATCGGAGGAAATCTCTCATTTGTATTTTCTGAAGAAGATTTCATCATCTCGGAGAAGAGTTCCCAGCTCTTTTCTTGATCTAAGAGTTTCAGTTCAATCAAAGAGCTTTCACCACCTATATATCTTCCCACAGCAGTATACCGAGAAGTAATGATAATTCTGCTACCATTTCTCGAGTTGATGGGGATAAATTTTTTTAACTCATCCCGAGATTCAAATTTCCAAATATCATCAAGAAAAATTAAGCACCTTTTTTCATTGAGCAGAGAAAGCAAGTTGACCTTCAAATTTTCCTTTATCTTTTCTTTTTCAAGGCCAACTTGCTTTGCTATTTCATGTAAAAGCTCTTTGATTCTAGGCTCATTTGAGACATAGACTAAGGCAGAAGAAGTAAACTCGTTTTGCATGTCATTATATATTTTTTTAGCGACGGTGGTCTTACCTACACCTGCCTCTCCTACAACACATATCATTTTACACACTGAGTTTGAGCTCCTCAATTTTTCCTTGAGTTCCTTCAATTCATCTTCCCGGCCGACAACCATTGACTCCGTGGCAATTAGAAATTCTTTTCTTCGATTCCATAGGTCCATATCTGTGTTACCTGTTCGATTTTATGTGGTTCATATTTATAAGATTCCGTTTAATAATTATAACTTGAAAAGACATAATTATTTGGTCCATAGAAGCTCTTTCCTACTAATTGGACAAAGAAAAATAGCTCCCTCCTCTCCTTATAAAAGATCATGGAAGACTATCAAATTAAAAGTGCAATTTAGAGATCTTGATTTTTCATATTTATGTTTTTTTTTTTCTCATTAAAATTCACATTTTCAGATTTATATTGATGTAAATGAATAAAATTTGCATACCTCCATCCGTATCAAGATTAATACGACATCTTTCTCTAGTGGCTTCAATTTCTTGGGCCCGTCTCTTGATTTTTTCGATTTCCAGGGCAAAGTCATTGGCAGCGCAAACATAACATAATATACAAGCAGCAAGCTTAACGAATTGAAACAGCCCCTTTTTCTCGTGCAATGCAATCTCTTGGAGGTAATCGTCCAAAATATCCTCTATGTCAAGAGCTAGATCTCTCGTGTCATTTATAAAGTTTTTTACTTCGTGGTTTCCTTGTTTCAATTCTGCATCTTTGAGACACGATTTGAAGTGTCTCATTTGTCGTTCAATCCATTCCATGTTCTCCTTCAATCTATGAGAGCGTGAAACTGTTTCGACCAATGGTTGGTCGGCTATCTCTACTGATTTGTTAATGACTGCTGTAAGTGCTGCTGATGAGACCGTCTAATCTTGTTTTCTCTCAAATGTAGTATGTGAAATACAATGAATCAAATGAAACTCAAGATTGTATTAAGCAGTGGGAGATGAGAATGGAATGGCTATCAGTACACATAAATATAGTACTCATATGGCATAATTTTGTTGTTATTTTATTAATAATTGTATATCTTACTTTGTATACGTCCTTCGTAGAAACTGTATTATTTAGGTAAAAATAATCATGAAAGTCTTTCTTTAATGATTAAGTAAACAAAGATTAATGAAATATTTTTGAATTCAGCAAGATTCCAAGTCCTATAAAGCCGAGACAAATAAAAATAAATTGAAAATCAAATAATTTATCAACTTGACCCAGGACTTCTAATCTTAACAAACTCGTTTGGAAAACCAAATTTGAAATATTGTACCACTAATTGACACATAGGAGACTATAAAAATAATTTGATTATTGTATTGAAATTTTAATTAATATGTCCAAAACATGTTAAGTAAAAACTATACAATAGACAGTCATCAAAAAAGATATTAGCGAAACCAAAAAAAAACTTTCCAAAAATAAAACGTAACCCTAAACCTAGAGCTCGCTGAGGGATGGCGGAGGCGCCTCCTTCTCGGCCGGCTGTCAAGGCGGCGGCGGCGGGGGGGGGGGGGAGAATGCGACCTACGCGTCTGTGGTGGTGGCACGACCTCAACCTATACCAGAGGCTAAGATCGAGATGAGAAAACCTAATGAGAGCGATGGAACTTTATGGTTCCACTTTTCCAAAACTGAACTGGACGTTGCAGCCTCCCCATTCCGGTTTTCTGTGGTTCTAAAATTCATGAAAAGGAGGCCTACGCTGGATTAGATCCGACTTTTCATCGAGGTTCGATGGGGAATAAAGGGTTTCTTCTCGGTGAGTACCATGCAGCAACCACGTAATGTTTTCATTCGATTCACGTCAGAGGAAGATTTTGGTATTGCCTGTGCGCGTAAATCTGCAGAAATCGAAGGTGCACCGTATAGACTATTTATCCGGTCTCCAGATTTTGATGAAGATCAAGAATCTTCTCTTGTTCCGGTATGGATTTTTCTTCCAGGACTTCCCCCCCAATATTATCATGAATCTATGTTTCGAATTATTGCTGGTGCATTCGACCGATATTTGAAGAGAGATAATTTCACGGCATGTGCTTCCCGCACAGATGGTGCTCACGTTTGTGTGGAGATGGATATATCAAAACCACTGGTGAAGTCGTTCTGGTTGGGTGTGCCTAACCATCCATCTAGTCGATTTCAAGAAATAGTTTATGAAAAGCTGCCTCACTTCTGTCTATTCTGCCGAAATCAAGGGCATTTAGAGGGGGTCTGTAAATGGAAGAAGCAGTGAGGAGGAAATATTCAGAATGATATTATTCCTAAAGCAGCTAGAAAAGTATGGCGTAGGAAAGAAAAGGAAGATGTTCGGCAATCAGAAAGGGAGAACTTGCCGAAAAACGAGGAAACGAGGGTCGAAGAAAAAAGAAGAAGAATTCTGAAGCGAGATATATTAATTCCATCAGCATTGATACTGTATGCAGATCTAGACAGAAAAGTTGAAACACAGCTCAGTAATCTGGACGAGCAGAATCTGGAAAAAGAATTGGGTGTGGTCAGTGCTGAAAACGGGGAGGATAGTAGAGAAACATCTAAGATTACTACCAGCAAAGCAACTGCAAATGAAGGAGGACTGAACACTAGCAAAAATTTGGAGCGAATAACAGATTCTAATAAAATTGTTCTGGAACAGGCCATTCTCAGGTGTGATGCTGATGCGGTTCAAAAGGCTCTTGTTATGAACATCATGGATAGTATTTCAGACCGTGTGATCAGAGGTGAACCTCTTCCCCATATATCCCAAAACATGTGCATCTTACAAAGTCAAGAGCAGATAGTGGAGGTTCAAAGTACATCTGAATGTGAGGATAAGAATGAGCTGCCTGAACTAGAAATCCTTAACTATGACACAGATCATTTGTGGTCAGCACCTCACAAAAAAGGTAGGGGAAGAAGTCGAAAAAATGTGACCTTAGGTCTCACTACTAGATCTAAAAAATCTTATTGGCTATGAATATTTTGATTTGGAATTTACGGGGTGTAGTGTCCTCTAAGAACGGGTTGTTGAGTCTGAGAAAACAGCATAATCCTTCGATTTTAGTTTTAATGGAACCTTTTGTTACTGTTGATAAAATTGATCGTTGGGCTAAAAGGTTAAAATTTCAGAATTATATGGCAAATGTCAAGGAAGGAGGTAAAATTTAGATGTTTTGGGAACAGGAAATGTCTTTCTCGCTGATTAGTGCTTCAGGGCAAGAGATATCAGGTTGGTTTTCAACTGGAAAAGTTCGGGTCCTTACATCTTTTGTATATGCTAGTTGTTGTCAGAGACGTAGAAGGGAATTGTGGGATCAATTGAAGTTGTTAGACAGTGGTAAGTCTGGGTGGATAGTTGGTGGCGATTTTAATATTATTCGCTCCAATGATGAAAAAATCGGTGGTTTGTATGCATCGTCTTTGGCTATACGGGAGTTCAATACTTTTATTCATGAAGCATGTCTGATTGATATTCCTTTTGATGGTCCAAAATTGTCTTGGTGTAATGAAAGACAAGGAACTTGAAGAATTTGGGCTCGGTTAGACCGTATTTTGATTGACCAAAATTTTAAAAATCAATTTTCAGCAATCTCATCACTCTACTTGGATAAGACATCTTCTGACCATTGTCCTATGGTTTTACGCTCCAGTGTTAATACGAGCTTGATAGGTCCTCGACCATTTCGGTTTCTAAGGATGTGGTGTTCTCATGAGGGTTTTCTGCCACTAGTGAAAAATATTTGGGAGGTTAATACAACAAGTTCTCCTATGGTTTGCTTTGGGAGAAAATTGAGAATGTTGAAGAAGGCACTTAGGTCCTGGAATATTGATGTTTTTGGACGAGTGCAACAAGAAGTCAGATTTCATGAAGATAAGCTGACTCATCTGGAAAATTCGATGATTGAAAGTTTTTCAATGGAGACTGAACTTCAATTATTGCAATGTCGAAAACAATATAAAGTTTGGCTTGATAGAGAGGAAATACTTTGGAGACAGAAGTCCCGCATAAAATGGCTTCAAGAGGGTAATGGAAACACAAAGTTTTTCTATGAATCGGTAAAAAACAAAAAAAAAGAGCCGTCTAATTGATCATATGGTTCTGGAAAATGGCAGAGAGCTGAAATCAGCTGAAGAAGTTCATGAAGGTGCTGTCCAATTTTTTACAGATCTTTTTACAGTTTCACCTATTTCTATGGATGAGAGAGACCTTGATCTTTTGACACCAGCCATTACAGAGGAGGATAATTTGGCGCTGTGTAAGCCACCAATAATGGAAGAGATAAAAAATGCTCTCTGGTCTATTCCTAATGACAGCAGCCCTGGCCCAGATGGATTCAGCGCAAGTTTCTTTATTACTGCTTTGAGTATCATTCAAAAGGACCTCCTTGCAGTGGTTACCGAATTTTTTGAAGGTTATCCTTTAACGTGTGCTTTGGGAGCCACTGATATTGCTTTGATTCCTAAGGTGGAATGTCCTAATAGTTTTGATAAATTCAGACCTATTAGCCTTTGCCCGGTGGTGTACAAGGTAATATCCAAGATCATGGTAGCTAGAATGGCACCTTTGTTAGAAAAGTTAATTTCTCGAGAACAATCTACATTTATCCAAGGAAGGAGTATATTTGATAATATATCTATTGCTCAAGAAATGGTGCATAAAATGCATAAGAAGGTAAGGGGTGGAAACATCTTAATGAAGATTGATATGACAAAGGCATATGATAGAGTAAATTGGCGTTTCCTTCTTTCGAGTTTGAGGAGAATGGGATTCTCGGAACAATGGAGCAATCTGATTTTCAATTGTATTTCTTCTCCATATTACTCAGTCATGCTTAATGGTACCACGAGGGGTTTCTTCAAACCATCTAGAGGGTTACGTCAAGGAGATCCATTATCACCGTACCTATTTATTTTGACGCAGGAGATTTTGTCTAGAATGATCAATCAAGCCTTTGATAGAAATCAAATTCAACATTTTCATTCTGGAGGAATGGTGGTTAGTCATTTATTTTATGCTGATGATTTACTTATCTTTGCGGATGGAAAAAAGAAATCAGTTGGAAACCTTCTGGAGATAATTAAAAAGTATGAGACTTTGTCTGGACAAAAAGTGAGCCCAATGAAATCTTCCATATTTTGTTCCAAGCATGTCTCTGCTACACGTAAAAGAAACTTATTGAATTTTTTGGGATTTAGAGAAGGGGCATGGCCTTGTATTTATCTTGGAGTACCACTCTATACTGGACGATTAAAGAAACATATGTTTGATCCTATGTTGGAAAAAATCCCAAAGAAATTGGCTGGATGGAAGGGTCGCCTTTTGTCTTTCGGGGGAAAAATTACTCTTATCAAACATGTTCTGTGTAGTATACCGATCCATGTGCTTTCGGTTTTGAATTTGCCTAAGGGAGTCCACAAAGAGCTAAATCGTATTTTAGCGTCTTCTCTATGGAATACAACTGATGGATCTAAGAGACGAAAATGGGTATCATGGAGAAAAATCTGTTATCCAGTGGCGGAAGGTGGTTTGGGCATACGAGATTTTACCGAAGTACAAAAAGTATTATTTATGAGATTTGCATGGAAGTTGCTGGTTGGGGGGTCATTTTGGGCTGATTTTTTTGGTTCTATATATATGAAAAAGACTCCAGTTGCATTGGTAAAATTGAACCGGTCACAATCACGATTCTGGAAAGGTATTGTCGAGGCATTGCCTATTGTTCTGAAAAATTCTTATTGTTGTGTTAGAGACGGATCAGCTTCCTTCTGGTTTCCTAACTGGGTTGGTCACCAAAGTTTGGCTAATGAAGGTTTTGAAATTGTCGACCCACATGTACAGATCAAGAGCCTCTTTACTATACATGGTCAGTGGAATGGTAGCAGACTTAGAGAACTAGTTGGGGAAAACCAAGCTCTCATTATTGAGTGTGTGCAAATAAAATCAACTAGGAAACGTGATTGCTTTGTATGGAAGCCCAGCAAGGATGGCATTTTCTAGACCAAGTCTGCATGGGAACTAGTTTGGCAAAAGGGTGTGGTATGTAATTGGAAACAATGGTTGTGGTATAGTCCAATCCCTAAAAGAATATCATTTGTGTCTTGGAGGGCTAAATTAAATTGTTTACCAGTTGATGATGTGGTGCAATCTACTGGTATCCCTTTGGTATCTAAATGTAACTGCTGTGAGAATCCTGCAAATGAAACCCTGGATCATGTATTGTGTAATGGAGAGGTGGCCAGACAGGTGTGGTCACATTTTGCTGTTCATTTGAATTTATCCCTACCTTTTGTGTCATCTTGGAGAGGGCAAATGAATTTATGGTGGAGATAGGCTTCTTGCTCTTCACAGGTGGGCATCCTTAGGGGAATTACACCACTTATAATCACATGGGCTCTTTGGAAAAGCAGGTGTGAGGCTAGGATGGAAGGAAGCCCCATCATTTGGCAGAAGATAAGCTGGACGATAAAGACATATTTATCCCAGATGACTTGCATGCTTACCAAACTCAGAAAAATTTTTGTTAAAGACGTCCAGTGTTTGCGGTCACTTAACTGTCCTATAATCGAGGTAAGGCAGCCAAAAATGCAATGGATTAGCTGGAAAAAGCCAGTGGGTCAGCAATTTAAACTAAATGTTGATGGTGTAGCGAAAGGGAACCCGGGATTAGCCGGCGGAGAAGGAGTCCTACGGGATTCAAAAGGGAAATATTGGGCTAGTTTCTCTCATCACTATGGGACTTATACTAATATGGTGGCTGAAACTCGAGCTTTTCTTGATGGTTTACGGATGTGTAAGGAGCTAGGAGTTGGTAATATTATTGTGGAAACAGATTAACAGGTCCTTACACAGTGGGTGAGGAAAAGTACTTGTTCTTTGTGGTGGCTTTGGGAGTTTTGGGATGAAATTATGGAACTGTTAGGTGTGCTCAAGGCCCGGGTTCAACATGTGTATCGAGAGGCAAATATGGCGGCTGATTTTCTGGCAAAAAAGGGGAGTGAGGGTATTTCTACAAATATGTTTCTGGCGATGAGGATCCAACTCTTCTCAAGGGAATTTTGTATACAAACCGTTTGGAAATACCGTATCTTAGACGTTGATTTTGCCATGACTTGAACACCACGTTATGTAATCAAGGTTTTCCTCCGCCATAAGTGAGGCATCTTTAATAAAATTCCCATTTTCTTTTTAAAAAAAATGTCGAAAATATCTTGTAGGTACAACCTGAACCGAGTGCAAAAAATTCAAAACAGCACAAGAAAGTCGAGACCCATATAAATAAATAAAAGCAAATAATCCATCAATTTTGACCCAAGATCTTGATCTTAACAAACTTGTTTGCCATAGCTATTTTGAAATAATGTACTAATAATTCACAAATTGGAAAAGGTACATAAAATCTGATTAATTATTGAAGCATTAGTTTTGTCCAAATTGATGATGCCACAGGATTAAGTATTACAATATATATTTCATGGATTATGGATATTTCATGGATGATACATATTATTTTCTCATGTTGAACACCAAGACCTTTACAGATAGAAGCTTGTTTTTCATCGGGCAATTCTTTTATTGGGTTGTACCACTTTGCCCCTGTTTGGCCCCATTATTTTCCATTACATTACATTAATTTTTTTTCTCTTCATCTCAACCATACATTCATCAAATAAAATAATAATACACACAAATCTAAAACTTTTCAACCACACATCTCCCATCAATCACTATTCTAAAAATTTTCAACCCCCCAAAAATCAACAATAATGGGGGCCAAACAGGGGCTTTGTCAGAATATAGTTGATAGATATAATGACAAAATTGATGTTTGCAAGATGTGATTTGATTAAAAAATTTGATTGTATTTAAAATAGTCCAAAGATGAAATACTATGTGACATTATGTCAAGAATTATATCACTGTAACATGATTCTCTTTTATTTACTTTACTTTTATGGGTGTTTCCCACGTGAAACCTTTTGTGAATGGTGAGGGCAATTCTCATCCTCAAAATACACCATGTTTTAGACATTCAACTCTTATTTGATGTCCATTAAAATGAGTCTTGTAATCGAGAATATATGGTCATAAAGTAGGGAAAAAATTTGAATTTACACGCAAAAGATTATATTGTGAAAATGTGTGGTTACAAATGAATTTATAGGAAAAAAAAATGTTTTTAGAGAATGATAGACAAATAAAGACTTCGTTATTATGACGGGAGTCCTCGTAAGAAAGCTTTTACCTGCTTGTCAGTTTTTCATTTGTTATAGCTTTTTTGAGGGCATGATTTATGAAAAGGTTGAAAAAACCAATACTTGTTAATTTTTCAGTGTAGTGTAATTTGGGTTGTGTTTCTTAACCGAGGAAATAGTGGTAGATGGCCGGGACCCGACCATCTTACCACAATGGATTTTGACCAAATGAAAAAAGAAAAAAGGAAAAATTAATAAAAACTTAAAAGACAATCACTTTTCCAATTTTACCCTCACAACTTGGAAGAGAGAAAAAGGCGAGAGAAAGCTTCACTGACGCCCGACCAACCACTTGACTAACCAACTAGAGATCGCCATTGTTGAAGAAGGTGAGTGTTTCCAAAAATTATATGTATTTTGTACAAAGCATGGTTGTAGGCATTAAGCATTAAATATAGGATTTGGTGATTTATCTTTGTAGAATTTGTTTGTAAATCTATAAATTATGGACTCTTTGACTGGTTTTGTTGTGTTTGGGGATGGGGAGGGGATCGTCGAAAATGGCGATCTCCACCGGCTGCTGAGCGATAGCTGCCCAACAGCGTCGCCGTCGGAGCGAATCTGGGCCCAAATTCGGGCAACTGGGCCTAGATTTGCGTCTCGGCCCAAATGGGCCTTTTTCCTTAATATTTTGGGCTTTTTTAATATTAATTTAAAATAGATTTCTAATTAAATTATTTAATATTATTTAATTATTTAATTGAAATTTTTAATTAACTTATTTAACAATTAAAATAATAAAATTAATAATAAGAGTTAATAAATAATAAAATATTATTTAGTTATAAATAATAAACTATTAAATATTCTCCGGTTTATTTAATATTCTATTAATTATAATTAATATTATAAATTATTATAAATTATTCTTTTACAATGAAATATTAAGTAAAGAAGTAATTTTTTTTATTTTAAATTAATATAATTTGTTTTCAAAGCAAATAAAAATAAAAGATTTAATGTTAAATTGCTTATTGAAATTTGGCCTTCTTTTAATATTAATTTCTAATTATATTATTAAAAATTGAAAAAAAAACTTAATATAAATATTACATAAACAACGAAAATTTTTTTGTAAACAACTTGAATTATTCTTTTACAATGAAATAATTAAATTGTTTATTTAATATTATATTATTTATTTAATAATATTTTATATTACATAAATTATTCTTTTACAATGAAATTTTAAGTAAACAATTAAAGTATTTATTTTAAATTACTTATTTAATTTGTTTTCAAAGAATTAAATAAACAACATAAATAAACGATTTAAATATTTTTTTAAATTACTTATTAAATTGTTTATAAAACATTAAATAAACAATTAAAATGGAAATTTTAAAATAAATTATTTCATTTAATTGTTTATTTAATTTGTATATTTTTATAGTTTGTCTAACATTTAGTTACAAAAAAATTCGTTTGTTTAAAAATGAAATATTATTTTGTTATTAAAATAAATTGTTTCTTTGAATTGTTTATTTAATATTTTAATAATTATAATTAAATGTTATATAAACAATTAAAATAAGGAATTTAATTATAAATTCTTCTTTTACTTTGAAATATTAAGTGAACAATTAATATAATTTATTTTAAATTATTTATTTTTAAATTACTTATTGAAATTGTTTTCAAATCATTAAATAAACAATTGAAATCAATAATTGAAATAAATTATGTCATTTAATTGTTTATTTAATTTTTTCATATTATGTTCTATCTATTATATCTTGTACAAGATTCTAACATTTGAAATGATGCATGATGGATTACCATTTGGATGATGCGATTAGACAAATCCTAGGCAAAGTTACATCGAACTGTAATTTTGTCATATTTACAGTGGTATTAGATTTGCTCGACGAGGAGCACACAAACATATTGAGGCGATCCTGCTTGTGGCCATTGTATTCATTGCATGGCATACAGTTTTCTAGGTAGTTGGTCGATGTGTTGCTATGTCGGCTGCTTGAGCCAATTGACGGAGATGTCCTCTATTTTGATCTTCGGGACAAGGTAGCTAGATTTTCTATATTCGAGTTTGTCCTCATCACCGGATTGATGTGTACGGGCGAAGAAGTAGCCCGGGATCGTATTCTGAGAAACAAAAGGCTATTGAACAAATATTTTAATGGGCAGGCGGAGGTCACTCCGGGGCAGTTGGCAGACGCATTTAGGGCATGCGAGAATATGTCTGACAGATTGAAGTTGGATATGGTACTTATCCTCGAAAACGTACTCAGGTGTCATCACAGGAAGACGTCGATCGACGTTTTTCATCTTAAGGTTGTTGATGACATTGATACCTTCGACAGCTATCCTTGGGGGCAGAGATATTTTGCGGATACCCTACGACACTTCCGAAGGGGTTATTTGATGCCTAAGGGGGTAGACCCGAGCGCAAGTATGATGCATATGACCTACTTTTGGCTTTGTAGGTAAATGTTCAACACAATGAATTATCTAATTAAATTTTATATATAATAATTGTAACTGTTGCAAATATGGTTGTACGATACTGTCCCCATATTGGTTGTCCGGTATACGAGGAGAGTGGAGACGTGCTACCCTCAGATTTATCAATGGCGAGCAGAAGACAGGCCACTTGAAAAACAAATATCTGCTCTCCTCGACGATCCTGAGGTTGAACTGAGTTGACACAGTCGACGGAGGATGAGAGTCGATGTTACATGTTTGGCCTGTCTATTCCGATCACGCCAGATGATCAGATGCTCGCGTCCATCGGTGATCAATATAGGGTATGTTCGTTGAATGTAATATGTTGATTATCGTTTTTATTTTTTAATTAAGTTATTAATTCGTGATGTTGATTTTTTAGGAGTGTCGTCCAGTACCACTTTCACAGCCGATATTACCTCTGTCGTCGAGATCACTTTCGCCGTCGAGGGCCTCACCGTCGCCACCGAGGGCTTCACCACCGCCACCGAGTGCATCACCGACGCCATGGCCCTCGCCATCGCCGTCGAGGTATATATCTTCATCAACGATTAATATATACGGTGAGCCCATATATCTTCATCAAAGTAATTATTACGAGCTCATAAATTACTAAGTATGACAAGCTCATACATCTTCATCAACGGTTAATATATATGGTAAGCCCATAGATCTCCATCAAAGTAATTATGACAAGCTCATAAATTACTAAGTATGACAAGCTCATACATCTTCATCGACAGTTAATATATATGGTGGAGCCCATATATCTCCATCAAAGTAATTATGACAAGCTCATAAATTACTAAGTATGACAAGCTCATACATCTTCATCAACGGTTAATAGATATGGTGAGCCCATATATTTTCATCAAAGTAATTATGACAAGCTCATAAATTACTAAGTATGACAAGCTCATACATCTTCATCAATGGTTAATATATATGGCGAGCCCATATCTTCATCAACGGTTAATATATATGGTGAGCCCATATCTCCATCAAATTAATTATGACAAACTCATAATTTACTAAAGTATGATGGGCTCTTTCCTTACATAAAAAGGCCTCGGCCAAGGTAAATTCAGCCTCATCTAAGGCTGTCTTTTCCCGGATGGGTTCTCCCATGTATAAAGGGTCTCGACCAAGGTAAAATCAGCCTCATCTAAGGCTGCCTCTCCCCCAAGGTAAATTCAGCCTCATCTAAGGCTGCCTCTTCCCGGATGGGTTCTCCCATGTATAAAAGGCCTCGGCCAAGGTAAATTCAGCCTCATCTAAGGCTGCCTCTTCCCGAATGGGCTCTCGCATGTATAAAAGGCCTCGGGCAAGATAAAGTCAGCCTCATCTAAGGGTGCCTATTCCCGGATGTGTTCTCCCATGTATAAAAGGCCTCGGCCAAGGTAAATTCAGCCTCATAAGGCTGCACCCATATATTATGTGGCATTTTCAGATAGAGAGGATCCCACATTGATCGACTTAACTATTTATGCTTCAAAGTCCGACTGCACATGAATGTACGACTTAAACTTGGGGGATTGATGTTACTCATATAAATAATCATTTAATAAATACACGTGGCAAATAGACAAGTTCCAACAAAGTCCTAAATATAGCCAAGTGACAAACTACACAGCAAGTGAACCTAGATCCGTCCCACATCATTCTGCCCATATGGAAATTTGGTCGAGCCGCTATTGGCCGAACCCCTATTTTGTCGAACCTCTTTTGGCCGAACCCCACTATTGGTCGAAACCCTGATCGAACCTCTATTGTCCGAACCCTTATGAAGAGCTGAGCCCCAATGGATGACATGAAATATGCAGAGGCGTGTTGGAGAAGATCTTCATACTAGATCTTGTATCAAGTGGGTGATGTGACAACTCACTATATATGTAGCTCCACTCAATGAAACAAGTCAAGTCTAGTCTTACATATCAGGCCTAGGGCTGCCAAGCCGTCACAGCATTAAATATGAAATGGCCTATGAATGATTGATTGATGAATATGACAAGAGGTTCCGGCTGTGTGGATTAGGCCACGTGCCCCCTCATCTAACGGCTCTTAAGCACCATCTTCTACTATAAAAACATACACTTAGTACCATTTGAGGATAATGCAAATTTATACACACAAAGAAAGCTTTGGCATTCTCTCTACTGAGAAGATTTATTTCTCGGGCCGACCCCCTTTTACCAGAGATAATCACACTATAACTAAAGAAACACTTGGAACTCTTCTCTTCTGTTGGACCATTTTTTGGGGTCAATAGATTCCACAAATATGTATATTTAATGGAAAACCAAAATGATAAACAGGAGGGAAAGAAAGAGAGAGAGTGGGAAACTTTTTTTTAGTAATTCGCCAAGTACAGGGAATATTTCATACTTCATAGGGTCTTTACCGACCCCCTCACTGTAGCCGAGACCCCACCTCTGAATAAAAAAAATTGTAGCCCCACCCCCCTAAATGTGTGTGCCTGGCAGGGGCTGTAAGTCAGGCCCTGTACCTGAAGCACGGCTCAAATTTTTTTGGCCATCTTTATTGTTTTCAAGTACATAAACGTATGATATTGTATCCTAGTCTACCGGGATTTGAAAACAACGTCTTCACCATCCGTAAATGGATAATCTCTCATCGATAATAGCCGATCACGACTTAAGAAGAATGTAAAATCTTGTGTGATATTCATGTAATAATCAAAAAATAAATAAGATTATTCAATAGTGAATTTCTAGAAATACAAATTTATTGTCAAGAAAGCACAAACATTGTCGAAAGATAAATATTTTACAAAGTAACAATAAAATACTGAACATGATCACTCACGAGCAAGATAAAGATAACAAGCTAAAATTACATGAAATTCTCGAAAAACATGACTTACACTAAATCGTATTACATACGTGTAATACTATTACACACGTGTAATACGGCACCATTTATTGATGCAAAGCACTCTAATGTCCACAATTTTGACAAGCAGAACGAGAAGTATTCAAGAGGTCCGCCTCGATAAATCTCCTCATTTTGGTTATTTGAAGTAACCCCCTGACACACAAGACATTTAGAGAAACAAGATTAAATATATCAAAGCTTTAGTATTATGACACTAATCATCAATGAGTGCTATAAATTTAAATTCGAACACATACATGAAGCATTAGCAATTATTAATTTTGTAATAGATGTTTATCTCATTATATAAATACATGCATGATGCATACTCTTGCAAAATAATCTTAACATCTTGAATTATGTATGACTTTTGTTCAAAAACTCTTATCCCATCCTTTTGTATTTGGTAATCTTAATTGGATATGAAAAGTACAAATTTTGTAACACGTCCCTCAATTATATTCAATATCATATACTCCAACTTAATAAATTATTAAGCTTTGTGTTTGAATTGTGAATTTGAATAGTTTGGATTATTTTAAATTTATATCTCAACAATATTGTACAGAAAAGAAAAGAGTATTTTCAATATTTTATTGTAAGGAAAGAAGAAAACAAGGAAGAAACAGTATAAACCATAATAATAAAAACTAGAAAAAGCACACTAACCAGTAACCTCTTGAATCGTGGTCTGACTTCAAGGCTCCACCATTATTTCACGTAGTCTCTCAGGAACATTTAAGTCTTTTTGGTTGCACACAAACTTGTAAAGCTTTGGCATCCCAGTTTCATCCACAATCAACTCCGGAATTTCTGATTTTTCAATTGCCAACACTTGAAGCTCTGGAAAGCTGTTTACTCCTGAGAAATCCAGCGTGATTGACTGGCTGTACATACAACCAGACACTTCAAGGATCTCTAATCTGGTTAGTTCCTTTAGTACCTTCATTGGATCCTCAGTGAATTTCATGAACCAAAGTCTAAGGTAGATAAGGTTTGGAGGGAATTCAATGGTGTCAAGCTTGAATGGAAAATTAGGTTCAGCCGTCAGAAACAACTTAGACAGATGGCCATAGTTGGACAAAGAAATCGAACATCTCTGAGTAAACTCCAACCGCAATTCTTGGAGCTTCTCTGATATGGGTGCTTTACCAGATATTACATTTATAAATTGGTCATTAATCTCATCTAAGCTCAGCTCTCTCAAGTGGAGAGTTTTTGTAACGAGCTAGCTTTCAAAATGGTACCAGGCACCATTTTGAAAATTTCTATGTTCGGTAAATACACCTCATTTCTGACATTCAAATTTGTGCATTTGTTAGACTCAAACATTCTACCATAGCCTAAGAGTAAATGCTTCAAATGCTTCATCCTGAAAATAGTTGTTGGCAAACCACAATTAAAATATGCTTCTCGAATATCCAATGTCACCAATTTCTTGAGATTCCTTATGGTTGAAGGCATCCTTTCAAATCTCCCACTCAACTTAAGGAAAGTCAACCTACTCAGATCTCCAATTTCATTAGGAATCAAAGACCATCCTTCTCCTGAGTTACAAAAACAGAACAAGGTACGAAGTTTTGGAGTCGCAGAATTTGAAAAAGAAAATTGACTAGTGTCGTCAATGGTAAGTCTACGAAGCATTGAAAATGAATTAGTGTGTATATTATGATGTGTACCAAAGAAGTTGTTCTCGTTGGACATTTCGATGCAAAAAATACGTAGAAGATCATGAATGCGACAACTTCTTACGCTTCCATCCAAATTTCTCGTAGAAACTTGGATTAAATTTCTGTCACTTAACATCTCTAATTTAACAGCCACAATGTCATAAGGATTTTGATTTACGTTAAACTGGATCAATTTCTCGGAAACCCAAGCCAAGACCAACTCATCACAAGAAATTTCTTCATCTTCGTGGAAGAGCCCAAAGTAAAGGAAAAAAGGCCTCAAGTCAGGAGGTAAATCATTGTAACTCAGAGACAAGATTTTTGAACAATTATTTTCAGAACTAGTGCTCAAGATGTCAAGCACCTCATTCCATGCATGTTTATTCCTTCTTCTCTGCCGCAACATACCCACCGCAACCACAATTGCCAATGGCAACCCACCACACCTTTCTACAATCTTCTTAGCGATATCTTCCAATTCTATTGGAGGAAATCTCTCATTTGTATATTCTGAAGAAGATTTCATCCGCTTGGAGAAGAGTTCCCAGCTCTTTTCTTGATCTAAGAGTTTCAATTCAATCAAAGAGCATTCACCACCTATATATCTGCCCACATTAGTATACCGAGAAGTAATGATAATTCTGCTACCATTTCTCGAGTTGATGGGGATAACCTTTTTTAACTCATCCCAAGATTCAATTTTCCAAATATCATCAAGAAAAATTAAGCACCTTTTTTCATTGAGGAGAGAAAGCAAGTTGACCTTCAAATTTTCCTTTATCTTTTCCTCTTCAAGGCCAACTTGCTTTGCTATTTCATGTAAAAGCTCTTTGATTCTAGGCTCATTTGAGACATAGAGTAAGGCAGAAGAAGTAAACTCATTTCGCATGTCATTATATATTTTTTTAGCAACGGTGGTCTTACCTACACCGGCCTCTCCTACAACACATATCATTTTACACTCTGAGTTCGAGCTCCTCAATTTTTCCTCAAGTTCCTGGAATTTATCTTCACGACCGACAACCATTGACTCCGTGGTAACTAGGAATTCTTTTCTTCGATTCCAAACCTCCGAATCTGCATTACCTGTTTGAATTTATGTGGTTCACAGTTATAAGATATTTGGTTAATAATTACAACTTAAAAAGATATAATTATTTGGATAACTACCAAAGAAGCTCTTCCATACTCGTTGGACAAAGAAAAGTAGCCATCTTCCTCATATTTATAGAAGAGTATCAAATTAAATAGCAATTTAGAGATCTTGATATTTCATATTTATGATTCTTTGGCCAAAAATAAATAAATAATAAAAATCATAGAATATAACATGTTCAGAGTTATATTGATCTAAATGGATAAAATCAGCATACCTCCATCCGTATCAAGATTAATACGACATCTTTCTCTAGTGGCTTCAATTTCTTGCGCCCGACTCTTGATTTTTTCAATTTTCTGGGAAAAGGTATTGGTTGTGCCACCATAACATAGTATACAAGCAGCATGCTTAAAGAATCGAAATGGCCCCTTTCCCTTATGGGATTCAATCTCTAGAAGGTAAGTATCCAAAATATCTTCGATGTCCAGAGCAAGATCTTTCATATCAATTATCAAGTTAGCAACTTCATGGCTTCCACCTTGCTTTGAGTCGGCATCTTTGAGGCATGATTTGAAGTGTCTCATTCGTCTTTCAATCCACTCTATGTCCTCCTTCAATCTATACAAGCGTGAGCCTGTTCCGACAATTAGATTGGCAGATATCCCTACTGCTTGGTTAATGACTGCAGTAAGTGCTGCTGACTCTGCCATCTACTCTCGTTTTCTCTCAAATATAGTTTGTGAATTACGATGAATCAAATGAAAGTCCAGATTAGTGTAAGATGAGAATGGAATGACTATTAGAATATATAAATAATATAGGATTAAACCCTTTGAAGCATGATTGAAATATAGAGCTCAGTGACTGAGAATGCATTTCCAATCCCGTCAGTGCAACTAGGGTCGTGTTGAGACTTGAGATATTTTTCACAAGAGGACAATATCATTGATAAGTAATAAATTATTGAATAAAAAATATAGTCACAAAATAGATCATTTTTTATTTATCCTTAATTAAAATTACTATGCTTACCAACTACCCACATATTGAATTTTGATTTTAGAATTATGTTTTTCCTAATTAACTAAATTACTATGCTTACCAACTACCCACCTTCCTTTACTACTTGGTTGATAATTAGATGGTTGATGTAATAATTTTATAATAGTTGGATTAATTGTGTGAGATATAAAAAGTAGTGTGAAATTGTAAATTCAGTTAGTCATGATATCATGTAATTGTAATTGAACATAATTTTTCTGCATATTACAGTCACCATTGAACGAAATACTGCTACACTTGTAACCGGACACAAAATTGAACAAAATAAGAATCAATGTAAATTTTAATTTTGAAACTACAACTACTAACTCCAGATTTAAGAGTAAGTTATTTGTACAGATTACAGTATCAGAAAACTTCATAGATGATGTGAGGGGATTTCATTGACTGTTTTAAATTTATTTTTTGTGCAAAATCAAATAAAATCCTGCCACTTGGCTTTTTGTAATTTTGTCTGTATATAATGCTTGTACATGTACGATTGTGCTACATTTGCTCACTATCCCTCCGACACACCATAAACAAAATTTTGATGACAAAAAGACAGTTGTACTTATCGTAGATATTAGTTCAAATTTCGACAGGATTCTAAAATATTAAACAGAAGAAAAGTAATCAGGTCCCACCAAAAAATTTCAATCCCTTGCATTATCATTTCAAAAAATAGGAAAGATCACACTTTTGTTCCAAAAAATCGCTCTCAAGCCTCAAGCAAGCTAGGCAAAGGTTGCCGGAGGTTTACACCACGTACTTGTGAGCCTCAACAAATAACTTGCCTCAGCAAGCCCCAATATTTATTAAAAACTCTACCCTCAACATTTGAAACCCAACATCAAAGTAAGTCTGCCCCAAAAAATACAGCAACAATTAGTAAATAATTGCAACCAAGCCTTTTGTTTCCCTTTTTCATCTTTTTATCTTGATAGTATGTGTTGACCCCAAAATATGGTCCAACAGAAAAGTAGAAACTAACATCTACGCAAGCTGAATCACCACATACTTAGCTCAAATCACCAACTTTATAGGTGAAATTATTGAGGAGAATAATCCAAAGTATCTCACAAGTTGTATTGTAATTATTGTAATCCAGTGTTATCCATTATGAATTCTGTGAAAAATAGGAAAACAAATTAACTAATGTAGAACAAAAAAGGAAAGTTGAAGAAATAATTTAAAATAAAAGGAGAAACGTTAGTTGCAAAATTATATTGTTGAAGAGAGGGGGGAGTGATTAGAGAGACTGCTGCAGATGGTAGAGAATTGTGAAATTGTAATTAATATGAAATTGTGTTCTTCAGTTGTCGTCGAGCTCCGGTGGGGGAGGATAGATTTGTGGTGGTCCCTTCGTGACGGCGGAACTTCGGAGCAGGTGTCGTCTAACCGGCGTGAAGAAAGGAAAGTGGAGATGCGGTTATGCTTGGAGAGGAAAATGGAGATGAGAATGGAGAGATTGAAGGGTTTAGGGCTTCCAATTTGGGGGAGAAATTAAGAAGAATTAATCTTTGTTTTCCTTCAAGTTGTTTGGTTTCATTCTTTTTTAATTCAATTATTTCCACATCACCCCCTGTAAAACCCCCGTGAAAATCCCTCCTGTACACCAAGCGGAACCGTTTCTCAAATAGAAAAAGTACTCCGTGACTGAGAATTTCACCTACTTTTGCAAGAATTCATTGCAAGTGTCCCTACAAAAGCTAACCAACTACCCACATATTAAATTTTGATTTTAGAATTATGTTTTTCCTAATTAACTAAATTTAGTAATTTCATCATAATAGAATTCAATTAAATAAATAGTCAGGAATCCTGATTTTATTAATTAATATTGTTTTAAAAATCGAACTGAGTATCGACAATAAAAAGTTAAATGGTCAAAGATGGAAAGGTTCAACCAAAGTCGAATCGAAATCGAACAAATTGTATAGAATTATTAAATACATCAATAATAAAACATTACAAATATAAGTTGAAGTTCAATATTGAGTCCAATGCAATTAGTAAATATGTTAATTTATAATTTGATATAATAATTAAGCCCTTGTTTAGGTTTTGGGAAAATGTATTGTGAAATAATAATTTTTTGAAAAATGTGTAGTTAAAAAGTAAGATTTTTTTTTTTTAGATTTACGTGTAATATTATTTTATTAAAAAATATATAATTGAAAATGAAGAAAGAGAAAAATACATTAAATTAAAATGGAGCCTAAATGAGGCTAAGTAAATTATACTTATTTTACTACTTAAAGAAAATAATAATAAAAGGAAAAAGTAAAGTGATAAGGAATTGCCTCATTTTTAACACAAATTTGAATTTTCATTTGTAATGGGCCCAACTCAAACTCAAGAAGAAAAAGTAATGGATTCTCATTGGTGAGATTAGGGTAAAATAGGTGTTGCCGACAATGAAGGGGAAAAACTTTTTCACTGAGAGAAATGGAAAAAGTAGACAAAGGAAAAGAAAAAAATAAAAGAGAATCTAATCAATTATCACCTTTTTAGAAAAAACTCAAGACAGTATGAAGAATAATCCAGCTTTTTCTTCATTTTTTTCCAAACTATCAATCGTTGTACTCGGAGAAATTATGTTCGAGTAGATTTGTTCGATGTTTAACCATTGATTTAGTAAGTTTGGCATCCATTTTTAAAGATTATGTTTCAATGAGTAATCAGATTAGATTCCTCCTGATTTCCGATTTTCAATTGAATCGGTCGATTTGTCCCTATTATCGATTACTAATAAACCACTTTCCTCTCTTGATTAATAATTTGATAAAAATAATTCCTAAGAACTTAGGACAATCACGAACAAGTAGAATTTTCTTTAACAAATTTATGAAAATCAAGATTGCGTATTCTAACATACAATCTCTCAATTTAACATGTAAAACATATCGTATTATCTTATTGTCAGTAACAAACGTGAAACTAATTCAATCATCTCAACCCATACATCTTATAAAAGAAAATCTAAAATAATGAATTAAAATGTAATGAAAGACAATTAACAAATAATTTAGCCAATAAATTTGATGAAGAAAAGCAGGACAAGAAGAATGTGACATATATATATATATATATATATATATACACACACTAGGTGCAAGCAACATACAATGCACGTTTGCCTAATTTATTTAATAGTTTTGTTTAAAAATTAATTTGTTATTAATAAAGATATAATTTTTTTTGGTTAATTAAGGGTGTGTCTAGCGCCCTGCAAGGAGGAAGGAAAATTGATTATGTTACCATTTTTTTTTCAAACCTACAGCCCTACGGTGAGAGAATTGGTCCAAAATTGCGGCTCCCGACGGCATGAATTGTATTGCCAACGGCTTGATTTCTGCTGAAAAGCAGAAACAGACACTCTATAAATAATTAATGATGTAATGTTTATATAATTGATAAATAATTAGATGTGTGATTTTGATATTGTGATGTAGGTTGGTGAGATTGAAGAAAATAAGCAAAAGTAGACAAATTTGGAGAAATGGCTAAAATTGTAAGGGATCCAAAGTTCGGGGGCTTAAATGTAAATATTTAAAAGTTGTGCCGAATCTCACGATGAAGATTTGAGAGTGCTCGAAATCAATTGGATAAAGGAAGATATCAAGGGGATCAAATTTAGTCAAAAGATGATCACAAATTAATTTCCAACCGAAAAATTATGCTCCGGTGTTTTAGTCTCATATTGAGACCTATTTTGGCATAGGAAGTGATCGAATTGGATAATGATGTCTGAATTAAAGTTGTAGCCAGATGAGTTAGCTTTCCAACGCATTTTATATCACCTCAATAGGATATCGGAATACAAAGTTATAATAAAAACGCTGAAAGAAGGTACATCTGCCTGTTTAAAATAAGAAATCCTGTTACATAGTCCGTTATATCGAGACCTATTTTTGGCATATAAAGTGGTCGAATTGGAGAATGATGTCTGAACTAAAGTTGTAACCAAATGAGTTAGATTTCCAACGTATTTTAAATTGCCTCAATCGGATATCAGAATACAAAGTTATGATAAAAACACTGAAAGAAGGTGCAACTGCCTGTTTAAAACAAGAAATTCTGTTACATAATCTGTTATATTGAGACATATTTTTGGCATAGAAAGTGATCGAATTGAAGAATAATGTCTGAATCAAAGTTGTAGCCAAATGAGTTAGCTTTCCAATTCATTTTGAATTGCCTCAATTGAATATCAGAATACAAAATTATAATAAAAATACTGAAAGAAGGTGCAGCTGCCTGTTTAAAACAAAAAATTCTGTTACATAATCCGTTATATTGAGACCTATTTTTGGCATAGAAAGTGATCGAATAGGAGAATAATGTCTGAATCAAAGTTGTAGCCATATGAGTTAGCTTTCCAACTCATTTTGAATCCGCTCAATCAAACATCAAAATACAAAGTTATGATAAAAACACTGAAAGAAGGTGCAGCTGCCTGTTTAAAACAAAAAATTCTGTTACATAGTCCGTTATATTGAGACATATTTTTGGCATAGAAAGTGATCGAATTGGATAATAATGTCTAAATCAAAGTTGTAGCCAGATGGGTTAGCTTTTCAACTCATTTTGAATCGCCTCAATCGAATATCGGAATACAAAGTTATGATAAAAACACTGAAAGAAGGTGCAGCTGCCTGTTTAAAACAAGAAATTCCGTTACATAATCCGTTAAAACAACAAATTCCGTTAGTTTTTCCGTTAAACCAACAAATTCCGTTAAATAGGCACTTTTTATATATAGAAATATATATATAATTGATAAATAAACTTGAATCTTCCAAATTTCTTTTGATAATTTCTCTATAACGCTTTTAACATATAGTCATCAACATAGTAACACTATAACATCTGTGTATTACAATCATGGAAAGCCTTAAAAAATTGTGCAAAAACCAATCCAGTCGTTCCTTTTTTCGTTTTTCTTGTTAAAAGTTGATATGCAAAGCGAAAAAAAAATGGAAGTACTGGTTCACATGTTCCAAAGGTACATATGCCCCTGCAGATGCATCTGGAACACCCTACTACTAAATTTCGTTTAATTGGACCTATGATGCAAGTAGTTTTTGATGCTTTCCTAGAGAGTATGGTTGAAATAAGACAACAAGAGCAATAAGAACTTAAGGGGGAAATTATGATTTCCATAGAACCAGAAATAATCAGCACTATCAGATTATCTGCACACATTAAGAAATATTTGAGAATCACTATTTGCTAATATATACACAGATCAGCGGTATATCACACATTCATGCTGTCACACACAACCATGCATTCTCTCATCATGATCATTGGTTATCCTAAAAAACAATCAAGTCATTCATTCAAAAGAAGATAGAACTGTTACATGGTCAAAACAATTTTATGCTTGAAAAAGTACAACAGAAGGTGGATAACAAGTTATTTTTATAAGTAAACTTTGGAAAATAAATATTTGATGACCCTCTTGTAAAATAAGTGAATTTGATTTGTAAATAACCTACCGAGAACAATCCCTTGGGCACCTCTATAACATGAGCTCATCAATGTCCTGAATCTCTCTTGTCTAGCTGCAAAATATGTTATCAAATTTACAGTGTCGCTTAGTAAGAAAATGTGCAT
Source organism: Fraxinus americana (assembly GCA_035079005.1). Classification (NCBI taxonomy): domain Eukaryota; kingdom Viridiplantae; phylum Streptophyta; class Magnoliopsida; order Lamiales; family Oleaceae; genus Fraxinus; species Fraxinus americana. Next base: position 6,873,852 of record CM068726.1, on the reverse strand, counting down.
ACATGTGAAATAGTACAACAAATAAAATGAGACATGCTGTACGATCACAAAAGGAAAATCCTGTAAAGTCATTCAAATTCCTTTATTGTGGTGGGGGGATAAAACAAAAGATCCAAGGAAATCCTTACCAGTGTCCCAAATTGTAAGTTTCAACTTTTTCCCGCCGACTGTGAGCAATTTGATCTTAAAATCCACACCTGGGCATGGTGGACAACCGATGAAGACAGAAGAAAACTATTATAAATCATCAGATCTGAATTTTATACTCCTCCAATATAAATATGAGTGTACTGCCTTGATATACTAATTCTATCAATCGTATGAGCAGAGAAGAAAAAAAAATCTATCAGGTATTTGAATTAAACCGGAGAAAGGAACAAATAGAAACATAAGTGAATCAATACGCGCTTACATACACATAAAAAGATATTACTTGCCTGAATCTTAAACTGAATCTATCAACCGGTGATACTCGTCAAAAAGATACTTGGAAATGTGGAGCATAACTATAAACATTTCAGGGAATTAATATTAGGATTGATCACAAGTAAGATCCAAGGAAATCCTTACCAGTGTCCCAAATTGTAAGCTTCAACTTTTTCCCTCCCACTGTGAGCAATTTGATCTTAAAATCCACGCCTGGGCATGGTGGACAACCAATGAAGACAGAAGAAAACTATTATAAATCATCAGATCTGAATTTTATACTCCTCAAATATAAATATGAGTGTACTGCCTTGATATACTAATTCTATCAACTGTATGAGCAGAGAAGAAAAAAAATCTATCAGCTATTTGAATTAAACTGGAGAAAGGAACAAATAGAAACATAAGTGAATCTACAGATGATTTACAATGCTTAGGGCACCAACACGTTCGCCATAAAGCCCCATGTTCTTCTGCTTCCCTTCAGGTTTCTTCTCGGATTGACTTCCCACAGAAACTAAGCGAGAGTTTATGCCGATATCTCTACACATTGAAAATCAGGCTTTAAAATAACGGTAATGTAAAAGCCAGAAACCGTAGGAGCAAAATCCTAAAAGGGTTATTCATTTGCTGTTGGAAGCGAAGGGGGTGGGGGTGGAATAGGGGAACATCATGATGCAAGCAAAAAGAGAGAGAACAATTCGTAAAAGTTTGTTGTTTAGCATTTCAGAAAGAGTTATGGTTGGCTTGTGCTTATTTGTAGAAGCCAGCTTTTATGGGCTTTTTTTTTTTTTTTTTTTCTTTTTTAACATTTACACTAAGCTAAACATGCTCTTCAATTACCTGGTTGCAAATTTAAGGTTAATTAAAGTTGTTACTTTAAAGAAATAAATGTTCCTGGCAGGATTACCCTCAATCCCAGAACACTCAAAGAGACATTAGACACGTAAATAACACATGAAAGAAATTTGAAAGTAAAGAAAATATAGTTACTGGGAATGGGGACCATGAAACGCTTTTGATAAAATCAAGGTAAAATGCAAGAACTTGATGCTAAAAAAAGCTTAGATATTTACTTATTAACAGTTGGCTCCTTATTTTCTCCATTTATCCTTGGACATGCCAACATTTTTTGCAATATCTAGCTTGAATTCAACATCATTAGAATTATTGTCATAACTTGCACCATTGCCTTCAGCTTTTGACCCTTCCAACCCAATTTCTTTCCTTTGCTTCTTTGACTTCCGACAATTTTCTGAGCTCATTTCAGTAGGAGGCTCTGAACAATCACCATCAACTACCCTGCTTGAATACGTAATACAGTAAGAACGTTATCGAGGTCAACTATAAGAATCGTCACTATAAAAAATAGATATGTGCGCACCTATGCAACATATGAGTGAAAAATGCGTGCATGCAGTGATAGCATGAACAGAACAAAGAAAAAAGTTTCTTACACATTAGATGGGCCTTGGTAAGTTTCATTTCTCTGATGAAGATCTGGGTCCATCTTATCAGACTTTACAACAGCTTCCTGCTCTTTATTCTCTCTAAGGACACCATTACAGTAGCCATTTTCGACTGCAAGTGCCTTTTCCTCCTTAAATCGTTCTTTCCTTTTCCTTTTTGACTTTACACTGATCTCAGGACAAACTAAGGCAATAAATAAACAAATGGCAGGGTAGATGGATGTAAAAATAGTAACAAAATGCATGATTCAATAGATGATACTCACAGGGTGAGAGATTGAATCTGATTTTTCCCATTATCCATAATGGGATCCTGGCTGATGCCGTATAGTCTTTCATTGTCAAGAGTATTGTCTTTAAGACTTTCCACTTCTTTGGGAAGTTCATTCCTTTTGTCCTCGACTTCTTTCCTAGGTTCCAATTCATTGGAAGGAAGCACTGTGTTATGAGGTAGCTTTGCCTCTCTGAAAATATGCAACAAAGATCATCTTTATGGATAAATTTGAGAAAATGTGTAGATACATCGCAAAAGAAAAATATTCAACTTCTTCGTATTAAGTTCTAAAAGACAGTAAGTAGATAAGTTCACTCCCAAAATGAAACACATATTTACAGGTATGGTCGTATAGAGGAAGTTAACTGTAGATTAAATAGGAACAAAAACCACATTAAAAACAGGAAAGTAATTGAAATGGTTATGATTGTGTAGAAAAGCAACTGCATTGACTATGATCACATGCAATTTTACCTTTCTAGTTCACCTACTACATCTAGATCATCAGCCTTTCCATTTGATTCACTGTCAGAAATGCCACCTTCCTCCAACTTATAACTGGTTTCAACTGTTCCCTTACCAGTCTTCTCTTCAACGTCTGATTTAGTCATCTGTGCAGCTCTTCTATTTCTAAATACAGATAAAAGGTAGCTATCTTCATCTTCACTTTCATGTGGATGACCATCATCGTCTGACTCACTAACTTGGTATTTCTTCTTATGTCGTTTAAAATTTCTTTCATTACCCTTGGGCTTTTCATGTTCCGGTATTGTCTCCTCGATTTCTTGAATCAAAACACAAGTTCAAAACAGAAACTGAATCCTCAGAATACATTTATATGATTATTGTAGATGATAAACAATGGTTAGAGAGAAACAATAAATATGAAATGGATTAATTAAGTGTCAAATTGTGCTACAAGACTATTATTTGTTGAATAACAACCATGAAGTTTCAGGATGATTCGGGATGATTACAACCGTCTGAATTTCATAAATTTATGAACTGTGCCCTGACATGCAGTGACCACATTTATCCTGGCCTGATATGACAGCATTTATAGTATACGCCATAGGCATCTATTGAGAAGCACGAACTTATTTTAGGTGAGCATAAAGAAAAAGTTTCAAACATTTGAAAGATACCATCACTAACTGAAATGTGAGGAGATAAAACTCATAATTTACCATCGTCAATGAAACTGTCCTCGTATTTATCATCATCACTGCAGTAATTGGATCCCTCTGTCCCAGAATGCTCAATATCCACCCCCAAAGGATTCTCTATTGTGTCAATAAAGGAAAGTTGAAATCCCCAATATATATATTTTTTAAAGGTAATCCCCAATATATATGAACTAAACAACATGTTAAAGACAATGAACGAGGATTTTTCACTCTAACCCAGCCAATGTAATTAAGTGAAAGATAAGTTAACTGCAGACCTTAATCTTTTTCAACACCTCACAATTTTCCCTTTAGTGCAGTTCACTAACAAAATTGCCATATCACTTCAACCCCTTCACAGAACTTTTATCAACCACCTTATGTGCAACAAATATTCAAACATAGATGTTGAAATATTCCTTCAATACAAATATCTCCCAACACAAAACATCACCCAAAAATCACAATCTTGAGAATGTAGATAATATTTAGAACACTTACACGGTTACACCCATTTTTGAATGTGAGGAATTAAGTGGGTAGTGCAGATTTTGCTCTCCTCTTGTACGAACTGATGAAATATAGATTAGAATGGTGGTTCGGATGTATGAAATGTTTGAACTTCTTGAGATCCTTAACAACTTTACAAAGCTCCCATTTGCAGAGTTTCTTACCCTCATTCCCCATCTGGTTCAACACAAAAGCAGAGCCCATTTGTGGGTTCTATTTCGGATCCACTGGTTTGACATATGCATTGATGATATAATATGAGTGTAAAATTTTTAAGGTGTCGGTCCGGGGGTCAATATCAGAGCCAAACATTGCCGCCTGCACTCGATTTTCCTGTACGAAGAATAAAAGTAATTGTGATTAATAGTGTATTATATAAAGTTATGTGGATTGTTTTTTTGTACTGATTTTTTTAAATAATTTATGTATGATTTATTTATTTTTACACAAAATATGTTATAAAAAGAGAGTTAAATTAAGACAACGTAGTTAATGTTTTTTATATGATATGATATAATTTAAGAGCCTCTAAGTTGAAAGGATATTGATTATTGTAAACAAAATATAGGGTAACGAATATCATACCTGTTGATCAATTAATGTCAAATTTTGGTACTTCACCGTTGTGCGTGGGCTTGTTCGCTTATGTGACTTCTCCGCAACGATCATCTTAATCTTCCAGTTTTTTGTATTCGGAGTGATATCCTTTATTGATGTGTGAACCGTCCACATTTTTTCTCTTTACTGATAAAGAAATATCAGATGCGTAAGTGTAACAGATGTTAGTTTAAATTCATAAACGACTAAAGCAATTGATGAAGACTCTGAAATAAATTACTAAATATTAGACATATGGAGGAAAATATTATAATAAACAATAAATCAAAAGTATACAATTAAATATAGTTACCTGAATATCATTAATTGAAACATGATAATTTAAGCAATTCTGTGTACACAATATTTTTTGTGGTGTTGTTTTCACGTTGTTCTGTGGACAGTGGTCGTATTAGAATCCTCACTGTAGATGCTGTCTTTGCCCTCGATAAAGCCACATATAATTGACCATGTGAAAAAACTGGTTGAGGTAAATAAATCCCAACATAATCCAATGTCTGCCCTTGTGACTTATTTATAGTCATTGCAAAACTTAATCTTATGGGGAACTGAGTTCGTTTGAATGGGAAACCATTATTTTCTTCAACATTTGGTAGGAATGGTATCCTTGGAATGAACACTCTTTTTCCAATATGGTGTCCAACTGCAATTTCTGCATCTATGACATTTCGATCAAAAGCCCGACAAATCAAACGGGTTCCATTGCATAGTCCTTCTAAAGGATTAATGTTTCTAAGCAGCATGATGGGACAGTTTTTCTTTAGTAATAATTCATGTGGCGGAAGTCCGTTTGGGGTTAGAGTATTTAAGAAATCTTCCATAACTGATTGTTCAGATGCATCTGTTATCTCATCGAAACTGTAATATCGATGTATTTCTCCTGGAACCTATGAATCAGCAATGCATTTATTTCATCAACATAACCGTTCTTCGGTGTTAATATGGCACGATTCATCATAGATGAAATATTTATTGAATATTCATGAACATCGTGGAAAACATCTTCTATCAAATGATCTAAAGAAGTGCTATCATCATCATAGGGAACAAGCATCCTGTTTGGTATTTTAATCGTTTCATGCATTGTGTTCGGCGGCATTCCATTTCCTGTTTGTAATACATAATTTGAAAAATCTGGATCTAGTCTTGCTCGCATATTTTGTTTTAATCGGAACTTAATCAATGTAGGCCACAAATACGAATAAACCAAACTGGAATTTACCTGTTCTTGTCTTGTTCCTTTACGAACGACAGGCAAAACCTGTCGAAAATCTCCACCGAAAACAACAACCTTGCCACCGAATGTTAGATCTGAATCGTTGATGTCTCGTAGCATTTTATCTAATGCTTCTATGTGTTGTTTTCTCGTCATTGGAGCCTCATCCCAAATTATTAATTTTGCCGCACGTAGTAGGTTTGCCAGTGCACTTTGTTTGCTGACAATGCACGTACTTCTTTCGTCAGTATCAAGTGGAAGCTTAAAGCGTGAGTGTGCCGTTCGACCTCCCGGAAGAATTGATGAAGCAGTTGCAAGTGCTACTAATTTTCTTGATCGTACTGTTGCGAGAAGTGCTTTGTACAGGAATGTTTTCCCCGTCCCACCTGGGCCATCTACAAAGAATGCAGCATTTTGATTTGCAAATACGTTTTCCAGTACTACATTATAGGCATGTTGTTGTTCACTATTAAGAGATTGTGATGCAGCGTTATCCTCTTCTGGAATTTCAACAGCCAATTCGTCATCGATTTCTCTAGATCTATATTCCTCTTCATCGAAACAAATGTCATCATCAAGAAGATGGTACGAATTAATGTCTTTCCCCATTGATTCAATTGTAAATGAGATTGACCTCAATACTTTTGTTCTTACATTTGATATAGAATCTTCTGTTGATTTGAAATCAGCTGACATCTCTTGCTCAAAACGTTCCCAAAGCTCCCTCGGATTGGTTGGACTACAATAAACCAATATTGTTGCAAATAACCGTCTCAAAGTTGAAGGCATCTGATATAGAGTCGCTTCGTTTAAACAATCTTCTAAGCTGCTGTCTCTCTGTAGCAACTCATGCATTGTTGCTGCCTCGCGAAATGTAGGGGCCACAACACCATGAACTGTCCTTAGGTCTTCAAATGACAAAGGTCCCCTTACATGGTTTAGCAATATCCGTAGAAAATACCTCTCGCCTTCAAATGGATTTGCGGTCACAATACGGCCTATAACCGTTTTTTTTTTCCGAGGAGTCCAATTCCTGTTTTGTTGGTTCCAAACATAATGTTCCGGAAAATGTTTATATAATAATGTTTTTGCGTTGTCGTCTACTCGATTTAATGCAAAGAACTCTGTTAACATCGATTTTCTAGAACGATCTAAGTTAACAACATTGTTTAGATCATCATTTGCTCGGAAAGTCACTGGGTGTTGATCCTCCAGATGTAAATGTAAACTGTAGACTGCTGGGTACATTTCATTTATAGTAGAGCCAAATATCCTCCACATAGATTCAGGGGGAGCAATCCATCGGGCCGATTGGAATTGTTGGATTTCATCAATTTGTTCATTCTGTTGTTCAGAAATCAAGTTGAAAGCAACACGGTCATGTCCTTTATAAACATATTTATAAAGATATTTGACTGCTTTTATCGTAAAACAAATCTCGACATTAATGTGACGGTCAAATGTTGCAAGCAGATATGGATTATATGGAACAACCCAACGGTTATCTAAACTTTTGCCTCTGACTTTGACAACTATTCCATTGTTTGAACGCCTATATATTGGAAAGCAATCATTTCCAACGGTTGTAGCAGATGCGTAATTCTTTGGATAATTACTTTTGCAACAACCATTTTTTTTCATGCAAACATTTGATGGGTTGAAAACTCCACATGGTCCATGCATCATATGCTTTACAACAGCGTTATGCAAGTGTAAGTTTGCATTTTTATCAGGTATCTCTGCTGATACGATCTCGTCAAAAGATTCTGGCGCATAGACCTTCCAATCCTTTTGTAAGATAATTAAGAAATGCGCATGTGGAAGACCTCTCTTTTGATGCTCTATGACGTAGACATATGCTGAGACTTTACCAAATATTTTCCTCTTGAATAATTGATCCTTTAATTCTTCTAATTTTGCACGAAAGACTCGAGCAACCAAATCTGGTCGATTCTGACCCTCCTCTTGTGGATTTAGTTCATTTGTAATTTCTTTCCAATTTGGATTGCACGTCATCGTTAAGAAAATGTCCGGTTTTCCGAAGCGTTGAACTAAAGCCATTGCTTCCATATATCTTTTTCTCATGTCTCTTGGACCTCCAATAAATGATGAAGGCAGTATAATCCGTTTTCCAACATTAGAAGCGTTTCTTTCCCCAAGCGTAATTGTATCAACAATACCTTGATATAACTCTAATCGAATATGTTGTTGCTGCTTCCTAAAATAATCCAATCTTGACGTCTCGATCTTAACATGCATATCTACTACAAATTGTTGCAATAGTCGACCAGAAAGCAGCAGAATTGATCGGGCATTTTCTCTGATTTGCAATTTGTAGCAATAATATTCACGGCATGAAACAATTGGGTCCTTCCTTCTTCTGTTTAATGCTACAAAATTTGAATGTGAATGAAAGGTTATTGAGTTGAACGTGCATACTAAATGAAATTTTTGAGTATTAATAATGCAATCTAACCTAGTTGTTCTCTTGCAAGTAATTCTTCTGCGGTCTCTGATTGTTCAGGATTTATTGATTGGTTTGTTTCGTTATATGTAGATCTCCTTCCTCTACTGACCCTTTGAATCCCTTGATGCCAACCAACATCGCCACATGGAAATAACAACGGATATTGCAATGGATCGTAACACCCGAAATAGTACTGAACTATATGACTTCCACCAGAATGGTTAAAGACAGAAATGTCACGTCCTCTTAGTTGATCTTCACCATCATTTTCTACCCATATTGCTGCAACTTGTGAACACGTGGGAGCATTGAATACACGTTGATCTAGGCCAGCATCTGATCTTATATGAATTATTCTATTTTCCAAATTTGGAAAATCACCAAGAGAGCGAAAAAAAACAGAATATGGATTGATGGGAAGAATATCGATGAGTTGAGTTACAATTGATGGATCCATTCTGTTTGAATCATAAATACGATTTTCTAATTCATGTTCTGTATCATAGAAATACAACTGGAGATAAGAAGGACGACCATTTGAAGGAATCAAATCATTGATATAGTGATAGATCTGTCCCTGAGTTCTGAAAGTGTAGATTCCTCTATTTCTCCTGCAAAGATCTTTATCAAATTTCACTCCGAACGATGTGAAAGCGAACTTGTTATTATAAGTTCGAATGTATGTCCTAAAATGTGCAGATTCATCTGTGTTGCAGGTAAACAACGAATAAAGCTTATCAGGAACATCATTTGTGGCTAAAGAAATTGTTCCATCAGCACAGCAGAAGCCAGTTGTTTCAAGGTGGAATCGCTTTGCTTTACAATGTATGCAGCTGGGTACTAATGGCAGAGAATATGCTTCATATGGCACTACCTTGATCAATTGTCTAAATCTGATAGAAACGTGATGCGACCCACCTATTTCGTTGAAAAATGAAAATAACGCAACATAAGCAAGCTTTTCACGTTGTTTGAATTATCTGAGTAAGGACATTACTGGTACAGTACCAATATTTGATTGCTGAATTGAAAGAACCAACTAATTTTACATTTGTTTCTTACCCCTAGAAGATGTCGGCATATTTGTCTCATAGCTCGACTCCTCTCGAACGACATATGGATCCTATTTGTATAATACATTCCAAAATATCAGAGGAAAAGAATAGAATGATGGTTGAATAAGAAATATAGAAAAATGATTGGAGGAGAACCTGCTGGATAAAGAGTTGATTAGAAGATTTGGAGACATTATTTGAGGATGAATTTGTCTCCGAATTAATGACACAGTCTTTTACACCAGGAAGAATACATATTTCACGACACGAATCCTTTTCGACGATATCAATATGAACACTGGTGTTTCGCTGTCTCTTTGATGCCTTTTCAATAACACCAATGTTGTCTGTATATTGGACATCATTATTTGAATATCGAGCAGTCGACGTAGTCGTTTGTTCGCCACCGGATGTATCGAAATCATTTATACGAATGGAGTTCATTTTCGATGCTTTTTGTTCGGCATATCTTTCTCTTCGTTTTCTACGAATCTCCTCCTTTTTCTCTTCTGAAAAATCTCTATATGGGATTCTCATCTTCAAAGAATAGTTCAGACGCTAAAAATTTGATGCCCTTTACAGTTTCACGTAGGTATTCTTCAAGGCGAGTGGAAGTGAATAACGATTAATTCAAAAAGCTTCATAATTACAAATTAATAACTTTATATTTTTTGTTTGTAATTTTTTTAAAATTATTTATAGAATATTACCACTTCTCATTATGTTAACGGAAGGAAATGATTGTTTCAACTGTTAGATATTGTTCTATGCAAGCAAAGATGAAAGAAATAAGTCATAGTTATTTCATATGCTCAATTAAATAAGTACTCAAATAATAAAATACTATGAAATTGGAAACTAACAAAACCATATTTCAATTTGACATTCAAAAAAGGTTTTTGAAACTATTTGTCAAACTTAATTCCTTATTCTAAGCAACTATCAACTATTTCTCAACTAATTATTTTAAAATATTTCTCTACTAATTTATAATTTGGATGTTATGAATTTTTAAGTTTTTCATTGTTAATTTTTAGGCGGAACATCAAATTCCTTATGCCACGTCATCGATTCGTGTTATCATAATTTATTGGTTGAGAATCTATTCCCACCGTCTTTGATCTCCCCTCTCTAGGCTTTGTGTTTCTCTGTGTTTGTTGATGGGCCTTTTTGGACCGTTTCATAGGCCTAATGGCGGAACAGCAAAGACACATGTCAGAATAGATGGCTTTGAGGGTTTTGAGTTAGGTAATTCTATTACCACTACAAATTTTATTAAGTACACCACAATATTCTCATTTACTTGCATTTTCCATTTATTAGAATATTCAGTCTCATTGGCTGATGGCTTTTACAATTTTACGAAGGTATTAATTCAAATAGTTTTATAATTACGAATTAATATTTACCCCCCACTTATTTCTTCATTACACTGTAATCACCAAATTCATTTTACTCCGATTGTTGAATTCAAGATTTTGGTTGTTAATTTTCCTCAAGTTTTTGATGAAAATAGATTGCAATGACATCTACAAGGTTCTTCTATTAGTTTTTTGTGGTCTGAAACATTCACGGAAAATTTCTCCGGATAACTTTTGGTGATACAACAATTTTCGTAAAGATTATAATCCTATCTATTTTAAAGTCCATGCATTAAACTATATAAATTACGTAACTTCACATAAAACATGCAATTATAATTTAAACTAATTAATGGTGGCAAGTTTACCTCAATTCTCTCGAGTTCCGTGAACAGTGAAGCGGGTAGAAAACCTCAATCTCCTATTCGTCCGTACGTTTTGTCTAGCCAAAATAGAAAATAAGTTTGAATTAGTATTTCGAAATTTTAAAGTTTTAAAATGATAAAATAAAGTTTAGGTACTTAATTGAAAATTTATTAAAAGTGGGAATTGAAAATTTTAAGGACTTAAATAAACTTTTTCAAAATTTGTGGACTAACTGTGGGAAATAAGAACTTCGGGAGCTATTTTATCTATAACATAAAACTTTGGGACTAAAATAAATGCTTAAAATAATAAAAATAAAGTTCAGGGGCATAATTGAAAATTTATGAAACTGTATTTCAAAATTTAAGGGCTGAAAGTAAAATGTTCTAAATTAGGGGACTAACTGAAGAAAAACATAAACTCCAGGGATAGATTCATAAATGACCGAAACCTTTGGGACTCAAATCCAACAACTTTAAAAACTTGGGCTTCAGGGGCAATTTTACAAAAAAAAAAAAAAACAATATATGTAACACTCCCCCTCTCTCTCTCTCCAATATTCGAACCAGAGAGAGGAGGAGAGGGGAAATCTGGGACGGAGGGCAGCCAACGGTGGTGACTCCACCGTCGGCCAGGAGCGGAGAAGGCACCACCGTCGCGTGGTGGCGCCAGTGCAAGTGGGTGGAGGTGGCTTGGAGGGTTTCATTGCGCTGTCCGAGAGGCGATTAGCTCGGGATCCGAGTTTTCCGGTGGTATTCCGGCTGGAAAACGATCGGGAAAGGTCGGTCAGTTCAAGGGTCCGGGTTTTCCTCGGTTCTTCAACCTGTTTCGGGTGGATTTCGGGTGAAACAGGGGCTGTCGAGTTTGGGTGGACTGGCTGTTGGTGTGGATTTGGGGTGATGGTTGTGGCTGTCGATGGGGTCGTTTTTTGGGTTGGAAACGATGGTTTCGTGGTTTGGCAGGGGATGAATGATGGTGGTTGCAGCTGTTTCGGGTGGATTTCGGGTGAAACAGGGGCTGTCGAGTTCGGGTGGACTGGCTGTTGGTGTGGATTTGGGGTGATGGTTGTGGCTATCGATGGTGTCGTTTTTTGGGTTGGAAACGATGGTTTCGTGGTTTGGCAGGGGATGAATGATGGTGGTTGCGATTTTGGCGCATTAGCTGGACGTCGATTGCAGTTGGATTTCAAGCAAATTCTGATTTCCAGCTTCACAATTCAGTGGAAATCACCTTGTTATTAGGCTAATATCTGCTGCTGGAAATGTAAACTGCTCAAGTCTCTCGAATTTCAGGTAATTGTCTATCATCTTACTTATTCTTCCATTACAGTCTCAAGCCTCTTCATTTCCTAAACTGACAGAAGATAAATGGCAGCCTTAATTGCTACTTAGTGGTAGATGGAACTTAACATCCTTAATTCAACGGTAGATTTAACGGCAGTCTGAAAATGTGGAAGAACAATTTCTTTGTGGAAGAACAATTTCTGTTACCGTTTCATAGCCAGTTTCATAGTCACTTATAATATAGAAAGATATATATATATAAACTGGTAAATTAACAATAAGAGAATAGGATGAATATCTTCAATATTTATCAATCTCAAGAGTCCAAACATTTTCATGCTTGAATTTCCTTTATTTCTTAACTTCTCTATTTGATTTCTCCTACAAGATTGATATGTTAATGTCTTTGATTCAATCTTACCATGGTGTTCCCTTAATGTGGTTTTTTTGGTTTGTGGTGTTCCCTTAATGTGAAGAGACTCAGCATATTATTAAGCCTATGTTTGAACCTCATTAAAATTTGAAAATTTTAATGAGCTTTCTCATTTCACAACAGTAAAGCCCTGCCTGACAGTTATTTTTTTTGAGAAGAATGAGTTTTTGAAAAGTAATTTTTTGGATAATACGCGGTTAAAAATTAGAAAAATAAATTTGGATTTACATGAAAAATATTTTATCGTAAAAATATATTATTGAAAATGAGCATAAAAATGAGTTTTGAAAGAATTGTTACAAAACAAGGCTAAATTATTATAAATTAAAAAACTTCAAAGTGCATGGAAACATTTGTCAAACATTTTACAGCCTATTGAAGACATTGAAACACAAAAGGTCAAAAACACCCTTATTTTTTAAAATCAATTTACAGAAACAACTCTCTGATTTCTTAACTTTTAAATATTGCCTTCCTACCTGCCACCATTTATTTTAGAATACAAATATTTCTACCGAATTGTCTTTACTGAAAATGTTACAGCCTCTCACATGTGCGCGGGGCCAGCGTGAATAAAAAACTTCCAAAAATGTGGTCCTCAAACCCTATTGTGAGTGTAGGTAAAAAAGAAAATATGTACATGTAGCATTGCTAGGGACATTTTTGGACCTCTAACCATCTCCCCAAAAGTTAATCATGGATTGTGTTTTTCTCATGCGGGATCCAGCTCAATAAACAAAAAAAATTACCACATCACCGGTCACCCATGTGAATGGTCGGTGGGGGTTCCCCACATGTGCACCCAGCTGTTCCCCACATGTACATCCCACAACTTCACCCAATGTGACCCCACAGATACTGTAGAAAATGAAATTGGCCAACGACCTATGACTCTCAAACTATCATTGGACATGGTTGAATTCCATTCGATTTTAAAGAGAATTAATTATTACAATTAATTATTTAATTAGTTAGTTGACAAATTTATTTGGAAATAATTAAAATAATTTAACTTATTCAATATAAAAAAAGTAAAGAGATTCGATTTCTATTCGATTTTTCAATTTTTAGTTTAAAATCGAGAATCGAACCAAATCCATTGATTCTCGATTTTAGTACCCATTCGGATATTTAACCTAATAAGAACATAACCGAACTGCTCGATTAAGATCGGATCTAGTTTGATTTGGAAGTTTTGTTAAATCCCATCTCAAATAGACGCTAAGAGGATCAAAAATGCCTAAAAACTAGTTCAAAATATCCCCAAATTTAAACATTACCATAATTGTAATTGAATGAAGTATTAGTACAATTGTAATTGAACATAAATTTTCAGCAAAATCTAAATTTACAGTCACGTCACATGAATTTGAGAACAACTGTAACTGAACGAAATATTACTACGCTTGTAACTAGACACAAACTTGAACAAAATAAGAATCAATGTAAATTTTAATTCATACTAAGTCTAGTATAGATTTGCAGCACACATTTGAAATAATGCACCAATAATTCATAAATTGGAAACGTTATACAAAATTCGATTAATTATTGAAGCATTAGTTTTGTTCAAAATGACAATGAGATTAGATTGAGTATTACAACAAAAACATATTCAAGTAGGTTAAAAATGAATAGAAACCAAAATTATCATTGCAAGGGATAACTGCATTCCACTTGCAATTTTGATAAAAACATTACTATGGAAAATAGCGTGACAGTCTATTAAGATTTTAAGTTTCATCTTAAAATGTCAAGCTTAATAAGAGGAGTAATCAAAAACCTAATATATTGTTATTAATTGATTTATTCCTTAAGAAGTCTCTTACAATAAGTCTCGTAAGATGGTGACTCATTTGAACATATCACTCTTAAAATTCGTGTGTTCATTTTTTAATCTTAATCACGTCAAATTGGTCGTTTTTTAGTCTATGGATTATGGAGAATTCATGGATGGTCCAGATTCTATTCCTTTGATTCTTAACTAGTGTTTCATTTTTAATTATTGTCTCTCTTTTAATTATTAGTCCCTTCTCGATATTCATTACAAATAATTAAACTAGTTTATCTTATTTTGATTCCTAGAAGTCGCCTTTGTGCCGAGTTGTACACTTGGTTTCCATCACTGAAGATTGACTGGGTGATTCCACGTGAAATCAAATGTTGAGGTTGTTTACACCACCATTATGGTGAGGATGGTGGGGACAATTCTTATCCTTGAAATATAGGTTGTTCAAAATCAGACGATTTAGACAACTAATCAACGCATCCAAAACTTGGATAACTGGCATGCATCTCTAGGGCCGTAGTATAGCTGACAAGACCGAAGTTGGCCAATGGTGTGCTCTCACATCCCAAGAGTAGGCATGAAATGGTCCCCCACCACACACAACTCAAATTGGAGAAAAAACACGAGAAGAGTACTAATCTTATTTTTTAAAAAAATACTCCAATCGTGTGTTTCATTCCTTTGATTCTTAACTCGTGATTAATTTTAATCATTGCCCTTCTTTTAATTATTTGACCTTTATTTGGTTTTTAAGGATTGGTTAGATTTGTAATCCTCAGATGAAATATATAAATATTGGATTGTTTTTTTAATTGTTGATCCATACTCGATATTTATTAAGAATCAACGAGTAAGTTGTTCTCATGTATATTTTATTTCAGTCCCACTAAGAACAATTAAAACCCAACACTATTTGGCACAGAACGCCATTTTTGTATAAAATATGGCCTCAACCCAACTTCAAATCTTGATAGCAAATTGTATTATGAACAGTATTGCACCAAATTCGTTGCAACAATGTTTATTTGATGTAATACATAGAGCTTTTCTTAATTCTCTTTGCCTTTCATTTTATACTACAACAAATATTAATTTTTAATAAATCCTTTTTATATCTTTCTATTACCTTATAATTTAATATTTTTTATATTTTTATTATTATTTATATCTGATACTAAAAATTAAAGTTAGGTGTACCTTCACCAAAGACTTCGTGATTCAGACAGATAAGGGAAGGATGGTTATTTGGGAATGAGTAAACTTTGTATAGATAATGATCAATTTGTAACATTTGACCACCAAACAAAATTTCTTTCTCTTCTTCACACGCCTTTTGCTCCCTATTTCAAGTCAATGGACGTGTCTTAAGAAATTCCACATTTTTTATTGAACACGTTTTTGATTGAACGGATATCGTGAATAATCGAACTTAATAATTATTTTTATTTCATGAAAGCAAATTTTACAAGACAACACGATTAAGATTTCCATTCCGTTTTGTTTGATCGAGTCTGCACATATTTTTTTGACTTTGCAAAAAGAGGAACTTTCGCAGTAATTTTCTTGCACTTTTTGGATTTTTTACTACCTTCTATTTCACACATAAGCTTAGTAGACTTTTGACCAATTAAAAGGTAATTAAATGAAAGTCTCAGTTTGAAAATTTTACCCAAAAAAAAAAAAAAAAGAAAGAAAGGTTCAACCTCATAACCCTTCAAATTTGTCGGTGAAATTTCAGTCTTGCTTTATTTTGTGATGTTAAGTATAATATTTTTTAATTGTGGTATTAAATGTAATGGTTTTTTTCATTTATAATAAACGAAATATTCTAATTAATTAAATAAAAATTCTAATTTAGTATTTTTTGTTTACCATAAAAAATGTGCCAACAGATATCGGGCCCACGGCATCATTACAAGCTAATTTCGACCCGCGTAGACGGGTTACTAGTCGAACATGTTACTGGTTTGAACGTGAAAGAACCTTTTCGACACGAGACAAATATATGCAAGCTCCTGTAAATATAGAAACAAAGGTATGCGATAAAAAACGATTGACAAAGAACCAAGCTAAAGATTATTATCACACCATAAACTCTCGAAAGATCATATATTTGTAAAGAGAGAGAGAGCATGAGTTGTAGATAACAATTTTCATCCCCTGCTAATGGTACTAAGGGAATATATTTATAGTGTTACATGTGCAATAATAATCATTGGATGAGAGGACACATGGCTTCATCTCCTTAACCGAAACATCACATCCTGACATCAATTCTGACTCCACTAGCCTGCGGCGCAATAAATGTCCGTTAAGAAGGCGACCACCCCATATTCTATGCTGACAAGATTGAACATTTTAATTCATTGCAGTAGTCCAATCAATCATTCTAGAAGGATTTTACAAATATAAGATTTTCAAACAAAGATCATCATTTGCCACGGTTGAGCTTCGAATTCGTCTTCGTTGGGCCTTGTGCATAGCTCCAGCATAGGGGCTTCGGCAGAAATAGGAGCCTCGACAAGAATAGGCTTTGGCCATTTTAGGCTTTGGCAAGATGGAGCCTGGGCAAGATGGGCTCCCCCTAGACGGTGCTTCAGCCAATTTGGGCTCCGGTAAGATGGGTTTCAGCCAATTTGGCTAACAATTTTAGTGTAATAGAATTTGTAACATATATACGTTCAATTTTTATTTTCTATCCTTCATGTCTTCAGTGCATCTCCAACTATGGTCAACGAAAATAATCCACCTACAATTCCCAATGACCAGGAACCTAGCAAACCTCTTTTGATTATCAACATCAATAATTCTATCAAACTCACCTCTAACAAATATCTCTCTAGGGAACTTCAAATGGAACCAATTTCTAGATTTATCACATGCTTACATCTAAACTGGTGTTCGAATACCACCAGTGGTGAATAGCATTATTCTGATTAGACAACAAACACGTACAATTTTAAGTATCAACACACGTAGAATTTTAATCATTATTCCCATAATCTCTCACATATCTCTCTCCTCTCCTCCTCTCATAAAAGTGAACTGCACAATCTCATTATTTCCATATCACCGATGTTTCATAATCATAATGATAAATAGCATTATTTTTTCCATTAAGTCAAAGAAAAAAGGCAAGGCCTCTAATTAATTAATATTTAGAATTAATTATCGTCCAACAATTCAGTGGAATTGGTTCCAACTATTAACTATCAGAATACTCATTAACCAGCCAAGAATCAAAATACCTCTCCATAGTCACATTGTTTGGGCCAAACTAATTTAATTACTATGACAAAACTTATAACTTAATGGAGTATTTTGGATACACCATGTTATATGACTTATTTCTGTAAATTAATCATGAAAGTCTTTCTTTATTAATTTAGGTAAATAAAGATTAATAAAATAGAGAAATAATATTTTCTTAATACAGTAATGAGAGAATAATTCACTTCATTTAGATATTAACCACCACAACTCAAGACTTACAAAGAGTGGTTGAAAAAGAATGAAAAAAATATTATTTTAGTGAAGAACGTGTGGTTGAAAATGAGTAAAAGAAAGATAATGAAAATTTTAATGTAACTCAAACATGAACTGAGTGTTACAACAAAAACAAAATATGCATTACGTACAAAAATGAATAGAGACCAAAATTGCCATTGTAGGGGATAACTGTATTTCAACTGCAAATTTGATAAAACCATGTTCATGGAAAAAATTAGTATGACAATACAAGAAAAATACTATTTCTAGCCTATGGGGAGTTCGTGGACGGTCCGTATTCTATTCCTTTGGTTCTTACCTAATGTTAATTTTTAATTATTGTCTTTCTTTTAATTGTTAGAGGTTTAATTAGGATTTAAGGAGTGGTTAGATTTGTAATCCTCGGTTGTCTTTGATTGAAAAATAATAAAATATTGAATTGTTTTTTTGTCTAATTATTAATCATTACTCAGTATTCATTAAGAATCAATGAGTTAGTGATCTTGTGCATATTTTATTTCAGCCCACTATGAGCAATTCTAATATAAAAATTGGCCTCCAACCCTATTATTTAGGTAAAAATAATCATGAAAGTCTTTCTGTAATGATTAAGTAAACAAAGATTAATGAAATATTTTTGAATTCAGTAAGATTCCAAGTCCTATAAAGCCGAGACAAATAAAAATAAATTGAAAATCAAATAATTTATCAAATTATGGGGAGTTCGTGGATGGTTCGTGTTCTATTCCTGTGGTTCTTGTTGGAAAGTTGAGCAGCATATAGCTGACTTTGGATGGAATTTTGAGTGGGACCCGTTTGGCCATTTTGAAATATGAAAGTTGATTTGTGTTCTCTTCCGTAAATACATCGAAATCATATACTTGTCAAAAATGATGCTCGGGTAAATGAGAAATTGAAACTCAAAGTGAGCCATGTGAAAGGAGTTTATGTTGGTGGGAAACTAAAAATAAGGTTTTTCCTACATAGGAAGTGGATGAAATCTAAAACCACTTTATAAAGGATTGCACTTTAGAATAATGTAATCATGTGTAGCATGGAGGCTCTCTCCACGTGCACGCGCAGGGGGGTGCAAATAATGGACCGAAATAGGCTTTGGACCTTGAACTTGTGTGCGAGCGTGCGTACACGAATGTTAGACCGAAAGGAGCAAAATTGGCCCCTTCGAAGTGTCCACGTTTTGCTACATTTTTTAATTTTTTCAGCAAGCTTTTGATTTTCCAAAACTGTTGAAACTCCTAAAACTCCTATGGTAATTGCCTTGAAATGAATAGGCAATTTACAACATCCAAAGCTTTTATATATCTCGTTTTTTCCTTGCACGAAATTCATCTGCATACAATTTGGGTCTGTCTTAAGTTTTATTTTCTGTTTCTATTTGTTTTGGTGATATTGTTCGGGCACTCATCCAGTTCGCAAGAGTATAATCTGTGGTGCTCAGATTGTGCTGCTTTGCCCTTGTATCCTGGGAAGCAGACGCTCATATCATACCTCAAGCACGTACGGTGAGGGGGCGAATCTGTTTTAAGGAAACTGTGTATCACACAGGCCTCGGGTTAAAAGTTGTTTACTTTTATTTAGTTTTAATTATCTATATTGCTCGTTTTTGCAAATTCATAGTTCTGCAATTTTTCTTTACGTTATCAGTTGTTAAAATCTGTTATGAAATGCAAATACGATATGTGTAAATAAAGTGTTTAAGTATACTGTATTCAAACTGCAAATCTGATATCCAAGTAAATGAAACAATTATCCTACAGTTCTTACCTAAAGTTAATTTTTAATTATTGTCTTTCTTTTAATTGTTAGAGGTTTAATTAGTATTTAAGGAGTGGTTACATTTGTAATCCCCGGTTGTCTTTGATGAAAATTAATAAAATATTGAATTGTTTGTTTCTGTCGCTCAAGCAAAGTCATGGTGGCTGTCTAGCGAAATTAAGGCACCATTTTTTTTCTTCTTTCCATTCTCGAACCCTAGACCTAATACAACTCAATTTATAATATTTGCAACTTACTCCTTGACTTTTACAATACATTAAATCTAATCCATTTTGTTCACAGATTTGCCAATTACATAAAAAACCTAACACATATTATAATAAAATCCCAATTCTATGCAAATTACTTTGTTCATATTTTTTGTGACCTTTATTCATATTATACCTATAATCTCATATTTTCTTCAAGAAATTGATATTGGATTAATTTGGTTCCAGTTTTCTTCATAACAAATTCTTTCAATTTTCTAGGTTACTTAGAAGTTAGGCCGTGTTTGATAGGCCACATTTTTTGGGAAAGTAGGAAAATATTTTCCACTTTCCACTTTTTTGACTGTTTGATTGGCGAAATTTTCCACAGAAAATATTTTCCGGATTTTCCCCACACGTGTGCAATTTATGGGTTTTTGATGAAAATGTTTTTCCGCCTTTTTTATGGGAAAATATTTTCCTGGCTGGCTGTAATTTTTTTTTTTGCAATGGAAACAAATGTCACAACTAATGGTAAAAAAAATTCATTTTAATGGACAATTTTCATGTAAAATAAAGTCAAACAAACACTAAATTTTGATGGAAAAAATGATTATTTAGGAAACAATTTTTTTTCGTCTTTTTTTTTTTTTTTTTTAACTTTTTGGCAATAGAAACAAATTTTATAACCAATTGTGGAAAAAAAATCACTTTAATGGACAATTTCCATGTAAAACAAAGTCAAACGAATAGAAAATTTAAAAATTTTCCGGGTAGAAAATTATACCAATCAAACACACTTGAAATCATTTTCCCTGAAAAATATTTTCTAAACAAATATTTTCCCTGTAAAATATTTTCTTTCCACCCATTTTCCACATTTACAATCAAACGCACCCTTATAGTTCGTGTATGCTTTCATTGGCTCTCAATTCCAGCAAGACCAATTTTATGCTTTGAATAAATACTTGGTCCTGTTTGGTACGAATTAAAATTAATATTCAAATTTAAATTGAAGTCAATAATTAATTTAGTCCCATATATTTATAGGACCTACAATTTTTCATCCACACACTTTATCAACTTTTATTGAAATATATTAAAAATATGATTTTAATGCCCACAAAGGGCTTTATCCTCACAAAGAAGAACAACTTGAATTTCTTGAACTTGTTTGGATCTTTATAGTGTTCTCAAACAAAAAAAAGTCACGACTCTGAAAAATATCTCAAATTATGGTTCTTGTTTAATTAATAATGTTCACTACAGCAAGACTTGTTAACTTGAAAAAAGACGAAATGAGGAAAAGTAGTACAAGAAAAAGGAATATGTGATAAGAGTCATCGCCACAGCACTGTTTTGGTTTGGGTAACAGTGTTGAGCAAAGACTTGGTTCAACCGTTGAAATGGCTTTGGAGAAGCAAAGGGAACAAATTGACACGATTAAATACAGTTTAAAGCTCTATTGAACGCATAGGATTACCCATAAAGTATTCGAGAGGTATTAAAAATACAAGAATAAATATTAAGGTTGTGTTTGTTGGCTTTATTTCTCATGAAAAAATCATGTTTTCATTCAAATTTCTATTTTAAGGACGTTTGATTGACTTTTTTCCTTGAAAAATATTTTTCAAAAGTTAGTTACTGACCATACTTTCCTAAAAAAATAAGGAAAATATTTTCTTTAGGAAATGATAAGTTTTTATTCTCTAGATAATTCACTCACTCTCTTTCATGTGCTAAAAATTAAAAATATGAAATTCTAAAAAATAAATTTTAAAATTTTTTGAAAATAAAATTCAAAAACAATAAATTTTAAAAATAAAAATAATAAATATTTTTAAAAAATAAATTATAAAATTATAAAGAAAAATAAGATTCTAAAAAAAGGTAAAATTCTAAAATACATAAAATAAAATTCTTAGAAAAATAAAATTCTTAAGACTTCTAGAGAAATAAAGATTATAAAAAATAGTCCAAGCTCTTCATGATTATTTACATAAAAATTCTAAAAAAAAAAAAATTAAATGAACACAAATAAATATTCTCAGTTCACCTAATTAATTTTCATTTTTATTTTATATAATTTGAACTAAAACTGGATATGGTATGATTCGTTTCGATTATAAAGAGAACCAAACTAGAATATTCGGATATTTAGTAAGTGGAACAATCCAGTCTAAATTTAATAATGGAATCGAATCTGTTTTGGTTTCATTCGATTAAGTTTCATTTGGTTCCATACCATAATTAAATCTCTTGACATTTAAAACAATAATATATTAATCTAACTAATGACATATTCAATCTTAATTCTTATAACAATACAACATCAACTCTTACTAAATAACATGTTGTCTAATGAGATCCATTTACCAAAGTATAAAAATTACCAAATAGTAAATAATAACACTAAAATATCGGCACTTTCATTTCATTCTTTGCTTCAAGATTTCAAATTTATATAAAAAAATGAAATATAAATTAAAAGTTATAAAAATAAAATATTTTTATTTAGTTGGCAAACTTATTTAAGAAAAAAAATTAAGATAATTTGGCTTATTTAATTTTAAAAAATTAGATAGATTCGGTTCGTATTCGATTATTTGGTTCTTGGTTTAGAATTAAGAATCGAACATTCTAATATCTATTTAGGTATTTAACTTAAGAAGAATCGAATCGAACCGTTCAATTCAGTTCGGGAGTTTTGTCTACGCCTATTTTGATATCAATTTATTATTTGTTTTTGTTTTATTTTTATAGTGAGAAAAAATATTGTAAGATTCACCAACTTTTAAATATATATAATATTTGAGAATATATATAAAATTTTATGGAATAAAATATCATAAAATAATTTTTCAAAATTTCAAACCAAGCGTGTTTTCTAGTTTTATGTTTTGTGAAATAATTTTTCAAAATATCAAATCAAATGCAAGGTAAATATCAAATCAAATGCAAGGTATATAACGCAAAAACATGAAGCGTTGTATATTACTCTCTGTTATATATGACCAAAAAATAGGAAAAACTACAAC
Source organism: Fraxinus americana (assembly GCA_035079005.1). Classification (NCBI taxonomy): domain Eukaryota; kingdom Viridiplantae; phylum Streptophyta; class Magnoliopsida; order Lamiales; family Oleaceae; genus Fraxinus; species Fraxinus americana. The sequence continues at coordinate 6,850,907 of CM068726.1, read as the reverse complement.
AATCAAATGCAAACTTTGAAGGCTCAAAATTCCACACTCAGTGATCCATAACCGGAGCCAAAAAGTCAAAAATCGAAGACTTCAAAAAATTAAAATCCGAATATTCTCAATGATCTTCATAAACCAAACTTCATTAAATCAATTTAGACAAAGTTATCCAATTATTGAAACACATTAAGAAAATATCTATTTTCAGCTAATTCCAAATTAAATCAAAGCCATATCAGGGAACACACGTTAATAATCTGCAATTTGAAAACATAAATTAAGAAACTATGAGGAACCCACTTGTACGCCGGCATAGACACGCGAAAAAAAAAAAAACCTCTAAGCAATCAAACAGAGGAGCAATCCGAACAATGCCTAACATGGATTTTGGTGAGGGATCGCTCTAGATGATGATGGATCGAATCATGATATTGACCTTGCATTTGAACATGGGATCCGAAATCGTGGAAACTCAATAGCCGAATTGAAATAAGTCTCAAGGTCAAACACCGAATTGAGGCACTAGCCCTTGCATGCTTGTAGCCACACCTTACACACTCGCATGGCCCCTGCTATCGATCCACCAAAGAGAGGCACTAGGGGGTGTTGATGAGGCACTCGTAAGTCAAATCGGCACAATCATGAGATAGTTATACTGAGTCGGTGATTTTGCCTTCTTTGTCGTCCTCCATTTTAAGGTATGAGAGCATATCGAAAATACATTCTAAATACAAAATACTCTTTATTTTGAATAGTTAATACTTAAAAATAAGTTCTAGATAGTCTTTATTTTAACATTTTAAACTAAAGAGTGGGTTTAACCTTTCAAACTTGAAGAGTCAAATCACTCTGTATTCTTAATGTACAATTCTCACATATTTTAATGCTCTACTTTTTACACTATTCAAACCACTTTTAACTGATTGGTCATTGATATATAAAAATTATATTAAATAAAATATAATGAGAAATTAATAAATATTTTTTGATAAAAGTAAAATGAAAAGCTAAAATAGAAAATATTGTTGGAGTTTATAAAAAATTTTAACTCTCTATATTTAAAGAAATATTTATTATTTTTTCTTCTCTTTTTCTTTCACTAGCTTTCCTCTAAATTATTATTTGGAAAGCCAACCCACTTTCTAAATTAAAATGTTAATTTAAAGAGTTTCTTGAAGCATAACTTTAGGTGTCGACTGTTTAAAATATCGAGCATCTTATATTTAAAGTGTCTTTTGAAAATGTTCTAATAACACAGTGGATTGATTATGTTAAAACTTAAAGTGCTACATATTATATATTTAACATACTTGCTTTTTTCTCTTATTAGTTAATCTCTTTTAGCAAATTATTAATATTAATTCAACTACATTAATTGTCCATCGAATTATAAAACGCGTGCATTGCACATCTAACTCACTAGTATTGTTGAACTGTGATATCCTTAAAAATTATGCCCAAGTCCATATATTTAAGAGCATCTTACAATTTAGGTGACATCTAAATGGAAAGATTTTCGATTTAGAAAAGAGAAAAAAAGAGCTATTTTTATTGTTTTCAAACACAGGCAAATTATATGGTATTTTAGCCCTTGTTTGAGCCCCATTTTGGGAAAAAATATATTTATGAATAGTGATTTTTTGGAGAATATGTAGTTAAAAAGTAAGAAATTTTTTTTGATTTACATATAAAATTATTTTATTGAAGAATGTGTGGTTGAAAATAAGTTTTGAGAAAAAAATTGGAAAATACTAGGATTTGAAAACATCATCTACACCATTCATATGGATAAATTCTCATTGTTAATGGCCGATCTGGACTTGAGAAGAATGTAAATTCTTTTTGTGATATATTCATGTAATAATCAAAAAATAAATAAGATATTCAACAGTGAATTTCCAGAAAACACAAATTTATTGCCAAGAAAGCGAGATGTTGTCAAATGACAAGTATTTTACAAAGTAAAGACAAAATATTGAACATGATCACCCACAAGCAAGCGAAAACACACTAAAATTACAAGAAACTCACGAACAACACGACTCCCACTAAATCGTATCACACAGCGGATCTGGTTATTGACGCAATAAAGAAAGCACTCTGATGTTCATGCTCAATTTTGACAAGCAAAATGAGGAATACTCAGGAAGTTCACCTCTTCAATACTAGCCTGACTTCCACGGCTTCACCACCATTATTTTATGTAGTCTCTCGGGAACATTTATGTCTTTTTGGTTGCACACTAACTCGTAAAGATTTGGCATCCCTGTTTCATCCACAATCAACTCCGAAATTTTATATAAGTCATCAAAAATTGCAAACACTTCGAGCTCTGGAAAACTGTTTGCTCCTGAGAAATCCAGCTTGATTGACCTACGTTGTATACAACCTTCCAATGAAAGGATCTTTAATCTGGGTAGTTCCTTTAGTACCTTCATTGAATCCTTAGTCAGGTTCAAACCAAGAATGGAAAAGTTGATAAGGTTTGGAGGGAATTCAATGGTGTCAAGCCTGAGTGGAGTAGCAGGCCTACCCCTCAGAATCAACTTAGCAAGATGGTCATAGTGGGACAGGTTTAACCTCTCAAACTTCTGACTTAAATTCAACTGCAAGTGTTGGAGCTTCTTCGATATGGGTGTTTTACCAGATATTATATCAATATGTTGGTCATTAATCACAATTAAATTCAGCTTTCTCAAGTTGGAGAATTTGTGCAATGAGCTAGCTTTGAAAATGGTACCAGGCACATAATCTAAAGTTTCTATGTTCGGTAAATACACCTCATTTCTGACATTCAAATATGTGCATATGTTAGACTCAAACTCATATACATAGCAGCAGGGTAAATGCTTCAAATACTTCATCCTGAAAATAGTTCTTGGAAAAATACCAAATTCTGCTCGACTAATATCCAATGTCACCAATTTCTTGAGATTCCTTATGGTTAAAGGAATCCTTTTAAATGTCCCACTCAACTTCAGGTAAGTCAAGCTACTCAGGTTTCCTATTTCATCAGGAATCCAAGACCATTCTTCTCCTGAGTTACTGAAGCAGAGCTTGAAGTTTTGGAGTTTTAGAAATTGAAAAAGAATATTGAATAGTGTTGTCAATGGTCAGTCTACGAAGTGTAGAAAAAGAATTAGATTGCATATTGTGGCGTGTACAAAAGAAGTTGTTCTCGTTGGCCATTTCGATGCAAAGAACAGAAGATCATGAATGCGACAACTTTCCACTCTTCCATCCAAATTTATCTCAGAAACTTGGATTAAATTTCTGTCACTTAACATTTCTAATTTAATTTAGAAAACAATAAGAAAAAAAATAGGGCATTTCTGATTTTAAAAAATTATAATAGTAAATAATGGGGCCAAACATGTTGAAAGAGTGGGGATATATGAATAATGGTCGCCTAATCACTCAGGGTCGCCTAACCTGCTTACAATTTAGCGAATGAGTTAGTTTCTTATCTTAACGTGATTCAAATAATTAGAGTGGGGATATACTATTTAGCGAATGAGTTAGTTTCTTATTTTAACGAGATTCAAATAATTAGACGAAAAGATTGATACAACAATTAACAAGTTTTGATTTGTGATTGGAGACGATAACGTTATGTGTATCGGGACTCGTTTTCGGTGAATGAAACATTGAAATTGGACGAAATGTTTGAGACATGAAGGTTAGAATGTCATAGTTTCAATTTTCGAACATGATTCTGACTCGGACACAAAAAATAATAGCACGAGGATTAAATGGCTGCGTTCATGGTTACATTGAGTACACGCGAGTGCTAGTTAGGCCAGGAGTAGTTGTCTCAAGTCTCAATATGACATTTTTACGATTGATAGAAGAATTGATTCTTGGTACTGCAAGGAAACCAAGCATGGTTGCTGGATATAAAAATGGTACCCCTACCTTATCATTGGGGTTTGTGTTGTAATTGTCGATTTTAATTGAGGCATGTGTTTGCCTAGTATTAAGAGTAGGTTAAATATATAATTTGTACTACACTGTTGTAAACGTCATTGGAGTGTCCGCAAAGCCAAAAGACGACGTTCGAGCTCCAGTGACTAAAGCCTACTGTCCTTGGAGGCTCGAGCATCATTAATTTTTGACCTCACAATAGAAAATGTCTGGGTCCACCCTTGTTGAAAGCCAAGCATGTTGCCAAGTTTGGTGTTAGAAGATATTCACCCTATGTTATACGGAGGTTAGAGTTCTCATGTTTTCGAGGTTTTATGATGTGGCTTTGGGTTGGTAGAACATCCACACAGCGCCTCCATTGGAGGCTCGTTTCACATATGGCTAGTATAAACTAAAAGTGATTCCATGATGATTGCAAGTGGGACGGGGCTCATCTATGGCCTGAGCTACATTTACGTCAAGGCAATCTAAGGTTGTAAGCAGATTAGGCGACCCTTAGTGATTTTAAAAATTATAATATCAAATAATGGGGCCAAACGGGGGCTTAAATAAGGTCAAGTAAACTTGACTCGAAAAACATTACTCTTGTTAAAATGGGAATGTTATAAAATTTTGATAAAACATGTTGAAATTTCGAGTATCTTATTTTTCGAGGTTTCTTATATTACATGATGCGCCTTTACTATTGCACTTCTGATCAAAACTCGTATGAGAATAAATTAACAACTTGGTTATGCCTCTCAAAACCATATCTTTCTTTTTTACCAATGACAAGAAAAGTTTAGGTTACGAATGGGTGTGGGAATTTGGGGGCAATTAGATGTCTTAATTGAAGTTCCAAAGATTAATCTTTTACATTAAGCACAAATTGTTACTAGTATACTTTTTTTTAAAAGAAAACTTTCCTCATCTGTTTAATACGCTTAAATATTTCATTCTTTTTCTTTCTACTCTGAAGAAGAGGAAAAAATAAAAGTAAATAATATAGAAGTATCTGCGAAGCACATTGAAAAGAAGAAAGGAATCTATGTACAAAGTCCTTGTTTTTTTTACCATTAAAATATTAAATAAAATTTTGACTGTAAATTAACATTGGAATGATGAAGTTATGTTGATCGAACAATTTTTGAGCTTTGTCAATTATCAAATGAATAAGCACTCATTGCATTTAGTGATGGCAAAAAAATCCGTCCCGATTCGAATGGGGCGAAAAAATCCTCCCAGACGAGCTGTCGGGGCAGGGTAAAAAAATAAATTTTAATTTGTATTAACTGGAAATTTTTGAAATAAAAAAAGGACAGGAAACGGGGCAGGCCCGTGCCCCACCCCCGGCCCGAACCCGTCCCGCTGCCAATGCCATCTCTAATTGCATTTCGGTCAAGAATTATTACTTTTCTTTTTTTTTTTTTTTTGGTTTCAAGAGTGGACCGAGTATCCCTTATTTTTTATTTTTTTAAAATGGAGAATATTTGTGGGGGGTCAAGTCAACCGAGCTGGTCCGAGCATGGATCTACATCTAGGAGAATAAGCTGCTACTCATAATTCTCAACTACTATCCAATTTATTGTGTCGATTAAGGTAGCTCAAACAACTTAGATGTCTTAATGAAACCTTCAGAAGAAAATCATATAAACTTAAATGGAATAAGTAATCACTGAAAAGCACGTCGATGATATTGATATTGTTGTAGGTGACACGATAGAAATTAATATTTATAACGATTTTGGTCAAAACTAGTGAAACTGATAAATCGTTATCGACATACCTCTATCGGCGAATACTGATAGAGATGTAGTTGATGTTTCCGACGAAGTTTCCAACAACAATATCATTGGTTATAACCCATGCACCATTGTTAATTGAACTTTTATGTTATTATTATTATTATTATTTATACAAAATCCTCATCGATAAATTAAATTTATGAAAATAAACGTTTTAATTATCAGTAAAGAAAAAATATGGCTTGAATGTTTCGATGGTAAAATTGTACAAAAATTTAAAAAATAAAAAATATATATTGAAATTTGAGGCCTCAACGATTTTCTCATTAGTCAATCAATTATAATAGTTGTACATTAAAAGGATGAGTTATGTTACATGTACAAAGTTGGTTGACAAAATAACATCTACACCAATCATTTTAAAAACAAATTTTTAAATCATTTGAAATCAACAGTCTGGATTTTGCCATCGCACTTTATAACCTAACTTTTGTAACTCATCTTTGTACAAATAGCTTATTGTTAAAAGGATACATTAAAGTTGACATTGTGTTATGTGTCAATATCTATATTATTGATTGTTTAAAATGTTGTTAAAATCAATACATAAAAATACCGATAAAAAAAAAATCAATGTATAAAAAATTGCCAACTCACCACAATGTCAAAACTTGTTAATCAATATGTTGAGTCGGCTCAAAAACTAAAATTTAATTTACTTTTTATAAAATTGTTAAGTGTAACCAAACAAGGAATAAGGAATAACGTAATAACATGGCTTTCGGCTAGATTAAAGTCATACATATTGATCTGAAAGCGGAAAACCCAACAATGGCTCTCAGCTCCAACGCCAATCCGTTGTTACCTCTCTCTGGAACTTCGATTCCTTCCAATTATGCTAATAGAAATCTCAAATCATTTTCTGATTTCTATAATCCAACCTTCATCCCCAAATTCTCTGCAAAAAAACCGTTGTTTATTTGTAATTCGCGCCAACCATTCTCACTAAGAATCAGAGCTCAAACTTCCAACGGCAGCAATGTTAATGTTAATGTTAACGAAGATCAAATTTCCGATTTTATCATCGAAGACGTCCCTCACTTAACAAATTTTCTCCCTGATTTACCGGTATTTCTTGCTCAGTAACTTAAAAGAACGCGTTTCAAATGTAATTTATCAATTTCCTGTCAATTTCTTAAAATCAGTAATAGCAGTAATTAATTTGGAGCATTAGCAGTAATTAATTTTGTAATAGATGTTTATCACATTACTAGGTGCAAGCAACGTGTTGCTTAGTTTATATTTAATATTTTTGTTTAATAATTAATTTGTTATTAATAAAGATGTAATTTTTTTTGGTTAATTAAGGGCGTGTCTGGGCGCGCTGCAAGGAGGAAGGAAAATTGATTATGTTACCCTTTTTTTTTTTTCAAAACTACAGTCCTACAGTGAGAGAATTGGTCCAAAATTGCGGCTCCCAACGGCATGAATTGTGTTGCCAACGGCTTGATTTCTACTGAAAAGCAGAAACAGACACCTTATAAATAATTAATGATGTAATGTTTATATAATTGATAAATAATTAGATGTGTGATTTTGATATAGTGATGTAGGTTGGTGAGATTGAAGAAAATAAGCAAAAGTATACAAATTTGGAGAAAGGGCTCAATTGTAAGGGATCCAAAGTTCGGGGGCTAAAATGTAAATATTTAAAAGTTGTGCCGAATCTCACGATGAAAATTTGAGAGTGCTCGGAGTCAATTGGATAAAGGAAGATGTCAAGGGGATCAAATTTATTCAAAAGATGATCACAAATCAATTTCCAACCGAAAAGTTATGCTCCGGTATTTTAGTCTCATATTGAGACCTATTTTTAGCATAGGAAGTGATCGAATTGGAGAATGATGTTTGAATTAAAGTTGTAACCAGATGAGTTAGCTTTCCAACGCATTTTGCATCGCCTCAATAGGACATCGGAATACAAAGTTATGATAAAAACACTGAACGAAGGTGCAGCTGCCTGTTTAAAACAAGAAATTCAGTTACATAGTCCGTTATATTGAGACCTATTTTTGGCATATAAAGTGGTCGAATTGGAGAATGATGTCTGAATCAAAGTTGTATCCAGATGAGTTAGCTTTCCAACTCATTTTGAATCGCCTCAATCGGATATCAGAATACAAAGTTATAATAAAAACACTGAAAGAAGGTGCAGCTGCCTGTTTAAAACAAGAAATTTCGTTACATAGTCCGTTATATTGAGACCTATTTTTGGCATAGAAAGTGATCCAATTGGAGAATGGTGTCTGAATCAAAGTTGTAACCAAATGAGTTAGATTTCCAACACATTTTGAATTGCCTCAATCGGATATCGAAATACAAAGTTATGATAAAAACACTGAAAGAAGGTGCAGCTGCCTGTTTAAAATAAGAAATTCTGTTACATAGTCTGTTATATTGAGACATATTTTTTGCATAGAAAGTGATCGAATTGGAGAATGATGTCTGAATCAAAATTGTATCCAGATGAGTTAGCTTCCCAACTCATTTTGAATTGCCTCAATCGGATATCAGAATACAAAGTTATAATAAAAACACTGAAAGAAGGTGCAGCTGCCTGTTTAAAACAAGAAATTTCGTTACATAGTCCGTTATATTGAGACATATTTTTGGCATAGAAAGTGATCCAATTGGAGAATGATGTCTGAATCAAAATTGTATCCAGATGAATTAGCTTTCCAACGCATTTTGAATCGCCTCAATCGGATATCGAAATACAAAGTTATGATAAAAACACTGAAAGAAGGTGCAGCTGCCTGTTTAAAACAAAAAATTCCGTTACATAGTCCGTTATATTGAGACATATTTTTGGCATAGAAAGTGATCGAATTGGAGAATGATGTCTGAATCAAAGTTTTAGCCAGATGGGTTAGCTTTCCAACGCATTTTGAATCACCTCAATCGAATATCAGAATACAAAGTTATGATAAAAACACTGAAAGAAGGTGCAGCTGCCTGTTTAAAACAAGAAATTTCGTTACATAATCCGTTAAAACAACAAATTCCGTTAGTTTTTCCGTTAAACCAACAAATTCCGTTAAATATGCACTTTTTATATATAGAATGATATAAATACATGCATGATGCATACTCGTGCAAAATAATCATAACATCTTGAATTATGAATGACTTTTGTTCAAAAACTCTTATCCCATCTTTTTGTATATGGTAATCTTAATTGGATATGACAAGTAAATTTTTTGTAACATATCCCTCAACTAAATTCATAATTGGATAATCTCTCATTGTTAATGGCCGATCACGACTTGAGAAGAATGTAAAGTCTTTATGTGAGATATTCATGTAATAATCAAAAAATAAATAAGAATATTCAATAGTGAATTTCTAGAAAATACAAATTTATTGTCAAGAAAGCGAGAACATTATCAAAAGATAAATATTTTACAAAAATAATGAAACAATATTGAACACGATCACTCACAAGCAAGATAAAGAAAACACACTAAAATTACATGAAACTCTCGAAAAACATGACTTCCACTAAATTGCATTACACACGACACCCATTATTGACGCAATAAGAAAGCACTCTAACATCCTTGCACAATTTTGACAAGCACAACGAGAAATACTTAAGAAGTCCACCTCAATAAACCTCCTCTTTTTGGTGATTCGAAGTTATCCCTGACACACAAAATATTTACGGAAACAAAATTAAATAGATCAAAGCTTTAGTATTATGACACTAATCATCAATGAGTGCTATCAATTTAAATTTGAACACATAGACGAAGCATTAGCAGTAATTATCACATTATATAAATACATGCATGATGCATACTCGTGCAAAATAATCATAACATCTTGAATTATGAATGACTTTTGTTCAAAAACTCTTATCCCATCTTTTTGTATTTGGTAATCTTAATTGGATATGACAAGTAAAAATTTTGTCACATATCCCTCAACTGTATTCAATATCATCTACTCCAACTTACTAAATTATTAAGATTTGTGTTTGAATTATGAATTTGCATAAAAGAATATTTTGGATTATTTTAAATTTATATCTCAACAATATTGTACAGAAAAGAAAAAGAGTATTTTCAATATTTTATTGCAAGGAAAGAAGAAATCAAGGAAGAAACAGTATAAACCATATTTAGAACTAGAAAAAGCACGCTAACCTCTTGAATGGTGGTCTAACGAAAAGGGTCCACCATTATTTCACGTAGTCTCTCGGGAACATTTATGCCTTTTTGGTTGCACACAAACTTGTTAAGCTTTGGCATCCCTCTTTGATCCACAATCAACTCCGGACATGATCCATAAATTTTCAACACTCGAAGCTCTGGAAAGCTGTTTTCTCCTGAGAAATCCATCGTGATTGATTGGCTGTAATGACAATGAAACAAATAAAGGAACTCTAATTTGCGTAGTTCCTTTAGTACCTTCATTGGATCCTCAGTGAATTTCATGCCCCGAAGGCTAAGGGAGACAAGGTTTGGAGGGAATTCAATGATGTCAAGCTTTAATGGAAAAGTAGATTCAGCATCCAGACTCAACTTAGCAAGACGGTCATAGCGGGACAAGTTTAACCTCTCAAACTTCTGAGTGAACAAGGAATTCAAGTCTTGGAGCTTCTCCGATATGGGTGTTTTACCAGATATTACGTTTATACATTGGTCATTAATCTCATATAAAAACAGCTTTCTCAAGTTGGAGAGATTTTGTAATGAGCTAGCTTTCAAAATGGTACCAGGCATCCCAAATAAAGTTTCTACGTTCGGTAAATACACCTCATCTCTGACATTCAAATTTGTGCATTTGTTAGACTCAAACATTTTACCACTGCCTAAGAGTAAATGCTTCAAATGCTTCATCCTGAAAATAGTTGTTGGCAAACCACAATTAAAATGTGCTCGAAGAATATCCAATGTCACCAATTTCTTGAGATTCCTTATGGTTGAAGGCATCCTTTCAAATCTCCCTCTCAACTCAAGGAAAGTCAACCTATTCAGATCTCCTATCTCATCAGGAATCAAAGACCATCCTTCTCTTGAGTTAGAGAAACAGAACATGGTACGAAGTTTTGGAGTTTTTGAAAAAGAAAATTGACTAGTATTGTCGATTGTAAGTCTACGAAGCATTGAAAATGAATTAGAGTGTATATCATGGCGTGTATTAAAGAAGAAGTTGTTCTCGTAGGCCTTTTCGATGCAAAGAACGCGTAGAAGATCATGAATGCGACAACTTTGCACTCTTCCATCTTTATATCTAGAATATGCTTGGATTAAATTTCTGTCACTTAACATCTCTAATTTAACAGCCACAATGTCATAAGGATTTCGATTTCCGTCAACCTGGATCAATTTCTCGGAAACCCAAGCCCTGACCAACTCATCACTAGGAATTATATCATCTTCGGGGAACAGCCCAAAGTAAAGGAAAAAAGGCCTCAAGTCAGGAGGTAAATCTTTGTAACTTAGAGACAAGATTTGTGAACAATCATTTTCAGCACTAGTGCTCAAGATGTCAAGCACCTCATTCCATCCATGTTTATTTCTTCTTCTCTGCCGCAACATACCCACCGCAACCACAATTGCTAATGGCAACCCACCACACCTTTCTACTATCTTCTTAGCGATATCTTCCAATTCTATTGGAGGAAATCTCTCATTTGTATTTTCTGAAGAAGATTTCATCAGCTCGAAGAAGAGTTCCCAACTCTTTTCTTGATCTAAGAGTTTCAATTGAATCAAAGAGCTTTCACCACCTATATATCTGCCCACATCAGTATACCGAGAAGTAATGATAATTCTGCTACCATTTCTCGAGTTGATGGGGATAACGTTTTTTAACTCATCCCAAGATTCACATTTCCAAATATCATCAAGAAAGATTAAGCACCTTTTTTCATAGAGAAGAGAATGCAAGTTGACCTCCAAATTTTCATTCCTCTTTTCCATTTCAAGGTGAACTTGCTTTGCTATTTCAAGTAGAAGGTCCTGGACTCTAGGCTCATTTGAGACATAGACGAGGGCAGAAGAAGTAAAATCATTTTGCATTTTTTCATATATTTTTTTACCAACAGCAGTCTTGCCCGCACCTGCGTCCCCTACAATACATATCATTTTACAATCCAAGTTTGAGCTTCTCAATTTTTCCTCGAGTTCCTTCAATGTATCTTCACGGCCGACAAATATTGACTCCGGGGCAACTAAGAATTTTTTTCTTTGATTCCATGCGTCCATATCTGCATTACCTGTTTAATTTTATGTGATTAATATGTATAAGAAATTTTGGTTTAATAATCATAACTTAAAAAGACATAATTATTTGGACAAAGTAAAAGACCATGGAAGACTATCAAATTAAAAGTGCAATTTAGAGATCTTGATTTTTCATATTTATGTTTCTTTGCCATAAAAATGAAAATAAAATAAATAAATACATAGAATTTAAAATATTCAGATTTATATTGATGTAAATGAATAAAATTAACATTACCTCTATCCGCATCAAGATTAATACCATATTTTGTTAAAATATCTCCAATTTGTTGGGCCCGTCTCTTGATTTTTTCAATTTCCTGGGCAAAGGTATTTGCAGAGCAAACATAACATAATATACAAGCAGCAAGCTTAACGAATTGAAACAGCCCCTTTTTCTCGTACAATGCAATCTCTTCGAGGTAATCGTCCAAAATATCCTCGATGTCCAGAGCAAGATCTCTCATGTCATTTATCAAGTTTTGTTCTCTGATGTTTCCTTGTTTCAATTCTGCATCTTTGAGACATGATTGGAAATGTCTCATCTCTCGTTCAATCCATTCCGCGTTCTCCTTCAAACTATACAAGCGTGAAACTGTTTCGACAAATGATTTGCCCGCTATCTCTGCTGATTTGTTTATGACTGTTGTAAGTGCTGCTGAGGCCGCCATCTAATCTTGTTTTCTCTCAAATATAGTATTTGAAATAGGATGAATCAAATGAAACTCTCAAGATTGTATTTAGCAGTGTAAGATGAGAATGGAATGACTATCAGTAGATAAATATAGTACTCAGTGACTGAGAACTCCACCTACCTTTGCAATACCAACTACCCACATATTAAATGTTGATTTTAGAATTATGTTTTTCCTAATTAAATAAATTTAGTAATTTCATCCTAATGGAAAAGGTAAACATCGAGATAGAATTCAATTAAATAAATAGTCAGGAATCCAGATTTTATTAATTAATATTGTTTTAAAAATCGAACCGAGTATCGACAATAAAAACTTAAAGTGTCAAAGATGGAAAGGTTCAACCGAAGTCGAATCGAAATCGAACTAATTGTATAGAATTATTAAATACATCCATAATAAATCATTACAAATATAATATAAGTTGAAGTTCAATAATGAGTCCAACTATTATAATTTCTAACTTAATATGCAATTAGTAAATATGTTAATTTATAATTTGATATAATAATTAAGTCCTTATTTGGTCTCCATTTTAACGAGATTTTGAAAAAAAAAATATTTTTGAATAGCAGTTTTTTTCGAGAAAGTATAGTTAAAAAGTAAGATTTTTTTTTTTTTTTAGATTTACGTATAATATTACTTTATTAAAAAATGTATAATTGAAAATAAAGAAAGAGAAAAATATATTAAAGTAAAATGGAGCCCAAACGAGGCTAAGTAAATTATACTTATTTTACTACTTAAAGAAAATAATAACAAAAGAAAAAAGTGAAAGGAAAAAGTAAAGTGATAAGGAATTGCCTCATTTTTAACACAAATTTGAATTTTCATTTGTAATGGGCAAAACTCAAGAAGAAAAAGCAGTGGATTACTTCATTGGTAAGATTAGGGTAAAATAGGTGTTGCCGACAATGAAGGGGAAAAACTTTTTTAGACAAAGGAAAAGAAAAAAAATAAAAGAGAATCTAATCAATTATCACATTTTTAGAAAAAAAACTCTGACAGTATAAAGAATAATCCAGCTTTTTCTTCATTTTTTTTCTAAACTATCAACCGTTGTACTCAGAGAAATTATGTTCGAGTCGATTTGTTCAAGGTTTAACCATTGATTTAGTAAGTTTTGGCATCCATTTTTAAAGATTATGTTTTCAATGAGTAATCAGATTGGATTTCGTCCCAATTTCCGATTTTCAATTGAATCGGCCGATTTGTTCCTATTATTGATTACTAGTAAACCACTTTCCTCTCTTGATTAATAATTTGATAAAAGTAATGCCTAAGAACTTGGGACAATCATGAAAAAGTAGAATTTAGAAATTTATGAAAATCAAGATTGTGTATTCTAACATACAATCTCTCGATTTAACATGTAACAAAATATCATTTTATCTTATTGTCAGCAACAAACATGAAAATAATTCAATCATATCATCCCATACATCTTATAAAAGAAAATCTAAAATAATGAATTAAAATGTAATAAAAGACAATTAACAAATAATTTAGCCAATAAATTTGATGAAGAAAATCAGGACAAGAAGAATGTGACATATATATAAAACTGGTAAATTAACAAAAAGAGAAAAGGATGAATATCTTCAATATTTATCAATCTCAAGAGTCCAAACATCTTCATGCTTGAATTTCCTTTATTTCTTAACTTCTCTATTTGATTTCTCCTACAAGATTGATATGTTAATGTCTTTGATTCAATCTTACCATGGTGTTCCCTTAATGTGGTATTTTTGGTTTGTGGTGTTCCCTTATTGTGAAGAGACTTGGCATATTATTAAGCCTATGTTTGAACCTCATTGAAATTTGAAAATTTTAATGAGCTTTCTCATTTCACAACAATAAGACCCTGTTTGATAATTATTATTTTTTGAGAAGATCCCAAAAATGTGGTCCCCAAACCCTATTGTGAGTGTAGGTAAAAGATTATGTAAAAAAGAAAATATGTACATGTAATTCCCAATGGAACCCACCACACCTTTCTACTATCTTCTTAGCGATATCTTCCAATTCTATTGGAGGAGATCTCTCATTTGTATTTTCTAAAGAAGATTCACAAGCTCGGAGAAGAGTTCCCATCTCTTTTCTTGATCTAAGAGTTTCAATTCAATCAAAGAGCTTTCACCACCTATATATCTACGCTCATCAGTATACCGAGAAGTAATGTTAATTCTGCTACCATTTCTCAAGTTGATGGGGATAACGTTTTTTAACTCATCTTAAGATTCATATTTCCAAATATCATAAAAAAAATTAAGCACATTTTTTCATTGAGCAGAGAAAGCAAGTTGACCTTCAAATTTTCATTCACCTTTTCCTTTTCAAGGCCAACTTGCTTTGCTATTTCAAGTAGAAGGTCTTGGACTCTAGGCTCATTTGAGACATAGACTGGGGCAGACGAAGTAAACTCTAGGCTCATTTTGTTAGATATTTTTCATCATTTTGCATGTGTTATCTTTTGTTTTGCGAATGTTTTGCCGCCCCGACTAGTGTTTGCCGCTACGCAACGGGGATCGACCTGCCCGGTCAGGTCGCGGGGGTCGAGGGGGCAACGCCCCCGAAAGAGAATTTTATTTTCAGAAGACTTTGAATAGGTATGTTTCTTCAAACAGATGCGTCCATTCATTTCAAGGGACACACCTATTCAAAAGGTTGCCTCCATTTCTATATATTCTGGGCGAATTCTCATTTGTAAGGACATTAAAAAAAATTCGTTATTTTATATTTTTCTCTCTTTTCTCTTAGCATTATCAGTTTCGTTATAGAGTGTTTTCTTAGTTTGATCAAATAGTAACAATTTGAATCAAACGCCTCCGTTGTATCCTGAGAGAGATTTTCTATCATACCCCGGTCGTGACTTTGTTGGAAAGGGGAGAAATATCTCTTAAAAGATAACGTTTTTCGTGCCTTGGAGTTCATTAGTTTTTTCCAGATTTTATTACATATTTCCAACAGTTTTAAGAGATGTCTTCGTTTTAAGATCTGGCAGTAAATGAATCTGTGGCACCTTCAATTAAAGTTATGAATCAGGATTTGATTCGTCTTGATCGGTTTGATGGACATAACTTCACGCGTTGGCAGGAGAAGGTTTTATTCTTCTTGACAGCAATCAAACTGTCCTACATTCTGAGTGATGATCTTGCGCCTATTCCAGAAGAAAAAGCAGATGATTCAGATTAACGGAAGAAGGAATTACAGGAACAGCGGAAGAAACGGAAGGATGATGATTTTCTGTGCAGAGGCCATATTCTGAATGCACTATCGGATACTGCTTACAGTAGCGCACGGGACTATCGAACTGACAAAAGAATTGTGGCTGCTATTGGACAACAAGTATCGTATTGAAGAGGCAAGCAACCAGAAATTCTTGATCGGTAATTACTTTGATTTCAAGATGACGGACTGTAAGTCTGTTCTTGCCCAAGTACATGAATTACAAATTATCGTTAGTAATATTAAGAATGCTGAAATTGTCTTGCCTGAAGCATTTCAAGTTGGTGCCATTATTGCAAAATTACCAAGTTCATGGAATGGCTATAAAAAGAAACTCAAACATGATGAAACCAAGCATACCCTGGAATCCCTCATGCATCATCTAAGTATTGAGGAAGACTCTCGTAAACGAGATAATAATGATCAAGCGGTAGAAAAGGCAAACGTGGTTCAAGGAAATCATAAGGGTAACAAGAAGCGTAAACACTCCAGTTCTAAGGGAGATTATGCAGAAACCTCTAAGAAAAAATTCAAGGGGGATTGTTTCTACTGCAAGAAACCTGGTCATACTGCTCGTGAATGCCGACATCGAATAAAAGACGAGAAGGCAAAGCATGAGAAGACAAAAAAGGATCAAGTAAATGTGACTGATGGAAATTATGATCCAAATCTTGTTGCTGTGGTGGAAGAAGCCAACTCAGTCAGAGTTGAAGTAGGATGGTGGCTGGATACCGGGGCTACAATTCATGTATGTAATGACATATCTCAGTTTAAGACCTACAAAGAATGCACCGGTGGGGGAGAGGTAAAAATGGGTAACAATGTTCGTGCCAAAGTTGTTGGAATTGGATCAGTTGAACTGAAATTCACTTCGGGAAAGAATCTGACTTTGGCAGAAGTTCTCCATGTGCCTGAAATGTCCAAGAACCTGATTTCTGGGGATTGCCTTAACAAGGCAGGTTTTAAGATTGTAATTGAGTCTGATAGCCTTATAGTTTCTAAGAATAATGTATTTGTCGGAAAAGGTTACTCATGTAATGGTATGTTCAAAATGAATCTAATAAAAGGTAACTTTGCTTATACTGTTGATTCTTTACCTTTATGGCATGCTAGATTAGGTCACATAAATTATAAATCTATTAGGAATATGCATAATCTAGGAATTATTCCTAAATGTAAGTTCGATGATGTTAATAAATGTGATATATGTGTTCTAGGTAAAATAACGTGTAAACCACATAAATCTGTTATGCGAACATCTGAATTACTTGGTCTTATACATTCTGATGTGGTTGATTTGCATAGTAAAGTTTCACGTGGAGGGAACAAGTATTTTGTGACTTTTATAGATGATTTTTCAAAATATGCTTATGTATACTTACTAAAAAGTAAAGATGAAGTTTTAAGCAAATTTCTTATTTATAAAGCAATAGTGGAAAATCAATTAAACCGAAAAATTAAAGTCCTGCGTTCTGATAGAGGAGGTGAATACCAAGTAGTAGAATTAGCAAAATTCTGTGAAACTAATGGTATAGTTCACGAGTTTAATCCACCATATTCGCCAGAATCAAACGGAGTAGCAAAAAGGAAAAATAGGACTTTAGTTGAAATGATGAATTGCACGCTGATTAGTTCTGGTTTACCTGATCAATGGTGGGGTGAAGCACTCTTAAGTGCATGTTATAATCTAAATAGGATTCCTATGAAGAAGATTAACAAAACTCCATATGAGTTGTGGTTCAACCGGAAACCTAATATTAGTCGTCTCAAGGTGTGGGGATGTCTCGCATATGTGAGAAAACCAAATCCAGAGATTACTAAATTAGGAAATAAAACTTATAAATGTGTATTTATAGGTTATGCAAGGAACAATACTGCTTATATGTTTCTGAAGTTAGAATCCTATGATGTTATCGAATCAATTGATGCTGAATTTTTTGAACATTTATTCAAGTCTTCATCTATGAAAACTGAAAATATTATTACTTCTAGTTCTTCTAAGAGAGTTCATGAAGAATCTCTTGATGATACTTCTGTTGAACCACAATCGGAAATAGAACCTAGAAGGAGTAAGAGACAAAGAAAAGAAAAATCTTTCGGACCTGAATTTGTGACTTATTTGCTAGAAGGTGATGTAAATAAAATTACACATCAGACTAAGCTAATACTTAATAATGTTAGTGATCCTGTCACATACTCAGAAGCTATTTCCTCTCGAGATGCTGTACTTTGGAAAGAAGCAATCAATGATGAAATGAGATCCATTATGTCAAATCAAACATGGAAATTGGTTGATTTACCTCGTGGGTCTAAACCAATAGGTTGTAAATGGATTTTCAAGATGAAATTAAATGCAGATGGCTCTATAAATAAATATAAAGCTCGATTAGTAGCTAAAGGTTTTAAACAACGTCATGGCATAGATTATTTTGATACTTATGCTCCCGTAACAAGGATATCATCCATCCGCGTGTTGCTATCTCTTGCTTCAACTCACAATTTAGTTGTCCATCAAATGGATGTAAAAACGGCTTTTCTAAATGGTGACTTGGAGGAAGAAGTATATATGGAGCAACCTGAGGGTTTTGTTTTACCTGGACAAGAAAAGAAGGTTTGTAAACTAGTCAAGTCTCTTTGTGGTTTAAAACAAGCCCCTATGCAATGGCATGAAAAGTTTAATAAAGTAATGTTATCTAACGGTTTCAAGGTTAATGAAGCAGACAAATATATCTATTCTACATATAGAAAAGGTGCATGTATTCTTATTTGCTTGTATGTAGATGACATGCTTATCTTTGGTCCTAACTTAGAAAGTATTAAGGAGACCAAACAATTGCTAGAGTCTAACTTCGACATGAAGGATTTAGGCGAAGCAAATGTGATCTTAGGGATTAAAAAAATAAGAAAAGATGGATGCATATCGCTGAATCAATCTCATTATATTGAAAATATCCTTAAAAGATATGGTCATATGGATCAGAAACCCGCATCAACTCCAATAGATCCTAGTATTAAGTTAATGAAAAATACTGGTAGATCTTATGACCAACTACAATACGCAAGTGTGATTGGAAGTCTTATGTATGCTATGCATTGCACAAGACCAGATATTGCATATGCAGTTGGCATATTGTGTCGATTCACTAGCAATCCAGGTAAAGAACATTGGAATGCGGTTTCAAGAGTTCTAAGATACTTGAAAGGAACTATTGATTATGGATTACAATATCATGGTTTTCCCGCTGTACTTGAAGGATTCAGCGATGCAAGTTGGAATAACATAGAATCGAATTCTAAATCCACAACATGTTGGATTTTTACTTTAGGAGGTGCAACTATTTCTTGGTATTCAAAGAAACAAACATGCGTATCAGATTCGACTATGTTGGCAGAATTTATTGCCTTGGCTGATGCAAGTAAAGAAGTTGAATGGCTAAGAAATTTGCTAATAGATATCCCATTATGAGATACACCATCTCCAGCTGTGATAATATATTGTGATAGTAAAGCTACTTTGTATTCGGTAGCGAACAAGACTTAAAATGGTAAGCAAAGACATCTTAGTCTTCGACATCAATCTCTTCGAGGATTACTTAAGCAAGGAGTAATCACTGTTGAATATGTAGAGTCGAAGATTAACCTAGCAGATCCTTTGACTAAAGGACTTACTAGAGAGATGATTGCAAAAACATCGAAAGGAATGGGATTGAGGTCTACGTAACTCCAGTTAGCTTTAATGGGAACCCTACTTATGTTTTGAAAAGTTCAAAGGGTACAAACAAGTTAAAATCTAACTTAGACGAGACACTAGAGTATTAGTTAAAACACATTCATAAAATCTCTAGTGTATGTATTCTGCATGGTAGATGCTGGATTTAATTCCT
The DNA here is from genome assembly GCA_035079005.1 of Fraxinus americana. Classification (NCBI taxonomy): domain Eukaryota; kingdom Viridiplantae; phylum Streptophyta; class Magnoliopsida; order Lamiales; family Oleaceae; genus Fraxinus; species Fraxinus americana. The sequence goes on along the minus strand of CM068726.1, from coordinate 6,831,171 downwards.
TAATAAGTTCCATTGAGAGAGAAAGTAACTCGCATAATTACTTTATAAAGAACTTAGCTATGTGAGTGAGAAAGTCAGGCCGCTTTCTATGAGATTTAGACCGTCTCTAAAGCACTCATGAAATTCGGGATATACGCAAGGCCATTAATGCGTTGGTATAAAAGAGACACTCTTTATCGGAATAGTATGTGTAATGACTCCGGCTAGTCTTGATAGGGTCCTTGGTTCAAGATTCGTTCACCATAGCACCTTGACGAAACTTTGAATTGTTTGCACTAAGTGAAAGTTCAAAATCAAAAGCTACTTTCATTTATGTACAATTTCCTACGATGATGCTTTGTGTGTGTGTTTGCATGAACTACGGTGGCTTGATCCCGTTAAGGGTACGTAGGCAATCAATTTTTGTGATGCAGCCGTTTCATTTTCTCTAAATCAAAATTTTGAAAAATAGGGGGGATATGTTAGATATTTTTCATCATTTTGCATGTGTTATCTTTTGTTTTGCAAATGTTTTACCGCCCCGACTAGTGTTTGCCGCTACGCAACGGGTATCGACCTGCCCGGTCAGGTCGCGGGGGTCGAGGGGGCAACGCCCCCGAAAGAGAATTTTATTTTCAGAAGACTTTGAATAGGTATGTTTCTTCAAACAGATGCGTCCATTCATTTCAAGGGACACACCTATTCAAAAGGTTGCCTCCATTTCTATATATTCTGGACGAATTCTCATTTGTAAGGACATTAAAAAAAATTCGTTATTTTATATTTTTCTCTCTTTTCTCTTAGCATCATCAGTTTCGTTATAGAGTGTTTTCTTGGTTTGATCAAATAGTCATAATTTGAATCAAACGCCTCCATTGTATCCTGAGAGAGATTTTCTATCATACCCCGGTCGTGACTTTGTTGGAAAGGGGAGAAACATCTCTTAAAAGATAACGTTTTTCGTGCCTTAGAATTCATTAGTTTTTTCCAGATTTTATTACATATTTCCAACATTTTTTACCAACAGTATTCTTGCGTTACCTACAATACATATAATTTTACACTCTAAGTTACAATACAAGCAGGGGGAGATGAGAATGGACTGACAATCAGTACACATAAATATAGTACTCATATGGCATAATTTTGTGGTTATTTTATTAATAATTGTATATCTTACTTTTTATACGTCCTTCGTAGCTACTGTATTATTTAGGTAAAATAATCATAAAAGTCTTTCTTTAATGATTAAGTAAACAAAGATTAATGAAATATTTTTGAATTCAGCAAGATTCCAAGTCCTATAAAGCCGAGACAAATAAAAATAATTTGATTATTTTATTGAAGTTTTAATTAATATGTCTAAAATATCTGATAGGTAGAATCTGAATTGAGTGCAAAAAATTCAAAAAAGCACAAGAAAGTCGAGACCCATAGAAATAAATAAAAGCAAATAATCCATCAACTTTGACCCATGATCTTTTATTAATCCTAACAAACTCGCTTGGAACACCAATTTTGAAATATTGTACCACCAATTGACACATAAAAGACGACAAAAATAATTTGATTATTTTATTGAAGTTTTAATTAATATGTCTAAAATATTCGGTAGGTACAATCTGAATTGAGTGCAAAAAATTCAAAAATAATTATTGATCCTTACTCGGTATTCATTAAGATTCAACGAGTAAGTTGATCTCGTGTCTATTGTATTTCGATCCCCCTAAGAGCAGTTCCTACGCAACACCAATTTGGCATAGAACGACATTTTTGTATAAAAATTGGCCTCAACCCAACTTTAGATCTTGATACCAAATTGATGTTAAGAAAAATGTTGCACCAAATTCCTTTCAACAATGTTTCTTTGGTATAATATACAGAGTTTTTCTTAATTCTCTTTGTCCTTCATTTTATACTCCACCAAATATTAATTTCTATTAAATCATTTTTTATATTCTTTTGTTACTTTATGATTACTTTTATTTTTTATTTTTATAATAATTTTTATTAATATTTATATAAAATTTTAATCCCAATAATTAATAATAAATATGGAATACATTAAAATAAAATTACTCATTAAAGTTAAGAAGTTACAAATCTGATAATTACAAATTAAGAAGAAATTAGCACTAGAACGAGCGTAATTTAGTGAAAATCTTTGTAATTGGAGCATTTTTCTTGAAATAATGCACCAATAATTCATAAATTGGAAACGGTATACAAAATTCGATTAATTATTGAAGCATTACTTTTCACCAAATTGACTTGCAATTTTGATAAAAACATTAATATGGGAAACATAGCATGACAATCTATTAAAATTTTAAGTTTCATCTTAAAATGTCAAGCTTAATAAAAGGAGTAATCAAAAACCTGATATGTTGGTCTAGATTTTGTTATTAGTTGATGTACCCCTTAACAAATCTCGTAAGATAGTGATTCATTTGAACAGACTAATCTTAAAATTCGTGTGTTCATTTTTTAATCTTAATCACGTCAAATTGGTCCTTTTTTAGTCTATGGATTATGGAGAATTCATGGATGGTCCAGATTCCATTCCTTCGATTCTTAACTAGTGTTTCATTTTCAAATTTTTAATGCTCAGTTGTTTTTGATGAAAAATAATAAATTATTATTATTATTATTTTGGAGGCACAAAAATGAATAGAGACCAAAATTACGACTGTATTCGACTTGAAATTTTGATATAAACATATTAATATAAGAAAAAAAATAATACTTTTAATCTGTGGATTATGGATCCTTCATGGATGGTACATATTTCATTCCTTTGATTCTTAACTCGTTATTAATTTTAATAATTGTCCTTCTTTTAATTATTTAACCTTTATTTAGTATTTAAGGATTGGTTACATTTGTAATCCTTATATGAAATATATAAAAATTGGATTGTTTTTTTAATTGTTGATCCTTACTCGATATTTATTAAGAATCAACGAGGTTGATCTCGTGTCTATTTTATTTCGGTCCCACTAAGAACAATTACAACCCAACACCAATTTGGCATAGAACGCTATTTTTGTATAAATTTTGGCCACTACCCAACTTCAGATCTTGATAGCAAATTGGTGTTATGAACAGTATTGCACCAAATTCGTTGCAACAATGTTTATTTGGTGTAAACCTGTAATATATGGAGTTTTTCTTAATTCTTTTTGCCCTTCATTTTATACTACAACAAATATTATTTTTTATTAAATCCTTTTTATATCTTTCTATTACTTTGTAATTTAATTTATATTTAATTTATAATTTTATTATTATTTATAATAAATTTTAATTCAATAGTTAATAATAAATATGGAATACATTAAAATAAAAGTACTCAATAAAATTCATACGTCACAAATTTGATAATTACAAATTAAGAAGAAATTAGCACTAGAACGTAATAATGTATATTTTTTTATGTAATTAGGACTATTCATAGTTTTTATGTTTCTTTTGTGATTTTTTTACATTTTATATAAATTTACTTTTATTTTGTGATGTTAAATGTAATATTTTTTAATTGTGGTATTAAATGTAATGGTTTTTTTCATTTATAATAAACGAAATATTCTAATTAAATAAATAAAAACTCAAATTTACTAATTTTAGTGTAATAGAATTTGTAATTAAATCATTCTTGAAATAAATTAATTGTCGAAAATTAAAAATAAGGAAATAAATGAAACACTATTGGTATAAAAATTGATGTAATGAGTTGAAAATAAATAAAATGGTGTAAAAGTCGAACAGTTTTTATGTAAAAGTTGAACTTTTGTATAATATAAAGGGTTAATTTCACAAACAGTCACTGAAGTAACGTCAAAATCACAAAACGGTCACTGAAATTTAAAACTTGCACCAACAGTCACTGAAGTATCATTTGGTTGCACAAACGGTCATTGAAGAACCTTTTCCTTTTAATTGGAACTTAAAGGACCAAAATAGTTGAAGTTTGAAACTTGAAAATCACAAATTTTACAATAAAATAATAAACACCCCCTACGAGGAAATAGTAGGAAATAACCTTTTCATTCTTGTATAATTCCACAATGACCTTTGACTAACAAATAAAATTAAAAAAAAATAAAAAATACTAAAAATATAACTTTTGTTGGAAAAAGTCCAAAATACCCTAACTTTATCAAAGGATCTCACTCAAAGATATGGGCCGGCTGTCACTTGGGCCACATACGGCCCAGATCACTAAATTTCTGGGCCGACTTAACAGCCGGCCCATATATTTTTTTTTATTTTTTAATAATTTAATATAATAAATGGTATAATAAATTAATATTTATATAATTAAATATTTTACTTAATTTAATAAAAGTAATATAATTAAATATTTTACCCATTTCATTAAAATTAATATAATTACATAAATAATTTACGTAATTCAATAATTAAATATTTTACTTAATTTAATAAATCGAATATGAAATAAATATTTATAGAATCAAATATTTGACATAATTGGAAAAAATTATATAATTAAATAATTAATTTTAATATGATAACTACTAATATCATTAAATAAATCATTTTAATTATTAAATATTATATTTTAACATATTAGCAACTTCTTCTTTTTTTCCTTTAAATTTTATTAATAATTGAATAAATCGAATATGAAATAAATATTTATAGAATTTAATATTTTACGTAACCGAAATTTTCCTATGTAATCCAATAATTAATTTTAATTTGATAATTACTAATATCATTAAATAAATCATTTTAATTATTAATTATTATCTTTTAACGTATTAACAACACCTTTTTTTTTTTTTTTTGCTTTAAAATTTATTAATAATTGAATAAATCGAATATGAAATAAATATTTATAAAATTAAATATTTGACGTAATCTAAAAAAAATTATATAATTAAATAATTAATTTTAATTTGATAATTACTAATATTGTTAAATAAATCATTTTAATTATTAAATACTATATGTTAACATTTTAGCAACTTTTTTTTCCTTTAAATTTTATTAATAATTGAATAAATCGAATATGAAATAAATATTTATAGAATTTAATATTTTACGTAATCGAAATTTTTCTATATAATCCAATAATTAATTTTAATTTGATAATTACTAATATCATTACATAAAAAATTTTAATTATTAATTATTATCTTTTAACGTATTAGCAACTTCTATTTTTTTTTTTTTTGCTTTAAAATTTATTAATAATTGAATAAATCGAATATGAAATAAATATTTATAGAATTAAATATTTGACGTAATCTAAAAAAATTTATATAATTAAATAATTAATTTTAATTTTAATTTGATAATTACTAATATTATTAAATAAATCATTTTAATTATTAAATATTATATGTTAACATTTTAGCAACTTTTTTTTCCTTTAAATTTTATTAATAATTGAATAAATCGAATATGAAATAAATATTTATAGAATTAAATAATTAATTTTAATAATTAAATATTATCATTTAACCTATTAGCAACTTCTTATTTTTTCTTTAAATGTTATTAATAATTGAATAAATCGAATATGAAATAAATATTTATACAATTAAATATTTTACGTAATCGAATCTAATCTTTCATTTTTCAAATGTAAACTAATCTTTTATTTTTCAAAAAGAAATTTAGATGAGAGAGGAAGATACGTGGAAATTTAGATGCTACACTAGCCTGGCTAGGCAATAAACCAAAAATTATCAACTTCTTCTTTTTTTCCTTTAAATTTTGTATAAAAAATGAAATAAATAATTTTAAATTGATAATTATGAAAATAAAATATTATTTTTTAATGTGTTAACAAATTCTTATCTTTTTTCCTTTTAATATTTTCATTAATATAAAATTCTTTAATTAAATATAATTTGTAAACTAATCTTTCATTTTTCAAATATAATTAAATAAATATATATTGTTTACTTAATTTAAAAACTTCATTTTGTTTTAATTTTTGTATAAAAAATGAAATAAATAATTTTAAATTGATAATTACGAAAATGAAATATTATTTTTTAATGTGTTAGCAATTTTTTTTCCCTTTCAATATTTTAATTATTTTAAAATTCTTTAATTAAATATAATTTGTAAACTAATCTTTTATTTTTCAAATGTAATTAAATAAATATAGATTGTTTACGTAATTTAAAAAAAAATTCCTTTTGTTTCAATTTTGATATAAAAAGTGAAATAAATAATTTTAAATTGATAATTACGAAAATGAAATATTATTTTTTAATGTGTTAACAAATTCTTATTTTTTCCCTTTAATATTTTAATTAATTTAAAATTCTTTAATTAAATATAATTTGTAAACTAATCTTTCGTTTTTTATATCAAAATTAAAACAAACAGAATTTTTTAAATTGAGTAAACAATTACATTTTGAAAAATAAAAGATTAGTTTACATTTGAAAAATGAAAGATTAGATTCGATTACGTAAAATATTTAATTGTATAAATATTTATTTCATATTCGATTTATTCAATTATTAATAACATTTAAAGAAAAAATAAGAAGTTGCTAATAGGTTAAATGATAATATTTAATTATTAAAATTAATTATTTAATTCTATAAATATTTATTTCATATTCGATTTATTCAATTATTAATAAAATTTAAAGGAAAAAAAAGTTGCTAAAATGTAAACATATAATATTTAATAATTAAAATGATTTATTTAATAATATTAGTAATTATCAAATTAAAATTAAAATTAATTATTTAATTATATAAATTTTTTTAGATTACGTCAAATATTTAATTCTATAAATATTTATTTCATATTCGATTTATTCAATTATTAATAAATTTTAAAGCAAAAAAAAAAAGGTGTTGTTAATACGTTAAAAGATAATAATTAATAATTAAAATGATTTATTTAATGATATTAGTAATTATCAAATTAAAATTAATTATTGGATTACATAGGAAAATTTCGGTTACGTAAAATATTAAATTCTATAAATATTTATTTCATATTCGATTTATTCAATTATTAATAAAATTTAAAGGAAAAAAAGAAGAAGTTGCTAATATGTTAAAATATAATATTTAATAATTAAAATGATTTATTTAATGATATTAGTAGTTATCATATTAAAATTAATTATTTAATTATATAATTTTTTCCAATTATGTCAAATATTTGATTCTATAAATATTTATTTCATATTCGATTTATTAAATTAAGTAAAATATTTAATTATTGAATTACGTAAATTATTTATGTAATTATATTAATTTTAATGAAATGGGTAAAATATTTAATTATATTACTTTTATTAAATTAAGTAAAATATTTAATTATATAAATATTAATTTATTATACCATTTATTATATTAAATTATTAAAAAATATATATATATGGGCATTTATTAAGTCGGCCCGTAAATTTAGTGATCTGGGCCGTATGTGGCCCAAGTAATGACAAGCCCATATCTTTGAGTGAGATCCTTTGATAAAGTTAGGGTATTTTGGACTTTTTCCAACAAAAGTTATATTTTTAGTATTTTTTATTTTTTTTTAATTTTATTTGTTAGTCAAAGGTCATTGTGGAATTATACAAGAATGAAAAGGTTATTTCCTACTATTTCCTCGTTCAACGCCACCACCATTGCCGACCATTTCATGAACCTTTCCCAATAAGCCTGCAGAAAGCTCATTCAAGTAAATAGGAATCCCCATTTCTGTTAGCTGGAGCTGCAGCACCCTTTGGGAAAAGGCTGTTTCCTGTGATTGGCGGCTGTGTTGCGCCACGACCACTCCCTCCTTCATTTCCTTTGCTTTCTCCACCTCATCGGCCAGTAGCGGCGGTGGCAGAGGCCGCGGAGGCTCCAGCATATTCCAGTTTACTGACAATGACATCGAAAATCCCGAACCTGAGAACTCCAAAGATGAATCCCCAACAAACTCATGCCAAGCCATGGCCGTTAAGATCCCCAACATAGAATTCGTTAAGATCCTAAAGAATTACTCAAGGGAAAAGAAAACGCAAACTAAGTAGTATGTTGATGAAACGGTAAACAAAATCTGTCCAATTGGGGTGCCTTCTAATCACCAATGTACCTTCCATTTCTGATTCTTCCGTGCCAAATTCTTGCAGAGAATAAGAATTTTTTATTTTTTTATTTTTTTAGGATGAGAAGAAGAAATTGAAGGTGGGTTTTCCAAAAAAGATAAATGTTCTTGAGAATTGTATTGTTCTTGTGAATACTGGGATTTACCTCTCCTCCATTTTTTGTCCTTCTAGCCCTTCAGCCATTGGAAAGAGATGAGCTTCTGGTTTCTGGTTCTTGAAATAAAGAGAAGAATTTGAGTGAATCATATTAGCCCCTGTTTGGCCCCCATTATTGTAGATTTTTAGGGGGTTGAAAATTCTTAGAATAGTGATTGATGGGAGATGTGTGGTTGAAAAGTTTTAGATTTGTGTGTATTATTATTTTATTTGATGAATGTATGGTTGAGATGAAGAGAGAGAAAAATTTAATGTAATGTAATGAGATATAATGGGGGGGGGGCAAACAAAGGTTAATAGCTATCTTTAATTTTTTTTTTTTTTTTTTCATTCAATTCTAAAACCTAAAATGATCAAACTTACACATGCGATTTGAATTTTTTGAATTGTTGGTGTAAAAATGTAGATCAAAATGCAGCGCCAGCACCGACGGGGTGTTTTTGGGGGCGGGGGGTTGTTTTTTGTTTTATTGTAAAATTTGTGATTTAGGCCTTCAAGTTTCAAACTTCAACTATTTTGGTCCTTTAAGTTTCAATTAAAATGAAAAGGTCCTTCAGTGACCGGTTGTGCAACCAAATGATACTTCAGTGACCGTTGGTGCAAGTTTTAAACTTCAGTGAACGTTTTGTGATTTTGACGTAACTTCAGTGACCGTTTGTGAAATTAACCCATAATATAAATAATAGTAGCCAGATGGCATAATTTTGTGTACATCCTTCCTGACATATGAATTATTTCGGTAAATTAATCATGAAAGTCTTTCTTTATTAATTTAAGTAAATAAAGATTAATGAAATAAAGAAATAATATTTTCTTAATACAACAATGAGAGAGTAATTCACTTCATTTAGACATTTAACAACCACAACTCAAGACTTACACGTATACGGACCAAAAAACAAAAAAAAAAGTAAGCAGGAGACCCATAAAAATAAATAAAAGTAAATAATCCATCAACTTGACCTAATATCTTTAATTAATCTTGACAATCTTGTTTGTCACGCTACATTTAAAATAATGAGAGATCCATAGAAGAAAAAGAAAAAAAAAAAAAATGAGCAAGCAATGAGAGTGAGACCCATATAAATAAATAAAAGCAAATAATCCATCAAACTTGATTTAATAACTTTAATCAATCTTAACAATCTTGTTCGTCACGCCACATTTAAAATAACGCACCAATAATTCACAAATTGGAAATGGTATACAAATTCGATCAACTATCCCAGCATTTTTTTCTTTTTCGAAAAGAACGATGAAATTAGATTGTGGGCAACATTGTAGGGGATACCATGGTCATGGAAAAAATTAGTATGACAATACAAGAAAAATACTATTTCTAGTCTATGGGGAGTTCGTGGACGGTCCGTATTCTATTCCTTTGGTTCTTACCTAATGTTAATTTTTAATTATTGTCTTTCTTTTAATTGTTAGATCTTTATTTAGGGCCTATCTGGGAGCATTGAAAATCAGCAGAATTGTGATTTTTTGACCGTTTATTTTCAAATGGTGGGGCCCCCTGTGACTCAAGAAAGTCAAAAATTGTGGGCTTTTCACTGTAGCAACGGTACAAAAATCGATTTTAATTCCGTCCAGACACGCCCTTAGTATTTAAGGAGTGATTAAAAATAATAAAATATTGAATTGATTTTTTAATTATTAATCACTACTCAGTATTCATTACGAATCAATGAGTTAGTCGATCTTGTGTATATTTTATTTCAGCCCAGTATGAGCAATTCTAATATAAAAATGGGTCTCCAACCCAACTTCATCTTGACAATAAATTGGTGTAATGAACAATGTTGTGCCAAATTCTATACAACACTATTCATTTGGTGTAATATATCGAGTTTTTCTTATTTATGTGTCCTTCATTTTATACTACAACAAATTTTAATTTTTATTAAATCATTTTATTACTTTATGATTCAATTTTATTTATATTTGGTATAATATATATTATTCTTATTAATTTTACAATAAATTTTAATTAGGCAATAAATAATAACTATTGAATTCACATTTCAAAATTACAGATTAAGAAGAAATTAGCACTGCGACAAATGTAATTTTGTGAAAGTTTTTATATTTTATGTAATTTTATGTTTTTATAGAATTAGCATTATTCAAAAGTTTTTATGTTTCTTTTGTGAAAGTTTTTATATTTTATTGATTTTTTATATATATTGTGATGTTTTATGTGAGATTTTTTAACTGTGGTATTAATTGTAATATTTTTTAATTAATAAATGCAATATTTAGTCAACCAGAACCTCGAACGGACAATTATCATAAAATCCAAATCTAAAAACAATCATAATAACTGAGTCAACCAGAACCTCAGTTTTGAAATTAAATTACACCATAAAAATTCAATCACACGGTAAAAATTACACATCCGCTACAAATAACAATGGTAAAGTATGAGGAAATCGAGAACAGTAGTCAATTTAGTACTAAGCAAGTTGATAGCAATCGTCACGGAACCGATTGCAATCAACGAAAACGATTGCATAGAGAGCATAAATTATCCCAGTAATGTAGCCTAGAATAGTCAACACCGAGCATATGAAAAACTCCACCTACAAGAATAAAATACATACAGTTAGCAACAGAATCACGAAAAGGATCTTCTTTATAAATTGAACATGCGGAAAGTACTTCAACAATGAAGAATGACAGTGAATATATATTGATTATAATTCTTTTTCTGATTGATCACACATACCTCTGAGCAATCAAATAGAGGAAGCGACCCGAGTAGAGTGTAACACGGATTTCGGTGAGGGACCCATCGCTCCAGATGAAGATGAATAGGATCATGTTATCAACCCGGCGTTCAAACACGAGGTCCAGAATCGTGGAAACTCAATGACCGAATCAAAATAAGTCTCGAGGTAGAACACCAAGTCGAGGCACGGGTCATTGCTTGCCTGCAGCCATGCCTTAACACACCCGCATGGCCCCCAGCCATCAGTCTGCCAAAGACAGGCGCAAGAGGATGTTAATGAGGCACTCGTGAGTTAAATTGGCCAAACCATGAGAGAGTTCTCCTGAGTCGGTTATTTTACCTTCTTTGTCGTCATCCTTAAAAGATAATAACACAATGGATTGATTATGATTATGTTAAAATTGAGTTAATTGTTCCAATGATCACTGAACTTATGTATATGTTTTCGATTGTTTTAATGACATCGAATTTTGGTCACTAAATTTTCAAAAACGTTAGACGTAACTCATTGGCTAACTTCCGTTTCGAATATCTAATCGAATTGTTGACACGATTGACGGAACGCTCTTGTGTTGCCCCATCACACTATTAAACTTTAAGGTGGTCGAATTTTGGTCACTAAATTTTGGAAAAAAATATTTCTTCAATTGATTCCACAAATATTTTTGTATGCACTTAGTTTCCCCTGCATTATATTGCTTACAATTCCTTACATGCACTTGGTCTAAATTAATTAATAATTAGGCATCATTCTCTTCCTTTGATTAGTTAAACAAGAAGAGAAATATCCTTCTTACGTAATAATAGTCTACATCTTTTATTTGAAACAAAATAATTGCTTCAGATAACGTATTGAAGAGTCAATTTGCGATTTAGAACTATAAACAAGGAAGACATAACTCTAGGGCTCAAGATCGATGATACAATTTTCATTCTCCATAACAGAAATCATCAGAAATTTCTTAAACAAAACTGGCAAAACTTGAAATGACAATTATCATAAAATCCAAATCTAAAAACAATCATAATGGGAGAGTCAACCTAAACAGATAAAGATATCACGAAGTATAAACCTCGGTTTTGAAGTTAAATTACACCATTAAAATTCAATCACACAGTAAAAATTACACATTCGCCACAAATAACAATGGTGAAGTATGAGGAAATCGAGAACAGTACTCAATTTGGTACTGAGCAAGTTTATAGTAATGGAACCGATCGCAATCAATGAAAACGATTGCAGGGAGAGCATAAATGATCCCAGTAATATAGCCTAGAAATAGTCGACACCAAGCATGTGAAAAACTCCACCTACAGAAATAAAATATATACAGTTAGCAACAGAATCATGAAAATGATCTTTTTTATTTGAACATGTAGAAAGTACTTTTACAATTAAGAATGACAGTGAATAAATATTGATTATATTTCCTTTTTTTAATTAAACACACATACCTTTGAGCAATCAAGTAGAGGGAGCGATCTGAGTAGAGTCCAACAGGGATTTCGATGAGGGACCCATCGCTCCAAATGAAGATAGATCGGATCATGTTATGAACCCTACGTTCGAACACGAGGGGTCCCTAATCGTGGAAACTCAATGACCGAATCAAAACAAGTCTCCAGGTCGAACACCAAGTTGAGGCACGGGTCCTTGCATGCCTGCAGCCACACCATACACACCTACATGGTCCTCCGCCATCAGTCCGCCAAAGAGAGGCGCGAGAGGATGTTGATGTGGCACTCGTGAGTTAAATTGGCCTAATCATGAGCGAGTTTTCCTAAGTCGGTTATTGTTGAACCGTGATATTCTTAAAAATTGTGCCTTAGTCCATATATTTAGAGCATTTTCAACGCATTTCATGGATTGCAATTTAGAGCCGAGATGTCATCAATTTAGTAGGTTAGTAGTGACTTTAATAAGAGTAATTTTGAATGGGTTAGTGATGAAATTAATGAGGGTGTATTTGAAATAACATGTTGATTATTGATGAAGTGTCAAGAATTAATTAGATGGACAGAAAAATGGATAGCAAAATCAGACAGCAATCTCGACTCTGCAATTTATGTGGCATCTAAATAGTAAGACTCTCGATTTATTTTAAATTGATATCTACTGAATAGACAGTCTAACTCAAATTTTTTCTTCAATTGATTCCACAAATATTTCAAACTTCATCCTTAAATGTATATTTAATGGAGAACAAAAACAGCAGGGAGAGAGGAACTTTTTTTGAGGGGGGGGGGGGGGGGGGGGAGAGAGAGACTTTTTTTGCTATCTTTATTGTTTTCAAATACACAGGCATATGATATTGTATCCTAGTCTACCAGGATTTGAAAACGTCGTCTCCACCATTCATAAGTGGATAATCTCTCATTGTTAATGGCCGATCACGACTTGAGAAGAATGTAAAGTCTTTATGTGAGATATTCATGTAATAATCAAAAAATAAATAAGAATATTCAATAGTGAATTTCTAGAAAATACAAATTTATTGTCAAGAAAGCGAGATCATTATCAAAAGATAAATATTTTACAACAATAATGATACAATATTGAACACGATCACTCACAAGCAAGCTAAAGAAAACACACTAAAATTACATGAAACTCTCGAAAAACATGACTTCCACTAAATTGCATTACACACGACACCCGTTATTGACGCAATAAGAAAGCACTCTAATATCCTTGCACAATTTTGACAAGCACAACGAGAATTACTTAAGAAGTCCACCTCAATAAACCTCCTCTTTTTGGTGTTTCGAAGTTATCCCTGACACACAAGATATTTACAGAAACAAAATTAAATAGATCAAAGCTTTAGTATTATGACACTAATCATCAATGAGTGCTATCAATTTAAATTCGAACACATACATCTTGAATTAGCAGTAATTATCACATTATATAAATACATCTTGAATTATGAATGACTTTTGTTCAAAAACTCTTATCCCATCTTTTTGTATTTGGTAATCTTAATTGGATATGACAAGTAAAAATTTTGTAACATATCCCTCAACTAAATTCAATAAAATCTACTCCAACTTACTAAATTATTAAGCTTTGTGTTTGAATTATGAATTTTCATAAAAGAGTATTTTGGATTATTTTAAATTTATATCTCAACAATATTGTACAGAAAAGAAAAAGAGTATTTTCAATACTTTCCTGCAAGGAAAGAAGAAAACAAGGAAGAAACTGTATAAACCATATTTAGAACTAGAAAAAGTACACTAACCTCTTGAATGGTGGTCTAACTCCAAGGGACCACCATCATTTTACGTAGTCTCTCGGGAAAATTTAAGTCTTTTCGGTCGCACTCAAACTTGTAAAGCTTTGGCATCCCTGTTTGATCCACAATCAACTCCGGAATCACATCACTCATATATAATCCAAAAATCGACAACTTTCGAAGCTCTGGAAAGCTGTTTTCTCCTGAGAAATCCATCGTGATTGATTGGCTGTATTTACAACCTGACAATTGAAGGAACTCTAATTTGCGTAGTTCCTTTAGTACCTTCATTGGATCCTCAGTGAATTTCATGTCCCAAAGGCAAAGGATGATAAGGTTTGGAGGGAATTCAATGATGTCAAGCTTGATTAATGGAAAAGCAAGTTCAGCAACCAGAATCAACTTAGCAAGACGGTCATAGCCGGACAAGTTTAACCTCTCAAACTTCTGAGTGTTTAACATCAAAAATAATTCTTGGAGCTTCTCCGATATGGGTGTTTTACCAGATATTACATTTATACATTGGTCATTAATTTCATATAAAAACAGCCGTCTCAAGTTGGAGAGATTTTGTAAAGAGCTAGCTTTCAAAATGGTACCAGGCATCCCAAATAAAGTTTCTACGTTCGGTAAATACACCTCATTTCTGACATTCAAATTTGTGCATTTGTTAGACTCAAACGTTTTATCATAGCCTAAGAGTAAATGCTTCAAATGCTTCGTCCTGAAAATAGTTGTTGGCAAACCACAATTAAAATGTGCTCGAAGAACATCCAATGTCACCAATTTCTTGAGATTCCTTATGGTTGAAGGCATCCTTTCAAATCTCCCTCTCAACTCAAGGAAAGTCAACCTACTGAGATCTCCTATCTCATTAGGAATCAAAGACCATCCTTCTCTTGAGTTAGAGAAACAGAACAAGGTACGAAGTTTTGGAGTTTTTGAAAAAGAAAATTGACTAGTGTTGTCGATTGTAAGTCTACGAAGCATTGAAAATGAATTAGAGTGTATATCATGGCGTGTATTAAAGAAGAAGTTGTTCTCGATGGCCTTTTCGATGCACAGAACGCGTAGAAGATCATGAATGCGACAACTTCGCACGCTTCCATTCGAATCTCTAGAAGATGCTTGGATTAAATTTCTGTCACTTAACATCTCTAATTTAACAGCCACAATGTCATCAGGATTTCGATTTCCGTCAACCTGGATCAATTTCTCGGAAACCCAAGCCCTGACCAAATCACGACTATAAATTAAATCATCTTCGGGGAACAGCCCAAAGTAAAGGAAAAAAGGCTTCAAGTCAGGAGGTAAATCTTTGTAACTTAGAGACAAGATTTGTGAACAATCATTTTCAGCACTAGTGCTCAAGATGTCAAGCACCATTTGCCATGGAAGTGTATCTCTTCTTCTCTGCCGCAACATACCCACTGCAACCACAATTGCCAATGGCAACCCACCACACCTTTCTACTATCTTCTTAGCGATATCTTCCAAATCTATTGGAGGAAATCTCTCATTTGTATTTTCTGAAGAAGATTTCATCAGCTTGGAGAAGAGTTCCCAGCTCTTTTTTGGATCCAAGAGTTTCAATTCAATCAAAGAGCTTTCACCACCTATATATCTGCCCACATCAGTATACCGAGAAGTAATGATAATTCTGCTACCATTTCTTGAGTTGATGGGGATAACGTTTTTTAACTCATCCCAAGATTCACATTTCCAAATATCATCAAGAAAAATTAAGCACCTTTTTTCATTGAGGAGAGAAAGCAAGTTGACCTCCAAATTTTCATTCATCTTTTCCTTTTCAAGGCCAACTTGCTTTGCTATTTCAAGTAGAAGCTCTTGGACTCTAGGCTCATTTGAGACATAGACTAAGGCAGAAGAAGTAAACTCGTTTTGCATTTCTTTATATATTTTTTTACCAACAGTAGTCTTGCCCACACCTGCGTCCCCTACAATACAAATCATTTTACAATCCAAGTTTGAGCTCCTCAATTTTTCCTTGAGTTCCTCCAATGTATATTCACGGCCGACAAATATTGACTCCTGGGCATCTAAGAATCTTCTCCTTCGATCCCATACGTCCATATCTGCATTACCTGTTTAATTTTATGTGATTCATATGTATAAGAAATTTTGGTTTAATAATCATAACTTAAAAATACATAATTATTTGGACAAAGAAAAGTAGCCACCTCTCTCTCTCTCTCTTTCCCCCTATAAAAGACCATGGAAGACTATCAAATTAAAAGTGCAATTTAAGGATCTTGATTTTTCATATTTATGTTTCTTTGCCCAAAAAATAAAAATAAAATAAATAAAAACATAGAATTTAATATATTCAGATTTATATTGATGTAAATGAATAAAATTAACATTACCTTCATTCCTATCAAGAGTAATAAGACATCTTTCTCTAGCGGCTTCAATATCTTGGGCCCGTCTCTTGATTCTTTCAATTTTCTGGGCAAAGTCATTGGCAGAGCAAACATAACATAATATACAAGCAGCAAGCTTAACGAATTGAAAC
Source organism: Fraxinus americana (assembly GCA_035079005.1). Classification (NCBI taxonomy): domain Eukaryota; kingdom Viridiplantae; phylum Streptophyta; class Magnoliopsida; order Lamiales; family Oleaceae; genus Fraxinus; species Fraxinus americana. Next base: position 6,814,429 of record CM068726.1, on the reverse strand, counting down.
AGCCCCTTTTTCTCGTGCAATGCAATCTCTTCGAGGTAATCGTCCAAAATATCCTCGATGTCCAGAGCAAGATCTCTAATGTCAATTATCAAGTTAGCAACTTCATGGCTTCCACCTTGCTTTGACTCGGCATCTTTGAGACACGATTTGAAGTGTCTCATTTGTCGTTCAATCCATTCCATGTTCTCCTTCAATCTATACAAGCGTGAAACTGTTTCGACAAATGATTTGGCGCCTATCTCTACTGATTTGTTAATCACTGCTGTAAGTGCTGCCGCCGCTGCCGCCTCCATCTAATCTTGTTTTCTTTCAAATGTAGTATGTGACATACAATGAATCAAATGAAACTCAAGATTGTATTTAGCAGTGTGAGATGAGAATGGAATGACTATCAGTATATAAATATAGTACTCACTACTCAGTGACTGAGAATTTCACCAACTTTCACGTGTCCCTACTAAAGCTTACAACTACCCACATATTAAATTTTGATTTTAGAATTATGTTTTTCCTAATTAACTAAATTTAGTAATTTCATCCTAATGGAAAACGTAAACATCGAGATAGAATTCAATTAAATAAATAGTCAGGAATCCAGATTTTATTCATTAATATTGTTTTAAAAATCGAACCGAGTATCGGCAATAAAAAGTTAAAGGGTCAAAGATGGAAAGGTTCAACCAAAGTCGAATCGAAATCGAACTAATTGTATAGAATTATTAAATACATCAATAATAAAACATTACAAATATAAGTTGAAGTTCAATATTGAGTCCAACTATTATAATTTCTAACTTAAATATGCAATTAGTAAATATGTTAATTTATAATTTGATATAATAATTAAGCCCTTGTTTAGGTTTTGGGAAAATGTACTGTGAAATAGTAATTTTTTGAAAAATGTATAGTTAAAAAGTAAAAATTTTTTTTTAGATTTACGTGTAATATTATTTTATTAAAAAATACATAATTGAAAATGAAGAAAGAGAAAAATACATTAAATTAAAATGGAGCCTAAATGAGAATAAGTAAATTATACTTATTTTACTACTTAAAGAAAATAATAATAAAAGGAAAAAGTAAAGTGATAAGGAATTGCCTCATTTTTTACACAAATTTGAATTTTCATTTGTAATGGGCCCAACTCAAACTCAAGAAGAAAAAGTAATGGATTCTTTCATTGGTAAGATTAGGGTAAAATAGGTGTTGCCGACAATGAAGGGGAAAAACTTTTTCACTGAGAGAAACGGAAAAAGTAGACAAAGGAAAAGAAAAAAATAAAAGAGAATCTAATCAATTATCACCTTTTTAGAAAAAACTCAAGACAGTATGAAGAATAATCCAGCTTTTTCTTCATTTTTTTCCAAACTATCAATCGTTGTACTCGGAGAAATTATGTTCGAGTAGATTTGTTCGATGTTTAACCATTGATTTAGTAAGTTTGGCATCCATTTTTAAAGATTATGTTTCAATGAGTAATCAGATTGGATTCCTCCTGATTTCCGATTTTCAATTGAATCGGTCGATTTGTCCCTATTATCGATTACTAATAAACCACTTTCCTCTCTTGATTAATAATTTGATAAAAATAATTCCTAAGAACTTAGGACAATCATGAACAAGTAGAATTTTCTTTAACAAATTTATGAAAATCAAGATTGCGTATTCTAACATACAATCTCTCAATTTAACATGTAAAACATATCGTATTATCTTATTGTCAGTAACAAACGTGAAACTAATTCAATCATCTCAACCCATACATCTTATAAAAGAAAATCTAAAATAATGAATTAAAATGTAATGAAAGACAATTAACAAATAATTTAGCCAATAAATTTGATGAAGAAAATCAGGACAAGAAGAATGTGACATATATATATATATATATATATATATATATATATATATATATATATATATATATATACACACACACTAGGTGCAAGCAACGTGCAATGCACGTTTGCCTAGTTTATTTAATAGTTTTGTTTAAAAATTAATTTGTTATTAATAAAGATGTAATTTTTTTTGGTTAATTAAGGGCGTGTCTAGCGCCCTGCAAGGAGGAAGGAAAATTGATTATGTTACCATTTTTTTTTCAAACCTACAGCCCTACAGTGAGAGAATTGGTCCAAAATTGCGGCTCCCAACGGCATGAATTGTATTGCCAACGGCTTGATTTCTGCTGAAAAGCAGAAACAGACACTCTATAAATAATTAATGATGTAATGTTTATATAATTGATAAATAATTAGATGTGTGATTTTGATATTGTGATGTAGGTTGGTGAGATTGAAGAAAATAAGCAAAAGTAGACAAATTTGGAGAAATGACTAAAATTGTAAGGGATCCAAAGTTCGGGGGCTTAAATGTAAATATTTAAAAGTTGTGCCGAATCTCACGATGAAGATTTGAGAGTGCTCGAAATCAATTGGATAAAGGAAGATATCAAGGGGATCAAATTTAGTCAAAAGATGATCACAAATTAATTTCCAACCGAAAAATTATGCTCCGGTGTTTTAGTCTCATATTGAGACCTATTTTGGCATAGGAATTGATCGAATTGGATAATGATGTCTGAATTAAAGTTGTAGCCAGATGAGTTAGCTTTCCAATGCATTTTATATCACCTCAATAGGATATCGGAATACAAAGTTATAATAAAAACACTGATAGAAGGTACATCTGTCTGTTTAAAATAAGAAATCCTGTTACATAGTCCGTTATATCGAGACCTATTTTTGGCATATAAAGTGGTCGAATTGGAGAATGATGTCTGAACCCAAGTTGTAATCAAATGAGTTAGATTTCCAACGCATTTTGAATTGCCTCAATCGGATATCAGAATACAAAGTTATGATAAAAACACTGAAAGAAGGTGCAGCTGCCTGTTTAAAACAAGAAATTCTGTTACATAATCTGTTATATTGAGACATATTTTTGGCATAGAAAGTGATCGAATTGAAGAATAATGTCTGAATCAAAGTTGTAGCCAAATGAGTTAGCTTTCCAATTCATTTTGAATTGCCTCAATTGAATATCAGAATACAAAGTTATAATAAAAATACTGAAAGAAGGTGCAGCTGCCTGTTTAAAACAAAAAATTCTGTTACATAGTCCGTTATATTGAGACCTATTTTTGGCATAGAAAGTGATCGAATAGGAGAATAATGGGGAATCAAAGTTGTAGCCATATGAGTTAGCTTTCCAAATCATTTTGAATCGCCTCAATCAAACATCAAAATACAAAGTTATGATAAAAACACTGAAAGAAGGTGCAGCTGCCTGTTTAAAACAAAAAATTATGTTACATAGTCCGTTATATTGAGACATATTTTTGGCATAGAAAGTGATCGAATTGGATAATAATGTCTGAATCAAAGTTGTAACCAGATGGGTTAGCTTTTCAACTCATTTTGAATCGCCTCAATCGAATATCGGAATACAAAGTTATGATAAAAACACTGAAAGAAGGTGCAGCTGCCTGTTTAAAACAAGAAATTCCGTTACATAATCCGTTAAAACAACAAATTCCGTTAGTTTTTCCGTTAAACCAACAAATTCCGTTAAATAGAATGGTGTTCCCTTAATGTGGTTTTTTTGGTTTGTGGTGTTCCCTTAATGTGAAGAGACTCAGCATATTATTAAGCCTATGTTTGAACCTCATTAAAATTTGAAAATTTTAATGAGCTCTCTCATTTCACAACAGTAAAGCCCTGCCTGACAGTTATTTTTTTTGAGAAGAATGAGTTTTTGAAAAGTAATTTTTTGGATAATATGCGGTTAAAAATTAGAAAAATAAATTTGGATTTACATGAAAAATATTTTATCGTAAAAATATATTATTGAAAATGAGCATAAAAATGAGTTTTGAAAGAATTGTTACAAAACAAGGCTAAATTATTATAAATTAAAAAACTTCAAAGTGCATGGAAACATTTGTCAAACATTTTACAGCCTATTGAAGACATTGAAACACAAAAGGTCAAAAACACCCTTATTTTTTAAAATCAATTTACAGAAACAACTCTCTGATTTCTTAACTTTTAAATATTGCCTTCCTACCTGCCACCATTTATTTTAGAATACAAATATTTCTACCGAATTGTCTTTACTGAAAATGTTACAGCCTCTCACATGTGCGCGGGGCCAGCGTGAATAAAAAACTTCCAAAAATGTGGTCCTCAAACCCTATTGTGAGTGTAGGTAAAAAAGAAAATATGTACATGTAGCATTGCTAGGGACATTTTTGGACCTCTAACCATCTCCCCAAAAGTTAATCATGGATTGTGTTTTTCTCATGCGGGATCCAGCTCAATAAACAAAAAAAATTACCACATCACCGGTCACCCATGTGAATGGTCGGTGGGGGTTCCCCACATGTGCACCCAGCTGTTCCCCACATGTACATCCCACAACTTCACCCAATGTGACCCCACAGATACTGTAGAAAATGAAATTGGCCAACGACCTATGACTCTCAAACTATCATTGGACATGGTTGAATTCCATTCGATTTTAAAGAGAATTAATTATTACAATTAATTATTTAATTAGTTAGTTGACAAATTTATTTGGAAATAATTAAAATAATTTAACTTATTCAATATAAAAAAAGTAAAGAGATTCGATTTCTATTCGATTTTTCAATTTTTAGTTTAAAATCGAGAATCGAACCAAATCCATTGATTCTCGATTTTAGTACCCATTCGGATATTTAACCTAATAAGAACATAACCGAACTGCTCGATTAAGATCGGATCTAGTTTGATTTGGAAGTTTTGTTAAATCCCATCTCAAATAGACGCTAAGAGGATAAAAAATGCCTAAAAACTAGTTCAAAATATCCCCAAATTTAAACATTAGCATAATTGTAATTGAATGAAGTATTAGTACAATTGTAATTGAACATAAATTTTCAGCAAAATCTAAATTTACAGTCACGTCAAATTGGTTGTTTTTTAGTCTATGGATTATGGAGAATTCATGGATGGTCCAGATTCTATTCCTTTGATTCTTAACTAGTGTTTTCATTATTAATTATTGTCTTTCTTTTAATTATTAGTCCCTTCTCGATATTCATTACAAATAATTAAACTAGTTTATCTTATTTTGATTCCGAGAAGTCGCCTTTGTGCCGAGTTGTACACTTGGTTTCCATCACTGAAGATTGACTGGGTGATTCCACGTGAAATCAAATGTTGAGGTTGTTTGCACCACCATTATTGTGAGGATGGTGGGGACAATTCTTATCCTCGAAATATAGGTTGTTCAAAATCAGACGATTTAGACAACTAATCAACGCATCCAAAACTTGGATAACTGGCATGCATCTCTAGGGCCGTAGTGTAGCTGACAAGACCGTAGTTGGCCAATGGTGTGCTCTCACATCCTAAGAGTAGGCATGAAATGGTCCCCCACCACACACAACTCAAATTGGAGAAAAAACACGAGAAGAGTACTAATCTTATTTTTTTAAAAAATACTCCAATCGTGTATTTCATTCCTTTGATTCTTAACTCGTGATTAATTTTAATCATTGCCCTTCTTTTAATTATTTGACCTTTATTTGGTTTTTAAGGATTGGTTAGATTTGTAATCCTCAGATGAAATATATAAATATTGGATTGTTTTTTTAATTGTTGATCCATACTCGATATTTATTAAGAATCAACGAGTAAGTTGTTCTCATGTCTATTTTATTTCAGTCCCACTACGAACAATTAAAATCCAACACCTATTTGGCACATAACGCCATTTTTGTATAAAATATGGCCTCAACCCAACTTCAAATCTTGATAGCAAATTGTATTATGAACAGTATTGCACCAAATTCGTTGCAACAATGTTTATTTGATGTAATACATAGAGCTTTTCTTAATTTTCTTTGCCTTTCATTTTATACGACAACAAATATTAATTTTTAATAAATCCTTTTTATATCTTTCTATTACATTATAATTTAATATTTTTTATATTTTTATTATTATTTATATCTGATACTAAAAATTAAAGTTAGGTGTACCTTCACCAAAGACTTCGTGATTCAGACAGATAAGGGAAGGATGGTTATTTGGGAATGAGTAAACTTTGTATAGATAATGATCAATTTGTAACATTTGACCACCAAACAAAATTTCTTTCTCTTCTTCACACGCCTTTTGCTCCCTATTTCAAGTCAATGGACGTGTCTTAAGAAATTCCACATTTTTTATTGAACACGTTTTTGATTGAACGGATATCGTGAATAATCGAACTTAATAATTATTTTTATTTCATGAAAGCAAATTTTACAAGACAACACGATTTAGATTTCCATTCCGTTTTGTTTGATCGAGTCTGCACATATTTTTCTGACTTTGCAAAAAGAGGAACTTTCGCAGTAATTTTCTTGCACTTTTTGGATTTTTTACTACCTTCTATTTCACACATAAGCTTAGTAGACTTTTGACCAATTAAAAGGTAATTAAATGAAAGTCTCAGTTTGAAAATTTTACCCAAAAAAAAAAAAGAAAGGTTCAACCTCATAACCCTTCAAATTTGTCGGTGAAATTTCAGTCTTGCTTTATTTTGTGATGTTAAGTATAATATTTTTTAATTGTGGTATTAAATGTAATGGTTTTTTTCATTTATAATAAACGAAATATTCTAATTAATTAAATAAAAATTCTAATTTAGTATTTTTTGTTTACCATAAAAAATGCGCCAACAGATATCGGGCCCACGGCATCATTACAAGCTAATTTTGACCCGCGTAGACGGGTTACTAGTCGAACATGTTACGGGTTTGAACGTGAAAGAACATTTTCGACACGAGACAAATATATGCAAGCTCCTGTAAATATAGAAACAAAGGTATGCGATAAAGAACGATTGACAAAGAACCAAGCTAAAGATTATTATCACACCATAAACTCTTGAAACATCATATATTTGTAAAGAGAGAGAGAGCATGAGTTGTAGATAACAATTTTCATCCCCTACTAATGGTACTAAGGGAATATATTTATAGTGTTACATGTGCAATAATAATCATTGGATGAGAGGACACATGGCTCCATCTCCTTAATCGAAACATCACATCCTGACATCAATTCTGACTCCACTAGCCTGCGGCGCAATAAATGTCCGTTAAGGCGACCACCCCATATTCTATGCTGACAAGATTGAACATTTTAACTCATTGCAGTAGTCCAATCAATCATTCTAGAAGGATTTTACAAATATAAGATTTTCAAACAAAGATCATCATTTGCCACGGTTGAGCTTCGAATTCGTCTTCGTTGGGCCTTGTGCATAGCTCCAGCATAGGGGCTTCGGCAGAAATAGGAGCCTTGACAAGAATAGGCTTTGGCCATTTTAGGCTTTGGCAAGATGGAGCCTCGGCAAGATGAGCTTCCCCTAGACGGTGCTTCAGCCAATTTGGGCTCCAGTAAGATGGGTTTCAGCCAATTTGGCGTAACAATTTTAGTGTAATAGAATTTGTAACATATATACGTTCAATTTTTATTTTCTATCCTTCATGTCTTCAGTGCACCTCCAACTATGGTCAACGAAAATAATCCACCTACAATTCCCAATGACCAGGAACCTAGCAAACCTCTTTTGATTATCAACATCAATAATTCTATCAAACTCACCTCTAACAAATATCTCTCTAGGAAACTTCAAATGGAACCAATTTCTAGATCTATCACATGCTTACATCTAAACTAGTGTTCGAATACCACCGGTGGTGAATAGCATTATTCTGATTAGACAACAAACACGTACAATTTTAAGTATCAACACACACGTAGAATTTTAATATTGGTTTTATTTTAGGATTGATGGGTTTTAATTAGTTTTTTTTTCGGCTTATTTATAATAAAAGCACAAAACACTCCATGTGCTTATTGATTTTGTCAACTAATTAGACCAAATCAATCTTGTAGCTGTTGGATCCATGTGACAAGGAAACTCATGTAAACAAAGAAAAGCAAATATGCAACAATTATATCAAACCCCCATCAAAGAGAACAAAATATTTTCAACTTTTGGTTTCAATTGTTTTTAAATATTTTATACTCTCTCTCTCGGACGATCTTAAGTTCCTATCACTCAAGTGTTTTCAATTAAATTTTTTTGGGTGTAATGGTGTCAATCCTATCATCTTTGTCTCGAGTATTGAAAACGAACAAGATTGATATACATATTTGCTTTTTTTTTCGTATATGGTACAAGGTTTATAGATACCTACCATCTTTAAAGGTGGTGAATGTAGTTAGACGCCAAGTGATGCAAGGATCAATAGCCTCAAATCAACAACTGACAATAAACTATTCAATAATTTCAGTAACTAAAATTCAGCCAACCAGATATTCACGAGTTCTGGAGGGTGGCAGGAGGAAGGCATACATGCAGAGGATCAATCATATACCTTTCCCACACTCAACAACAGCTATTATTGGGCTAATAGTTGCATATTAAAGGCATACGGTTAATAAGTTATACAATTCTATGGCCAAACATCGACACCTTGTTCTAGTCGCTGAGTTTAGCTTGCCAGAATTGAGGATTACTCTTCCCAGTATTCACATCAGCCAATTTTTTCTAAGTTCCTATAGTCCAAAACAATTACAGTCTTGCTTAATTTGATATGCCCGTGTAGTAGAACTATTGCTTCCGTAAAGAAACCATATAGAGATCCAGATTGTTATACCTAGAGAACTTGGGTGCATAATTATCAAACTCATCTTGAGACCTTTTCAAACTCACCATGATCAACTAAATACTCGTTAACTTGTAGGGATGGATTCATTTTTCTACACAAGTGGGCATTTCAGACTCTTTGATGAAGATATATGGGCAATCATCTCCAGAAATATAGATCCATTAAAAAAATATAAGATTGGTTAAATAGAGCCAAGGATCCCTGAACAACATATACAGTTTATAATTGACCATTTAAGAATTAAGGCTTCCGATTTTAAACCACAAAACCGATTAGTTCCTCTCTTCACTACAAACACGAAATCACAGGTGCATGTTTTCACCTCACCAGGCTCACCTTAATGATAAAAGTTAACACTTCCATCTGAACAAGAACTTATTCCTATCAAACCCAACTTACGATGATTAGCATTCATACATTCTATAATGCATTCAAGCATAACATATTTGCCTCATCAGCTTCGGTGGAGAAAAATGAAGACGAACTCCGGACGGTTGACGCAAGACCTTCGTTTTGATGTGCCATTTGAATCAAACGGATAGATTTCATCAAAACTCAGCTCATTAGATTCATCTTTTCAAATTTTGGATCGTCAATTTTGGAGAGTTAGGACTCAATTTTCAAGGGAGCAGATTTCGATTGAGAACCTGTTTTGATGTTATAGGACCACGAATGGGAGCACCTTGGGGAGTAGACGTTATCGGTTTGTGGCTAATGGAATGGGTGTCGCCGGAAAGAGTGTTGCTGCCTTGGTTTTGGTCCTTGAGTTGGGGGTTTTGGGCAGCGACAGGGGTCATTAGTGATGACAGGATGGAGGTGTATCCGATAGTGGTGGTGTACGGAGGTCTAGGCGGTGGTAGGGTAGAGTTTGAGGTGGTTGAAGGTGGCGGCTTCGTTGAGTTGCCACGTCACCAATGGTGGTGGAGGAGGAGGAGAGGGAGAGATTTTTTTCTTTCATTTCAAATTTTTTAATAATTGTTCTTTATTTTTATTTGTTCTTTTTGTTTTATTTAAATTGAAGGGTATATTTGTCATTTCATATATTTTCATAGAGAAAATTTCATATATTTTCATTGAAAAATTGGATAAAAATTGATAAAAATTATGTTTTTCACAATGAAACGTGAGAATAAGGGTGAAAATGCAAAAAATTGAAAGTATGGACGTTTTCTACACTAAAGCTAAATGTAGAAACGTTTTGTGCTAATAAACCAAAAATAAATAAGATTATTCAATAGTGAATTTTCAGAAAATACAAATTTATTGTCAAGAAAGCAAGAACATTATCAAAAGACAAATATTTTACAAAGTAACGATAAAATATTGAACATGATCACTCACAAACAAGCTAAAAACACATACTAAAATTACATGAAACTCTCGAAAAACATGACCGTCGCTAAATCGTATTACACACAGCACCCGTTATTGACGCAATAAGAAAGCACTCTAATTTCCATACTCAATTTTGACAAGCAGAACGAGAAATACTCAAGAAGTCCACCTCAATAAACCTCATCTTTTTGGTGATTTGAAGTAACCCTGACATACAAGACAAGACATTCAGAGAAACAAAATTAAATGTATCAAAGGCTTTAGTATTATGACACTTAATTATCAGTGGGTGCTATCAATTTAAACTCGAACAGATACATGAAGGATTAGCAATTATTAATTTTGTAATTGATTGTTATCACAATATAGAAATACATGCATGATGCATACTCGAGCAAAAGAATCCTAACATCTTGAATTATAGGCGTGTTCGATAGAGATTAAAATCATATTAAAATTGAAAAATTAGCCGTTATTGTTGACTTTTATTAGACGAGTGGGACCCAATAACGGCTATATTTTCAATTTTAATTGGATTTTAAGCTTAACCAAACATGCTCTATGAGTCACTTCGGTTCAAAAACTCTTATCCCATGTTTTTGTGTTTGGTAATCTTGATTGGATATAACTAAAATTTTTGTAACACATCCCTCAATTATATTCAATATCGTCTACTCCAATTTACTAAATTATTAAGCTTTGTGTTTGAATTATGAATTTGCATAAAAGAATATTTTGGATTATTTTAAGTTTATATCTCAACGATATTGTACAGAAAAGAAAAGAGTATTTTCAATATTTTATTGTAAGGAAAGAAGAAACAAGGAAGAAACAGTATAAACCATAATAAGAACTGGAAAAAGCACACTAACCTGTTGAATAGTGGTCTGACTTCACGGCTCCACCATCAATTTACGTAGTCTCTCGGCAACATTTATGTCTTTTAGGTTGCACGCAAACTCTTCAAGCTTTGGCATCCCTATTTGATCCACAATGAACTCCGGAATTACATTTGTCACAAATAATCCATCAATTACCAACACTCGAAGCTCTGGAAAGTTTTTCCCTCCTGAGAAATCCAGCGTGATTGATTGGCTGTATTCTCAATATGTCATTTCAAGGATCTCTAATTTGGGTAGTTCCGTTAGTACCTTCATTGGATCCTCAGTGAATTTCATGGACCGAATGCTAAGGTGGATAAGGTTTGGAGGGAATTCAATGGTGTCAAGCATGAATGGAAAATTAGATCCAGCAGACAGTGTCAACCTAGCAAGATGGTCATAGTGGGACAGGTTTAACCTCTTAAATTTCGGAGTCAACCCCAACTCCAATTTTTGGAGCTTCTTCGATATGGGTGTTTTACCAGATATTACATTTATATGTTGGTCGTTAATCTCATGTAAATTCAGCTCTCTCAAGTTGGAGAGTTTTTGTAATGAGCTAGCTTTCAAAATGGTACCAGGCACCCAATCTAAAATTTCTATGTTCGGTAAATACACCTCATTTCTGATATGCAAATTTGTGCATTTGTTAGACCCAAACATTTGATCAATGCCTATGAGTAAATGCTTCAAATGTTTCATCCTTAAAATAGTTCTTGGCAAACCACAATTAAAATATGCTTCTTGAATATCCAATGTCACCAATTTCTTGAGATTCCTTATGGTTGAAGGCATCCTTTCAAATCTCCCTCTCAACTTAAGGAAAGTCAACCTACTCAGATCTCTTATCTCATTAGGAATCAAAGTCCATCCTTCTCCTGAGTTAGAAAAACAGAACAAGGTACGAAGTTTTGGAGTTTTTGAAAAAGAAAATTGACTAGTGTCATCAATGGTAAGTTTACGAAGCATTGAAAATGAATTAGAGTGTATATTATGGCGTGTACCAAAGAAGTTGTTCTCGTTGGCCATTTCGATGCAAAGAACGCGTAGAAGATCGTGAATGCGACAACTTCCCACTCTTCCATCCGAATCTCTAGAAGATGCTTGGATCAAATTTTTGTCACTTAACATCTCTAATTTAACAGCCACAATGTCAAAAGGATTTCGATTTCCGTCGACCTGGATCAATTTCTCAAAAACCCAGGCCATGACCAACTGACGACTAAAAATTTCTTCATCTTCGGGGAACAACCCAAAGTAAAGGAAAAAAGGCCTCAAGTCAGGAAGTAAATCTTTGTAACTTTGAGACAAGATTTGTGTACAATTATTTTCAGCACTAGTGCTCAAGATGTCAAGCATCTCATTCCATGCATGTTTATTTCTTCTTCTCTGCTGCAACATACCCACCGCAACCACAATTGCCAATGGCAACCCACCACACCTTCCTACTATCTTCTTGGCAATATCTTCCAATTCTATTGGAGGAAATGTCTCATTCGTACTTTCTGAAGAGGATTTCATCAGCTCGGAGAAGAGTTCCCAGCTCTTTTCTTGATCTAAGAGTTTCAATTGAATCAAAGAGCTTTCACCACCTATATATCTGCCCACATCAGTATATCGAGAAGTAATGATAATTCTGCTACCATTTCTCGAGTTGATGGGGATAACATTTTTTAACTCATCCCAAGATTCATTTTTCCAAATATCATCAAGAAAAATTAAGCACCTTTTTTCATTAAGCAGAGAAAGCAAGTTGACCTCCAAATTTTCATCCATCTTTTCCTTTTCAAGGCCAACTTGCTTTGCTATTTCAAGTAGAAGGTCTTGGACTCTAGGCTCATTTGAGACATAGACTAGGGCAGAAGAAGTAAAATCATTTTGCATTTCTTTATATATTTTTTTACCAAAAGTAGTCTTGCCCACACCTGCGTCCCCTACAATACATATCATTTTACAATCTAAGTTTGAGCTCGTCAATTTTTCCTTGAGTTCCTGGAATTTATCATCACGACCGACAACCATTGAGTCCGTGGCAATTAGGAATTCTTTTCTTCGATTCCATACCTCCGAATCGGCATTACCTGTTTGATTTTCTGTGGTTCATATTTAGAAGATAATTGGTTTAATAATTATATAACATAAAAAGACATAATTATTTGGATAACTACCATAGAAGCTCTTTCCTACTAATTGGACAAAGAAAAATAGCCCTCTTCCTCGTATTTATAGAAGACTATCAAATTAAAAGTGCAATTTAGAGATCTTGATTTTTCATATTTATGTTTCTTTGCAAAAAAAAATAAAGAATAAAAATCATAGAATATAACATGTTCAGATTTATATTGATCTAAATGGATAAAATCAGTATACCTCCATCTGTATCAAGATTGATACGGCATCTTTTTCTAGAGTTTTCAATTTCTTGGGCCCGTCTCTTGATTCTCTCAATTTCCAGGGCAAAGGTATTTGCAGTGGAACAATAACATAGTATACAAGCAGCATGCTTAACGAATCGATATGGCCCCTTTCCCTTGTGCGACGCAATCTCTGCAAGGTAAGTGTCCAAAAGATCCTCGATGTCCAGAACAAGATCTCTCATGTCAATTACGAAGTTAGCTACTTCATGGCTTCCACCTTGCTTTGACTCGGCATCTTTGAGACATAATTTGAAGTGTCTCATTAGTTGTTCAATCCACTCCATGTCCTCCTTCAATCTATACAAGAGTGAGCCTGTTTCGACAACTAGATTGGCGGCTATCTCTACTGCTTGGTTAATGACTGCTGTAAGTGCTGCTGACTCTGCCATCTACTCTCGTTTTCTCTCAAATATAGCATGTGAAATACGATGAATCAAATGAAACTCAAGATTAGTGTAAGATGAGAATGGAATGACTCAGTATACACAAATATAGAACTACTCAGTGACTGAGTCACCAGAAAACACATATAACTCGTAAAAGCACGTAACTTTACCTACTTTTGCAAGAATTCATTGCAAGTGTCCCTACTAAAGCTCCATCCCCTGCAATTGGGCCCAGCTCAAAGACGGCCCATTGGAGGGGTCCCATCAGTGCAACTATGGTCGTGTTGAGACTTGAGATATTTTTCACAAGAGGACAATATCATTGATAAGTAATAAAGTATTGAATAACTTTATTATTGAGATATTTTTCACAAGAGGACAATATCATTGATAACTTTACCTACTTTTGCAAGAATTCATTGCAAGTGTCCCTACTAAAGCTCCATCCCCCGCAATTGGGCCCAGCTCAAAGCCGGCCCATTGGAGGGGTCCCCTCAGTGCAACTATGGTCGTGTTGAGACTTGAGATATTTTTCACAAGAGGACAATATCATTATAAGTAATAAAGTATTGAATAAAAATATTGTCACAAAATGATGTATTATTGATTTCTCCTTGATTAAAATTACTAAGCTTACCAACTACCCACATTTTAAATTTTGATTTTAGAATTATGTTTTTCCTAATTAACTAAATTTAGTAATTTCATCCTAATGGAAAACGTAAACATCGAGATAGAATTCAATCAAGTAAATAGTCCGGAATCTAAATATTATTAATTAATATTGTTTTAAAAATCGAACCGACTATCAACAATAAAAAGTTAAAAAGTGTCAAAGATGGAAAGGCCCAACTGAAGTCGAATCGAAATCTAACTAATTGTATAGAATTATTAAAAACATCCATAATAAAACATTACAAATATAATATAAGTTTAAGTTAAATATTGAGTCCAACTATTATAATTTCTAACTTAAATATGCAATTAGTAAATATGTTAACTTATAATTTGATATAATAATTAAGACCTTGTTTGGGCTCCATTTTGATAAAGTTTTGGGAAAAATGTATTTTGAAATAGTAATTTTTTAAAGAATGTGTAGTTAAAAAGTAAAAAAAAAAAAAATTAGATTTACATATAACATTACTTTATTAAAGAATGCGTAATTGAAAATAAAGAAAGAGAAAAATACATCAAATTAAAATGGAGCCTAAGCGAGGCTAAGTAAATTATACTTAATTTACAACTTAAAGAAAATGATAATAAAAGGAAAGGAAAAAGTAAAAAGTGATACGGAGTTTCCTCATTTTTAACACAAATTTGAATTTTCATTTGTAATGGGCCCAACTCGAAGAAAAAGTAATGGATTACTTCATTGGTAAGATTAGGGTAAAATAGGTGTTGCCGACAAGGAAGGGGAATGACTTTTTCAGTGAGGGACATGGAAAAAGTAGACAAAGGTAAAGAAAAAGAATTAAGCTATATTTACAGGGAAATGGTTCACAGGTCAATTACGGGGCACTCACAAAAAAGCGGGGCCCACATGTTTAAAAAAAAAAATTTTTAATGCGGGCCCTACCTTGTATCTTACCTGGCAGGGGCAAGCATTGTTCAAAGAAAAAAAAGAACCCCACTGGCCACTACCATTACAGGGGCTGCGAAAGGGACATGCAAAAAGTAGACAAAAGTAAAGAAAAAAAAGAACCCCACTACCATTATAGGGGCCTGCCTGCCATGTGAGACACAAAGGCATGGGGGCCACATTTTTTTTTAAAGTGAAAGTTACCTGGAGTCTTATTTTTGATGATTCAAGTTCAAAAATCAGATTTTAAATTTTAATGTTAAAAAATCAGATATTTTATAGATGAATATAGATTTTTATATTTAATTAAATATTATAATTAATTATAATATATACAATTCACACAAAACCATCAAATTGTTTCTCTCAGATCGCCTCTATTCTTTTCTCCACGCAACCCGTCGTCGCCGCCTGGAAGATAAGCTCCGGCGCAGCAGCTTCACCACCAGACGAGAATCTCCTGCGCAGATCTGAAGCAGAATTAAATAGATCTGAGGAGAAGACGCCGGAGCAATACTTCTCGAGATCACACGATGGCAGTAACTTGCCCACCACCGTCGGCAGCGATCTGTGGTGCGCTATAGCGACGGCGATTATGCCGTGCGCCGCAACGGCTACTCACGCCGATGACGACACGCAGAGGCTCTGATTTGGGGGGGGTGTGGTTCTGGATCTGATTTTAGGGGTGCTGCTGCTATCGCTGCCATTTGATTTTCTTGGTTGACAAATGCCTTCACATGCGACAAGCAATGGCTGGAAGGACGATCGTGGGTGCCGTCATTGAAGTTCTTTAAGATGGTGGCTTTGTGGCTGTGAACCGCCCTCCGGAAGACCACTGCCTTGTTCGATTTCAAAACTTCACCATTTTTGTTGAGCTTTGTGTTTGTAGCAGCGTTGCTTCCGCCGTCGCGCGTTGGTGTTAGGATGAATGGGAGTAGGAATTAGGGTTTGAGCGCCGATAGGTGGTGGCAGCTGTTGATTTGTGTTATTTGTGTATGCTAATTTGTGTAATTTAATGGAACTGCCATAGGCGTTACTTTGGGGATCAAATTTCGAGGCAATTGAGCAGCAGTTGTTTGAATCTGTGCGAGCGGCAGTCGTTTGTGTTTCGTAATCAACTGGGACAGTATAATTTGACTAATTGTGACTGCCAGAGCGGTGGCTGTGGAGACATTTGGAGGTGATGGTGGTACATGATCCAGTAGTTGACATGTGACCAAATAGTTAATTGCGACCCTTAAAATTCGAATTGTGACTCAAAATTAAGTTGTCACCGAAAAATTTACCTGTGATCATTTGAAAATAACTTGTAATCCTTATAAAAAAAAAAAAATAACTCGTGATTATGAACAAAATTCTGATTTGTGACCTAAACTGTGACCTGTGACTTGAGTTGTGACCTGGACTGTGACTTGTGACCTGAGTTGTGACCTGGGCTGTGACTTGTGACCTGAGTCGTCGGAATCGGAGCAGTTGTCGAAACGGTCATCGGAATCGGAGCAGTCGCCGAAGTAGTCGCCGGAGTGGTAGGGTGGGGGTGGTGGAGGGGGATGGGTTAATTTTATTTATTTATTGATTTATATCTTTTTATATATTTATATATATAAATAAATATTTATATTTATGTGTATGTATAGGTTAAAAAATCTTATTTTTGAAATGTAAAAGTTGTTTTGTTATTTTTGAAATATGGTAAAGATAAAGTAGGAGAAATGAATTTTTCCCTTTTTTAAAATACATTTGGGTGGGGCTTGCTGTACAGTGAGGGGCTTGTAAGGCCCCTGTGAATCAAATTCATGTACAGCAGGAATTATTCGAAAAAAAATAGTAAAAGAGAATCTAATCAAATATTACCTTTCTAGAAAGAACTCAGACAGTATGAAGAATAATCCAGCTTTTTCTTCATTTTTTTCCGAACTATCAATCGTTGTAGAAATTATGTTCGAGTCGATTTGTTCAAGGTTTAACCATTGATTTAGTAAGTTTGGCATCTGTTTTTAAAGATTATGTTTTCAATGAGCAATCAGATTGGATTTCGTCCCAATTTTCAATTGAATCGGCTATTTTGTTCCTATTATCGATTACTAGTAAACCAATTTCCTCTCTTGATTAATAATTTGATAAAAGTACTGCCTAAGAACTTAGGACAATCATGAACAAGTAGAATTTTCTTCAACAAATTTAAGAAAAATCAAGATTGCGGCCCCCCCCCCCTCCTCCCCTCTCACATGGGGCGTGGCCCCCATGTGTATTAAAAAATTCCGACCCGTGGCTCCCACCTCCTTTTGTGAGTAGTAGGTAAAAAATTAGGTAAAAAAATTATGTAAGTGTAGCAAGGTCCTTAAAAGAATGGTTAATAAAAAGGGCAAAATTATTATATATTAAAGAACTTCAAAGTGCATAGAAACATTTGTCAAACATTTTACAGCCTATAGAAGACATTGAAACAAACAAGGTCTAAAACACCCTTATTTTTAAAATCAATTTACAAAGACAACTCTCCGGTTTCTTAACTTTTAAATATTGCCTTCCTACCTACATAGCTATGTTCATAGTCGTGTCCATAATGAGAGCTGGCAAGATTTTCAGTCAATATCTCGCCAGCAAATTAAAAAAAAATAAAATTAAACCTCAGAATTGAAGTCAAAACCATCGTAGCAGCCCTTTCCCCATTTTCAGTGAAAGTCGAAATCCTCCTTCCTCCCAGTTGTAGCACTACTCTTCAGTTTTCCTTCCTCAAATACTGCAAGAAATCGAAATCATCCTTCCTCCCATTTCTCCATTTTGAATCTTCATTTCTCAAATGCCCCAACCCACGTGACCTAGGTGCTGACCTGAAATGGACGGGGGAAGAGATGAATATTTCTCCTTCTCCGATACGGACGTCGGTGAAGTTGAAGGCGACGGCTCAAATGGTAAACTATCTTTTTCCTTGTTGACCGAATCAATCTTCTTGCGAACCGGTGAAACTTCCTTTCTCATTGGATCTGATAGGGCGTCGAGTTCCTGATAAAGTAGTTTCAAGAAATTTTCAAGAATGAACTTTTGATACCCAATTATGCCTTAACACTTCCTACATGAAATTTAAATTGTTCAGCCATTATTCTCTTCTGAGCTTGTTAATTCTAATTCTAGCATACTGTGACTTTGAAGCATAATGTGTAATCTTAATCTTTGCAGGAATGGAGGTGAACTCTTCTGAGCATGTGGGTGACGATGTTGTGGCTGGGGAAATATTAGGAACACAAAATGAGATTATCGTGCCTGAAGTTGGTATGAAATTTGCGAATGAGAACGAGGTATTTGAATTCTATAAGAGATACCCTTATCAAATAGGTTTTCCTGTTAGAAAAAGAAACTAAACGAAGGGAGATGACGGGATAATACGATATGTGAGTTTCACTTGTAGTCGAGAAGGTCGGCGAAATCGTAAGAATAGTACATCTCTTAAGTCGACACCTACAATTCAAACAGGGTGTAAAGCCAGGTTGAATGCGTGTTCTTATGTTTGTGGAATATGGTGTGTAAACGTAGTTTATTTAGAACATAACCACAAAACAAGCCCATCTAAATCTAGGTTGTATAGATGCAATCGACAAGTTAGTGAACGCATTAAAAGACGGCTTGAGGTGAATGATATAGCAGGAATACCCGTGCATAAAAGCTATAACTCAACTGTAGTGGAGGTAGGAGGATTTGAGTATATGACATGTGTTGAGAAAGATTGCCGAAATTTCATCGAGAAAGTGCGGCGTTTGAGACTCGGGAAAGGGGACGCTGCTGCAATACAAGCTTACTTCTCAAAAATGCAAGCACGTAGTCCAGGTTTTTATTTTTGTATGGACTTGGATGAAAAGTGTTGCTTGAGAAATGTGTTTTGGGCGGATAATCAATGTAGAGAAGCGTATAAGGAATTTGGAGATGTCGTTACTTTTGACACCACATACCTCATGAACAAGTACGATATGCCTTTCACTCCTTTTGTAGGGGTGAATCACCATGGGCAGTCAACTTTATTTGGATGTGCTTTAGTCTCGAACGAAGATACAAATACATTTGTTTGGGTATTTTGGACATGGCTTGAATGCATGTATGGTCAACCTCCTAATGGAATTATTACAGATCAAGATCGAGCTATGCAAAATGCCTTCGAAATAGTGTTCCCTACAACTAAGCATAGATGGTGCTTGTGGCATATTCTAAAGAAGTTGCCCGAGAAGTTCGGCTATCATAGTGAAAAAGGGTCAATACTTTATGCTATACATCGGTTAGTGTATGACGCACTAAGTTGCAAAGAATTTGAGGAAGGTTAGCTGAACATGGTTGAACATTTTGGGTTGCAAGATCATGATTGGTTGGCTGACATTTATAATGAGAGAAATCGTTGGGTGCCATGCTATTTGAGAAGCACATTCTGGGCAGGAATGTCGACCACCCAACGGAGTGAGAGCATGAATGCTTTCTTTGACGGATATGTGCATTCAAAAACATCTTTAAAACTTTTTGTAGAGCAATACGAGCGTGCATTGAGAAGTAAAGTCGAGAAAGAATTTCAAGCTGATTTAAGATGATTTCGCAAATGATTCCTTGTGCTACGATGTATGATAGGGAGAAGCAGTTCCCAGAAGTGTACAAACAAACAAAATTCAAAGAGTTCCAACAAGAATTTACTGGAAATCTTTATTGTGAAGTAATAACTTCGGAAGACTTTAGCGGGGTAATGGAGTACAAGGTCCGTGAGGATATCATATGCAATGAAGGAATGAAGAAAAAAGTTTTCACAGTTTGTTTTCGTAGAGATATCTGTGACATCGAGTGCAATTGTCATTTGTTTGAGTTTCGAGGTATTATTTGTAGACACGCAATAACAGTTTTAATCCAGAATGATGTTTCCATACTCCCCTATAAATATGTTTTGCGGAGATGGAGGCAAGACATCAGCGGAGCATACATGCGGGTCCCAACCATGTACGATGGTTTGGTTAGTAATGCTGAACAATTGAGATATGAGCAGTTGTGTCGCTTTTACGAAGATTGCAGACTTGGTAGCAGCAAATGAAGAATGGTCGAAACAGTTGTTGGGGGGCATTGGAATGAACTGGGTAATATTGAAAACCTAAACATTTTGGATCCGAATCGTACGAAAAGCAAAGGTGCGTCGAAAAAACTTCGTAAAAAAAGTCTGTTGGAGACAAGTTCAAAGAAATTGAAGGGTCATAAGAAAATGGTATATTTCTTCATCATTTTTTATTTTTTATTTTGATTCAATATTTATTTGATACGATTCCAAGTTTATACATTGTAAATATTCAAACATTTTTTATTTGTACAGGTACCTATGAAGTCCAGAGGATCAAACATTGTAAATATTCAAGAGGCACAAGTTTATAACGTCTCATCTTCTCAAGCACCGCAACCCGTTGGGACGCAAGGGAGCATTGAAGTAATGTCAAGTTTGTAAATAGCTAATCGTAGTTGTATTTTTTGTGTTTCAAGGAGCTTGTGAGAGGTTGTATTATTTTTGTTTTTGAAGCAGCCTCTAGAAAGTATATGACTTTTAGCTCTTGAAGCAGGCAGGTTTACTTTGTAGATGATTTTTTTGTATGTGAAGTAGCCGTTGGAAGTAGGTGATTTTTTGTATCTAATGCAGCCTCTAGATGATTTTTTGTAAGTAAAGCTGCCTTTGTCACTTTGTATTAGAATAGTGTAAGCAAATGATTTGTAAGCAGCTATCATTGGATGCATCAATGCAGTATGGTCCCAAGTTTCTTCATGGTGAATTTTATTGTGGTGTCTGTGTTTATGGGGTGGGGTGAATTTTATTCATGTAAGAATTGATTTAGGAACTTGCTGTTGGGATAGTTTTGAAAGCTGTGATTGACACTCACTTGAGAATGAAGTGGAACTTGCCAATGAGGATCTATGCTTCCATGACTTCTTAGGTTTATATAATTTGGTTTATGAAAGCTGATTTTAGATCATTCAAGATTTCATGTCTAGATCTCTACTAAGGTTTCTCATCTGTAAGTTTCATTTGATCTGTGCCTCAAGTTTTGTTGATCCTGTTACCATACTGGTTTTGTACATATTCGAACTGATCATCTCTGTATTCATTTCTGTAAGAGAATTGTTAAATCCTTTTCCAAAGCCATTTCTCCACACAGCAGAGCAGAACAGAATACACAGATCCAACATGAGCAAACATTCATTACAGGGTAATGCTACATGTACACACACACTTTTACACAATCTTTTACACCTCTCTCACATGGAGGGGGGTCCACGATTATTTTATTATGTGTGGGCCCCCCTCCATGTGAGAGAGGTGTAAAAGATTGTGTAAAAGATTGTGTACACTTAGCATTATTCTTCATTACAAGTGAAAATGGAAAATAACATTCATTTCAAATGAAGACACATGCCAAACATAAACATCTCTGTCATTCCATAAGTTTTGATAAGTTCAACATCATAGCATCCAATTACATAAGTTTCGCTAACATAATCAAACTAACTATTCCAATTGCTTTCCCTTTTCCTTATCTTCCGATTTTCCTTTTCCCTTTTGGATAGTTACGTTGAATGATATCCCGACGTCATCTTCTTCGATCTTCAATGCAGCCAAACTTTTGAACATTTGCGGTAAGTCCTGAATTGGTACTGCAGCTTGATTTTCACGTGCACACATGACACCTGATTGAGTTCCACCGCAAATACCACTACACTGACCTTCAGTGTCCAAGGCTTCCTTCTTCTAGTCGAAATACCCACAATTGTTAGTACAACACAAGAATAACCGGCCTTCATTTTTTGTCTTCTTCTCCACCTCCATTAGTTTGACAATTCCCTCTGAACAATTTGGACACCGTTGTTTATTTGGACATTCAGGCAATCGATGTCTAGTCTGTCTACAACTGTGGCAAATACCTCTGTTCTTTCCAGCCATTTCTCAATTCAACTGCAGTAAAGATTGAAACTTCATATTACAATTTGAAGAAAAATTAATATGAACACGCATTATGCAAAAATGTGGCCACAATTTTTAGAAATGTTTGGACTCTCGTGGAATAAATCCAATTTGACGAAAGAAAGGAAATTCAGAGTCCATCTAAATCTATGGTTTACATGTAAGTTTCAGATTCTTGAAAAAAATGTCTTCTAATAACACTATCGTGCAAAGGAACACAAAAATACACCAATTCCTCCTCCACCTACAGGCAAGAGTACAAAACGCATAAACCTGAAAATTCATACCCAAATTGAAGAAATATCCACAAACCAAGAAGACAATGTGTTTCAAATTAAACATACCGTTGTCGGTATTTTGGAGAAGAAAGACGCTCGGAAGAGTTAACCGGTGTCGGAGTTTAGGATGGTAAACACAAATGCTCTTGATTTCTAACTCTAAACCAGTCGAGCCCACTCGAATCGCTCTCCTTCTCAACCGTCGAAGTTTTGTGGAAGAGAAAGTGGTTTGATGCTCTTGATTTCCCACTCGATTCTCTCCTTGACGGCTTCAATCCCACTCGATTCGCTCCTTGGAAGTTTTTGGAAGAGAAAATTTTTCGAATAGAGCTTCTGGCTTCCCGTGGCTTGAAACAAATGAAAGGAAAGTGGTAATTTCTCAGTTTCATGAAGGGCTATTTTGTAAATATATAGTCTACGGGAAATTGAATTTTAAAGGGGAAGAATACATAAATCATGCTTTTACTTTTACACATTTCAAAAATACCAAAACATGTTTCAAAATTCAGGTTTCTTTTAAATTTTTAATTATAAAATAATAATTACTAAATTAATTTATTATTAATATTTAATTCTGCTATAAAATAATTAACTCACCCCCCTCCACCACCCCTACAACTCCGGAGATATTTCGACAACCTTTTCCGATCACCACTCTTCTCCGGCGACTGTTTCGGTGACTTTTCCGATTCCGACAAATATTTTAAAGTCACAGATCTATACAATTTGATCACAATTTGAAATTTTTTAGGCCACAAATCAAAAATTTCATAGGTCAAAATTTGTTCATCGGTCACAACATAAAAATTTAAAAGTCACAATTCTTATATCGATCACAAATCACAAAATTTATAAGTCACAATACTTATTTAGGTTACAATTTATCAATTTATTGGTCACAATTAATAATTTTTTGGTCACAATTAATAATTAATGGTCACAAACAATCAAATTATTTGTGACCACCACCAAGATCGTTTGTGACCACAACTAAGTCACAAATCACACGCAGAACACACAACCACCGCCAACACCACCCAAACATGGAACCACCAAAATGGTCACAAACAATCAAATTATTTGTGACCACCACCAAAATTATTTGTGACCACCGCCAAGTCACAAATCACACTCAGAACACACAACCACCGCCAACACCACCCAAACACGAAACCACAGCCGCCACTACCACTCGACGACGACAAAAACCACGATCTCACCACAAAATCAACCACCATAATCACTGCCTGCACCACGCCACCAACAAAAATTGTCATCGCCACAACACCACAACCATCTCCAACAACAACAAAAAGGACAATACCACCAACATACAACCGCCGCCTGCACCACACCACAACCAAAAACCATTATTGGTCACACACAGAACGCACAGAAAACGAGCGAACACGCACAAAAAACCACCGTCCGCCACCAACTTCAAATTCTCAATTCACAGCGCCCAACCTCACCAACGCACACACAGCCTACAACTGCCATTATTGGAAGTTGCAGCCAGAGCAGCCTCCGCATTCGGCGAGTCCAGATTTCCACCGGAGCTGCTTCGCCTTTTCGGATTCGGGTTACATCTCAATACGACGACGTGAAGGAGCCCGGAGTGAACCAAGACCTCGCCTGTATCGGATTCGGGTTTCTCTTCTTATCGTCGGACTGTATATAGTCCGGGTCCGACGATAACCCGAATGGCGGTGTCCACCAGTGAGACGATGAAGTTTTCTTAGCTTCAGGTTTCTGGTCATCGGCGCTGATAAAGGGTGCGATGAAGTGAAATGGAGAGAGAGGGGAACGGGAACGGGAAGGGAGGGGAGGAAGATTCGATGGTCGCTGCGGCGGCGGCGGCGGAGGAACAGGTTTGACAGGAGATGAGACGCGAGAGACGGTAGAGGGAGAAATGAATTAGGGTTTGATTTGGGATTAAATTAAATAGGATGAAATTGTATAAATAATATTTAATTAAATATGAAAAACCTGATATTTGAAAAATTAAACTTGTGATATGATTTGTGAAATTGAAAATCTAATAGCAAGTGTATGTGTAATTTCCTCATTTCAAAATAATGTCATCTCAACATTATGGACACGGGTATGAGCAGCCTAATGTACACCCAACATTTTCCTTTATTTTAAGGGTAAATTGGAAAAGTACATTTTTGGACCTCCAACCATCACCCCAAAAGGATTCACCCCCTCCCCCCAATTAATTATAATACCTCTCTCTCTCTCTCAAACATTGTTTGATAAAATAATATTATACATAAACAAAAAATATTCCTCATTTTTCAACTACACATTTTTCAAAAAATAGTTTTTTCTCATTATAAATTGAAATAATGAAGCCCAAACGGGAGCTCAATGTGATCCCACAAATGCAGAAAATGAAATTGGTCAACAACTCATTTTAATGACTCACTATCATTGGACATGGTTCAATTCAATTCGATTTTAAAGAGAATTAATCACTACAATTAATTACTTAATTAGTTAGTTGGCAAATTTATTTGGAAAAAATAAAATAATTCAATATAATTTTTTTTTTTTAAATAGAGAGGTTAGGTTCTTATTCAATTTTTTTTATTTTTATTTTAGAATCTAGAATCGATCCAAATCCATCGATTCTAGATTCTTGTACCCGTTCGGCTATTTAACCTAAGAATCGAACCGCTCGATTCGGATCAGATCATGTTCGATTCTAGAGTTTTGTTAAATCCTTTCTCAAATAGACGCTAATAGGATCAAAAATGCCTAAAAACTATTTCAAAATATCCCCAAATTTTCGTGCACACATAATGCATGACGTAAACATTACCACAATTGTAATTGAATGAAGTATTAGTACAATTGTAATTGAACATAAATTTTTAGCAAAATCTAAAATTGCAGTCACGTCACATGAATTTGAGAACAATTGTAACTGAACGAAATATTACTACGCTTGTAACTAGACACAAACTTGAACAAAATAAGAATCAATGTAAATTTTAATTCATACTAAGTCTACACAAAATACAACTATTAACTCTAGATTTGTTAGATACATTATTACATGAAGAAACATGGGTCCAAAGAGAATATTACCACAAATGTAATTGAACGAAGTATTACACAAATCGTGTTTAGGTGAAAGCTTTTGGCCAAAAAATTTTATTTTTATTTCTTTGGGAACCGGTTTAGCCAAAACTATTGTTATTGTAATGATTTTGTCAAGAATGGTTTTGTCAATCCCTAAAATCATGGAGAATATTACTTTATTAAAGAATGCGTAATTGAAAATGAAAAAAGAGAAAAATACATTAAATTAAAATGGAGCCCAAACGAGGCTAAGTAAATTATACTTATTATTTTACTACTTAAAGAAAATAATAACAAAAGAAAAAGGTGAATGGAAAAAGTAAAGTGATTTAACACAAATTTGAATTTTCATTTGTAATGGGCACAACTCAACGAGAAAAAGTAATGGATTACTTCATTGGTAAGATTAGGGTAAAATAGGTGTTGCCGACAATGAAGGGGAAAAACTTTTTCAGTGAGAGAAATGGAAAAAGTAGACAAAGGAAGAAATAAAAGAGAATCTCAATTATTACCTTCTTAGAAATTATGTTCGAGTCTATTTGTTCGAGGTTTGACCATTGATTTAGTAAGTTTGGCATCCGTTTTTAAAGATTATGTTTTCAATGAGTAATTAGATTGGATTTCGTCCCAATTTCCGATTTTCAATTGAAACGGCTGATTTGTTCCCATTATCGATTGCTAGTAAACCACTTTCCTCTCTTGATTAATAATTTGATAAAAATAATGCCTAAGAACTTAGGACAATCATGAACAAGTAGAATTTTCTTTGACAAATTTATGAAAATCAAGATTGCGTATTCTAACATACAATCTCTCGATTTAACATGTAAAACATATCGTATTATCTTATTGTCAGTAACAAACATGAAACTAATTCAATCATCTCAACCCATACATCTTATAAAAGAAAATCTAAAATAATGAAATATTAGTACAATTGTAATTGAACATAAGTTTTCAGCAAAATCTAAAATTGCAGTCACGTCACATGAATTTGAGAACAATTGTAACTGAACGAAATATTACTACGCTTGTAACTAGACACAAACTTGAACAAAATAAGAATCAATGTAAATTTTAATTCATACTAAGTCTACACAAAATACAACTATTAACTCTAGATTTGTTAGATACATTATTACATGAAGAAACATGGGTCCAAAGAGAATATTACCACAAATGTAATTGAACGAAGTATTACACAAATCGTGTTTAGGTGAAAGCTTTTGG
Source organism: Fraxinus americana (assembly GCA_035079005.1). Classification (NCBI taxonomy): domain Eukaryota; kingdom Viridiplantae; phylum Streptophyta; class Magnoliopsida; order Lamiales; family Oleaceae; genus Fraxinus; species Fraxinus americana. Next base: position 6,787,547 of record CM068726.1, on the reverse strand, counting down.
CCAAAAAATTTTATTTTTATTTCTTTGGGAACCGGTTTAGCCAAAACTATTGTTATTGTAATGATTTTGTCAAGAATGGTTTTGTCAATCCCTAAAATCGTGGAGAATATTAACTAATAAATCTAAATAGTTTTTTAATTATTTTCTTGAAATAAGTTCCCAACGTAATCACGTATTCATGCAATTTGCAATTTGATGATCACATTAAGCCCCTGTTCGAGTTCATTTTTTGGACAAAAATGTGTTTAAAAATGTGTTTTTTAATACTAATTTTTTTTTTTTGGAGAATGTTGGTTAAAAAATATGAAATTTTTTTGGATTTACGTATAAAATTATTTCATAAAAAAATGTGATCGAAAATAAATTTTGAAAAAGATGAGTTTTAGAAAAAATGGAGTTCAAATAAGGAGTTAAATATTTCAACACTCGTCCAACTTTGGGTGTGATCATTGGTTACTTACCGAACTTCGAAATATTTTACATTGATCACTCAACTAAAGAGTGTTGCACTCCATCACTCACCCAGTTTTGAATGTTGTTACAAGTTACTCATCGAATTTCAGAATACTTCTCATTAATCACTCAACTTTAGGGCATTGAGCACCATCACTCACAAGTTAAATATTTTAACATTCATTCAACTTTGGGTGTGGTCATGATTTACTTACCAAACTTTAAAATGCTTCTCATTGATCACTCAATTTTAGGACGTTACATTTCAACACTCACCCAACTTTGGGCGTGCTCACGGTTATTCATCAAACTTCAGAATGATTCTCATTTGTCATCGAACTTCAGAATACTTATTTAATTTAATAGCTCAAGTTTATCTTAAAAATTAAATATTACTAAACAATTTGTATACGGTTATATTGCTAGAGAAAAATTAAGACAAATTACTCATTTCACGTTCTTATGTTACGCAATTCAATTTATTATTATTTAGGGTAATTATATTAGCACTATAAATTTTAGTAAGTGCACCACAGTTTTTAATCTTTTTCTTATTTATTTAAATAGTCTTAAAAGTAAAATTACATTATTAGGTTATACTTGTTAATACAATAAATTATTATTACACCACGGACATAAACTTAATTTTTTTTTCTTTCCTCAATATCTAACTGTGTGGAGCTTTTTTGTTGAAGACGACTTTTGCTTTTTTTCACAACCGCAAGGGATGACTTTATCCAAATAGGTGGTTTCTATCAAAAATTCCATAATCTTTTGAAATGACAAATAAAACTTATCACCTTCTTACCAACCCCACGCCAAGAGGCTATGCCCAGGAGCGGACGCAGACCTTAAAAGTTAAGGGGCACAATCGAATTTACAAATAAGTTGGAAAAAATTTTACAATCGAAAATTTACGTCCAAAAAAATCATACCCCATGTAATTTTACATCCGAAAATTTACATGGGATATGACTTTTTCGAATGTAAAATTTCGAAAACTTTTGATGTCATATTCCATATAAAATTTACTAATAAAACGATGAAAATTACATTGAGAAGTATGTATCTCAAAAATAATAAATGTTAATGATATAATTGAATTTTTTTAAAAAATGCGAGTTAGACGTCTTTTCTTAATACTCATGTTTAGCGTATTTTTAACTATTTTCGATAACTATTTGGATTATTCGATATGTCAATAATGTAGTTCTCAAAATAAGATTTGAGATGACATAAGCAATTTGTAGATTCTATTAATGTACGATCGTCGGAGAATTTTTAAAATTAGCATGTTATCGATATTCAAATTTATTATGATTTTGCCTCTGTTTGGTGGAGATTAAAATCAAAGTTACGGATTTCATGAAATATGTTATTAAAATTAATTATTAACTTTGATTTAGATTAAAATTTAGATTTCAATCGATATCAAATACGATTTTATAATTAAACAAAACATTTCTCAAAAGTTGGGGTGGGGGGCACTTGCCCCCCCCCCCCCCCCAGGACCCCCTAGGTCCGCCCATGGCTACGCCACCTCCACCCAACCCCTGTAGCCGACCACGACGAAAGTAAGACCTCCAAATTGAGATCCACCACTTATCTCACAATTTTCACCCAAAAATTCCACCACACAAATTGACGACGACAGCTTTGCAATATGTACGGTGCAATATACCATCGCGAATTAATTCCCAATCCTAAAACCAGGTTGAATCTCGATGAATTAATAGAAATTTATTGGTTCAAGAAGCCATATTCTCAATAAATTATGAGTATAATTGTAAATTTATTGTGGTTTATTTATTGAAAATATATTTTAATTGTAGTGTGATTATAATGCGGTGTAGTAACTAAATTTTTATGGTGGTAATATAATTACCTTATTATTTATTCCAAATCATCTAATATTATCCCGACCATGAGTGATCTTTAAATATTTTTTGTTATTTATCATGTTGGAAACTTTATCTAAAAAATTGACCTTCTATGTGGTTTTGGTCTTTTTGAAAACAATGGAGAGTTGATCAAAAGAACATTGACCCGTACGATGGACAAATCAATATGTTATTGTATTATATCCACGAAATTAAGAAATCTTCATCTATGAATGATCTTATAAATTATAATATTTTTGTTATTTTTTCTATAATCTTATTTCTATTTTTTTTATATAATCGTGCTTTCTTAAATATGATTAAATTATAATAATTTTGTTATTTTCAGCTATTATAGGGTTAATAGTTGCATATTAAGGGCATACAGTTAATATGTTTTACAGTTCAAGTGCCAAACATCGACACCTTGTTCTAGTAGCTGAGTTTAGCTTGCTAGAATTGAGGATTACTCTTCCCAATAATCACATCAACCAAATTTCTAAGTTCCTATAGCCCAATCGTTCAACAGTCTTGCTTATTGCTTCCGTAAAGAAACTGTGAGATTTAGTGGTTCTCCTAACGCTACTAGACTAGTGTTATTTGTGACATTTATATGGTTTATTATTCTTACTTATGCTGCTTAAGTGTCACCCACTTATTGGTAGCTAAGTGGTTGTTAGGTTTATATTTTGTATTGACAATTCTGTGAACAAATTGACCAACTTGAACATTTATAAAAGTTTAGGGACTAAATTGTAAAGTTTTATAGTTGGTAGGTTAGCTTAGGGTTTGGGGTTATATGTTTGGAACAAGAAGAATTCACGCCGTATTTTCGCTAGCTGCTCATCGGAGTGTTGCTCGATCGACTGAAGCAGAAAGTTCCTCGGTCGATGTTAGCCCCCCTGTCGCTCGAGCAACAGACCCTTCGCTCGAGCTAAGAAGCCCTCTCGCTCGAGCGACATATTATACTGAAAAACGTAATTTTCTATTTTCGAATTTTTTATTTGTCTCATACAACCTAATTCGTCCAACCTATATATTAAAGGTACCGTATTTTCTGAAAGGGAGATAGAACAACATAATATTCAAGAAGAATACATCCTACACAAGATCCAAAGTTCAATCCTTCAATTCACATGTGCCACTTTCATTGAAAACATCAAAACTATCAAATCAAACACTGAATTGGTTTCTTTACTTGGAACTGTTGCAAGATTGTGTCGTCAACTGCTGCATTAAAGATCAAGGAAGGGTTTGAAGAATGAGGAGTTCTTGGGGAAGATCTATAGGAGATAAACTGCGTAAAGAGTCAAAATTGGAGTTCGTGCGCTCATTCCAAGAGGACTGCTTTACAAAGAATAGTCAGGATTGGTGTTGGTGTGCACATTCCAGGAGGGCTGGTTCATACTTCAGACAGGAGATCAGAAAGCTTGTGTTGTCAACTTTGGTGGAAGTGTCTGTAAGTTATATTGACAGTTTATAGTGGATCTTTGACTGACAAAGTGCCCGGAGTTTTTCCCACGTTGGGTTTCTCCGTGAACAATTCTGGTGTTGTTTATTGTTTTATTTACTGCTTTGGCATAACTACGGTATTTCAAGATAGGTTAAATTGACTTGTTTGACTAATCATCTAGACATAATTAACTTATAACTTGTTGCATGTTAATTAGTTTTAATTCCTCATTTACACCTAATCACCCCCCTCTAGGTGTAGCAAGGTCGAATCTTGCGTTTCTCAGTGGTCACTTCGATTGTACTAGTTTGAATTCCTTGTGACCATTGGATGAGATGGACGGTTGAGATTGAGTCTTACAAGATATTATTTTGTTTCTTGGTCTCCTTGAGAGACTTGTAACCTCTACTCATTCTAGATTATTCCATTTTTCTCTTCCTTCTGGGTCTCTCTTTCCTGAAGTCTATCTTCTTCTGCTCTTGGGTGATTTCTGAGTAATTCTTCTAGTGATTTAGGGGTTAATATTGGATATATCCAGGCCTGGAATATTGGCTAGTTTCGGTGTAGTTTTCTTCTAAATCTGTAGCTAGACTCTGTATTTTGGGAGATTGTTCTCTATCGATGACCAGAAATTGAACCTGTGCATTCTCTGTTGAACTCTCTCTTTGTGGATGGCGATTGCGAATGTGGAAGGGCTGTTCCTGAGCCTAAAACTTCCGGCCATAGAAGGGAAGCAGAATTCGACTTCAGTAATTTTAGTTTCTATGTTTTCTTTATGCCTTGAATCTATTTAGTTTGTATTGCAAGTAGAGTTTTGAACTCTATAGATTCCTAACAAAACTGGTATCAGAGCCCTTTGGTCTAGGGCTTGGTTGTATTCTTCCTTGAATCTGTTTGGGTTCTTTCTTTCGAGTGATATTATCGATATGGACCTTCCAACGTCTAAACTAAAAATATTACTTTAAGGCATCTTGTTTCTTTTAATCGACATTGATTCATTTGTGTTTGTTTACTTTGTATGTTGTTGACTGGATTGGGTGATTGGTAGCTCTGGCTAGCTTGCTCGATTGAGGACTTGAGGGTATATTTACTGTTTTTCAACAGTAATTGGTAAGATTGTTCCAAACCTCACTTTGAATTCGGTTTGGTGTCTTTTCGTGATTAATATATGATTGACTGATTAATTATCTGTGAATTCCTGTAATTGGACTTATGTGACTGATTTGTAATCTTGGAAGCATATTTACTTGAATCAAATACCAATCACACCTGTACACACATCACATTGAGGTTTCTTGATCGGAATGATACATTACCGAGCTTCAATTTTCTGGATATTGTCTTAACTCGGTGTTTCTGTTTTATATCGATCACTTGAAAAATCTTTCAAAACCTTTTCTGTTATGTCCACGAGTACAGGCCACCCTTTTACAGAATCCGTAATAGGTTCGAAGGTCGAATTATCACAATTCGATGGAAATTGGGATTACTCGATATGGAAACACAAAATGATGGCCATTTTGGTCCAATAGATAGTTGCAAAAGCTCTCGATGATCCTGCTACTTTTTTTGATGAGTTAAAGGCTAAACCTGTTGAAATTGAAGAAATGAATGAAATTGCTTATAGTTCTATAATTTTACACTTATCTGATAATGTTGTTAGACAAGTTGATAGTGCTAAAGATGCTAGAGCTTTGTGGACTGCTTTAGATGCCTTGTTCTTGACTAAAACTTTGTCTAACAAGATATATTTGTTAGAAAAGCTGTTTAGTTTTAAGATGGACCCGGGGAAGGATGTGGAAGGGAATTTAAGTGACTATAGCATAATTGTTAAGAGTCTGTCTCACAATGATAAGAAGTTTGAGGATGAAGATTGAGTTGTAATACAGCTGAATTCATTACCTAAATCTTATAAAGAAATCAGAAATGCCATAAAATATGGTATAGACACTCTTTCATAAGCTATTGTGGTAGATGCTTTGAAATCTAGAGAACTAGAACTGAAAAAAGACAACAAAACTAATTCTAGAGAAGAAAGTCTATTTGTTAGGGTAAGACTTGAAAAGAAAGAATTCAACTTCCATAACAAGAAGGGAATGGAAAAATCTAAAATGAAACCCAAATCTAAAGATAGAAGTAACAAGAAATGCTATAACTGTGGAAAGTTAGGACATTTCAAGAGGGATTGCTTTGACTAGAAAAAGAAACAGAAAGACTTGAAAAATATTGATCTAAATAATACTGCCATTGTTTCTGAATTGGATAGTCTACATGTCTTGAATGTGTCTGAGGAAGAATCTGATAAAAACTGGATTCTGGACACAGTGTGCACCTTTCACATGTGCCCTGAAAGATCTTAGTTTTATAACTATAGAGAGGCTGAACCTAGGAAGGTCTACATGGGAGACAATAATTCTCAGAATGTGGTTGGGATTGGTGACATAGCCATCATGATGTATGATGGAGCTGTCGGCAACTCATAGATATACGATATGTCCCTAATTTAAAGAGGAACCTTATTTTCTTAGGAACTCTTGAAGATGAGGGATATACCTTTAAATCTGGAAATAAGATTCTGAAAATTATGAGAGGGTCTCTAGTAGTTATGAAAGGACCTAAAATGAATGGACTGTATTATCTTGAGGGTAGAACTAAAACACCACCTGATTCTAGTCTTCTTACAGTTAGTAAAGACAAAACTGAACTCTAACATAATAGAATTGGTCACATTGGATTTAAAGGGCTAAAATCTTTAAATAATAAGAAATTACTTGGAAAATATGACATTGAAGCTATGGACTTCTATGAGACTTGTGTTTTGGGAAAGTCCCATAAGATGAGCTTTAAAGCTAGCTCTCATAGAACTAACAGACTACTGGACTATGTCCATGCTGATCTATGGGGTCCTGAGAAACATTCCACATTTGGTGGAAGTAAGTACTTATTGTCCTTAGTGGATGATTACTCAAGGAACGTTTGGATTTATTCTTTGAAGGCTAAATCTGAGACTTTTGGAAAATTCAAAATTTGGCTTATGTTTGTTGAGAACCAATTGGACAAGAAACTTAAAACATTAAGAACTGACAATGGGCTTGAGTTCTGTAATTTTGAATTTGACAACTTTTGTAATCAAAAGGGAATAACAAGACACAGAACAGTTAAGTATACACCTGAACAGAATAGGTCGCTGAGAGAATGAGCAGGACCATAATGAACAAGGTTAGGTGCATGTTAATTAGCTATGGCCTTGTCAAAGATTTTTGGGCTGGAGCTTCAAATACTGCAACCTATCTGATTAATAGATCACCATCCAGCAATATAAACTTTAAGACTCCCCAGGAATTGTGGACTGGGGAGCCTCCAGATCTAACTCACATAAGGGTTTTTGGATGTGCTGCATATGCACATCAGTCTGAAGGGAAACTTGAGTCTAGGGCTATCAAGTGTGTGATGTTAGGGTATCCCGAGGGTGTGAAAGGGTATAGGCTATGGGTTTTAGGGGTTCAGGGCATCAAGATTATTAATAGCAGAAATGTAGTATTTAATGAATCTAAAATGCGTTGCCTAAAACATAAAACTGATGAATCTAACGAATTCGAAACTGAAAGAAATGTTCAGACTGAGGTGAAGTTGACCAAGTTTGATTTACCTAAACCTGGAAATGATGAAAATAACCACCCAATCAAGACTATCAGCTAACTAGGGATAGGGCAAGAAGGCAAGTCAGGCATAATCCCAGATATAAATCCCTAAACTTGACTGATTTTGCCTTAGTTTCAAGTGAAGCCCTTGAACAAATAAAACATGTCACTTATGAAGAAGCTGTTAATGGAAAATATTCTGAAAATTGGTTAAAAGTTATGCAGGAAGAAATGCAATCTTTGAGTGATAACAAAATCTATAAACTTGTTAAGAAGCCTAAAAATCAGAAATTAGTTCAATATAAGTGGATCTACAAGTTAAAGGAGGGTTTGAACCCTAATAAACATGTGAGGTTTAAGGCGAGGTTAGTTGCTAAAGGTTATACTCAAAGAGAGGGTGTGGATTACAATGAAATATTTTCACCTGTGAATTAAGTATAAGACAATAAGAATGATGTTGGCTCTTATTGTTCAATTCAATTGGGAACTTGAACAACTTGATGTAAAAACTGCATTTTTACATGGAGAATTAGAAGATGATATATTCATGAGTCAACCATAAGGTTTTGTGGCTAAAGGCAAATCTGATTATGTTTGCAAGTTGGAAAAATCATTGTTTGGGCTGAAACAAAGCCCAAGACAATGATACAAGAGATTTGATGCTTATATACTAAAGATATGATTTAAAAGGAGTGAATTTGATGCTTGCTTGTATTTTAATAACATGAAGAGTGGGTGTGAAGTTTACTTACTGCTTTATGTTGATGATATGCTTTTGGCTGTACATAGCAAGTCTTAAATTAATAAACTGAAAGATCTTTTAAAATTTGAATTTGACATGAAAGATTTAGAAAATGCTAGGAAGATTCTTGGAATGGATATAACAAGGAACAAGGCTGAAAGTAAGTTAACTATTTCACAAGAAGCATATTTGAACAAAGTGGTTACAAAATTTGGTATGAAAGATAGTAAAATTGTAAATGTGCCTCTTGCTGGTCATATGAATCTTTCACATGCTCATTCTTCTAAATTTGAATCTGAATTGAAAGAAATGGAAAATGTACCATATGCAAATGTCATAGAATCTGTTATGTTTGCTATGATTACTACCAGACCTGATCTTGCATTTTCCATTAGCCTCCTAAGTAGATTTATGTCCAATCTTGGCAAACTACACTGAGCTAGAATGAAATGGTTGTTGAGATATTTGGTTGGGACTTTAAATCTAGGCTTAGTGTATGAGAAAAGATCTGAGAACTCAACCCTTAAAGGATATGTTGATGCTGATTTTGCTGGTGATAAAGATAGTAGAAAATCAACCACAGCATACTTCTTCACTCTTGGTGATAGCTGCATAATATGGAAATCACAGCTACAGCCTTTAGTTACCTTGTCTAGTACTGAAACAGAATATGTTGCCATAACAGAAGTTGTTAAGGAATGTATTGGTTGAAAGAGATCTTAAAAGAATTGAACGTCATGCATGATACACTTATTATGTTTACTGATAGTCAAAGTGCTTTATTGCTTTGCAAAAATCCTATTTATCATGAAAGATCAAAACATATTGAGGTGAAGTATCATTTTATTCGTGAAAAACTATCTCAAGGTGAAGTTGAACTTATTAAGATTCACACTGACAAAAATCCCTCAGACATGGGGACAAAAATTCTACCTGTAGAAAAATTTAAATTGTACTTATCTTTGTTATATATTGACACGGGTTAATTTTTCTTACAGGTAGTGGGCAATGATGATGAACAACATTCCATGTGCAAATCCGCAACCGAAAGAGAGAGTGTGTTATGAGAACCAAGATGAAGTATGTGGGATTTAGTGGTTGTCCTAACACTTATTTTCTTACTTATGCTGCTTAAGTGTCACCCACTTAATTGTAGCTAAGTGGTCACTTGGATTATGCTAGTTTGAATCCCTTGTGACCGTTGGATGAGATGGACGGTTGAGATTGAGTCATACAAGATATTTTGTTTCTTGGTCTCCTTGAGAGTCTCGTGACCTCTACTCATTCTAGTCTATTCCATTTTTCTCTTTCTTCTAGATCTCTCTTTCATGAAGTCTGTCTTCTCCTTCTCTTGGGTGATTTTTAAATAATTTTTCTAGTGATTTAGGGGTTAATCTTGGATATATCCAGGCCTGAAATATTGGCTGGTTTTGATGTAGTTTTCTTCTAAATATATAGCTAGACTCTGTGTTTTGGAAGATCGTTCTCAATCGATGACCAGAAATTGAACGTGTGAGCTCTCTGATGAACTCTCTCTTTGTAGATGGCGATTGCGAACGTGGAAGTGCTGTTCCTGAGCCTACAATTTTCGGCCATAGAAGGGAAGCAGAATTCGGTTTCAGTAATTTTAGTTTCTATGTTTTCTTTATGCCTTGAATCTATTTAGTTTGTATTGCGAGTAGAGCTTTGAACTCTATAGATTCCTAACAGAAACCATATAGAGATCCAGATTGTTATTCCTAGAGAACTTAGGTGCATAATTATCAAAACTCATCTTGAACCCTCTTCAAACTCACCATGATCACCTAAATGCTCATTAACTTGTAGGCATGGATTCATCTTGCTATCACAAGTCGGCATTTCAGACTCTTTGATGAAAATATATGGGCAATCACTCCCCAGAAATATAGGTGCATAGGAGCATGTTTTCACCTCACCTTAATGATAAGGAGAACAAGATTAGTAACAAAAGTAACACTTCCATATGAAAAAGAACTTATTCCTATCAAACCAACTTACAACAATTAGCTAGCGGTGTCAATCGAGCCGAGCGCTCGGCTCGGCTCAGCTCGTGGAAAAAAAGCCACAAGCTACTCAGGCTCATCCAAAATCGACGATTTTTTAATTTATTTTGTTGAAAAGGGCTTTATCATAAATAAAAAATTTACGAGCTCGCGAGCCGAAGCTTGGCTCGACCCACAAGCCACGAGCTCACGGGCCGAGCCGAGCTCGACCTGCGAGTAGAAGCTCGACTTGTTACAAATGAGCCACGAGCTCGGCTCGTGACGAGCTAGTGTGTATACGGGCCGAGCCGCTCAGCCCATTGTCATCCCTAAATGAAAAAGGAAAGAGTGGGATGGAGTTTCTCTCGCTTTTGGCATAGCGGGCCCCCAGTGGGAGGCTCGCATTCGGGGTGCTTTTCTCTACGTCTTTTTTTCCTTTTTATACACATTTGATAGTTTCTTTGTGATAAACTACATGGAAACTGCTTGGTGCTCTACAACTACCCACTTTCTTCATGATGGCTAACTTGTCATGTAACTGCCGTCTCTGACTGTTGTCATTACTCTTGTCGTTTAACTGCCTGCAACTGAAATTCTTGGATCGTGGGGTGTGATAAGGTTGCTAAATAACCGTTTCAATAACTGCCATACTGGATAACCATAATACCTTATATTTACTCAAATCCTGGGCGACTCAAAGGTTTGGGCGAGAACGAGATTATCGCTCTGGGCGACAGTAAGGCACTCCATTCGCTCAGATCATGGGCGTCTTGCAAGTTTAGACGATGATGGTACTTTGTTCGTGGGTCTTCACTGCATTCCATAATGGTTCTATTTCGGCCTTCATCCTGGATTTCCTAATTGGGCTTCATTCATTGAACTGTTCAATTTGGGCTACACATTTTGTATGTCAACAACACCATTAAAATTCAATCACACAGTAAATATTACACATCCGCCACAAATAACAATGGTGAAGTATGAGAAAATCGAGAACAGTAGTCAATTTAGTACTAAGCAAGTTGATAGTAATTGTCACGGAACCGATCGCAATCAATGAGAGCATAAATGATCCCAGTAATATAACCTAGAATAGTCAACACCAAGCATATGAAAATAATAATGCTATGTAGCCCCAGTAGGATTGCATCCTCAGTCTAGGTGGCATTAAATGATTGGCTTATTTAATTTCACCTATCATTTAATGTCACGTTAACGCCACCTAGATTGGGAATGCAACCCCAATGGGGATGAATAGCATTGCTCATATGAAAAACTCTACCTACAAAAATAAAATACATACAGTTAGCAACAGAATCATGAAAATGATCTTTTTTTATAAATTGAACAAGCAGAAAGTACTTTTACAATTAAGAATGATAGTGAATATATATTGATTATATTTCTTTTTCTGATTAACCACACATACCTCTGAGCAATCAAGTAGACGGAGCGATCTGAGTGGAGTCCAACACGGATTTCGATGAGGGACCCATCGCTCTAGATGAAGATGGATCGAATTATGTTATCGACCCTGCGTTCGAACACGGGGGTCCAGAACTCAATGGCCGGATCAAAATAAGTCTCGAGGTCGAACACCGAGTTGAGGCACGAGTCCTTGCATGCCTACAGCCACGCCTTACACATCCGCATGGCCCTCCGCCATCAGTCCACCAAAGAGAGGCGTGAGAGGATGTTGATGTGGCACTCGTAAGTTAAATTGGTCCAATCATGAGCGAGTTTTCCTAAGTCGATTATTTTGCCTTGGTCGTCGTCGTCCTTTTTAACTGATAATATAACCCAGTGGATTGATTATGATTATGTTAAAACTTGAAGGTGCTGCTAATAAGATTGATACGTGCGTGTTTAGTAAAACAAATATATATTTAATTATTTTTATTTCTCTCATATTAGATAATCTCTTTTAACAAATTATTAAGCCCTCGTTTGTTTGCCATTATTTTTGGCAAAAAATGAAAATTTTAACCGTTATTTTCAATCGGCTGGGACCCTCCATGACACATTTTGGTCATAAAATGTTGCTCCTCCAAACTACAACGGTAAGATTTATTCTAGAAATGAGAAATAAATAGAAACAAACAGGGGCTAATATTAATTCAACTACACTAATAGACCGTCTATAAATGAAACTAGTCCATTGCACATCTAACTTTACTAGTATTGTTGAACAGTGATATTCTTAATAATTGTGCCTTTGTCCATATATTTAGAGCATTTTCAACGCATTTCATGGATTGCAATTTAGAGCCGAGAAATAGTGCCAAATTTTCCAGTCCATTTTTCTGTCCAACCAATTAATTTTTGACTTGCCATCAATTTAGTAGGTTAGTAGTGAAGTTAATAAGGGTAATTTTGAGTGGGTTAGAGACGAAATTAATGATGATGTATTTGAAATACCGTGTTAATTATTGATGACGTGTCAACAATTAATTAGACGGACAGAAAAATGGATAGCAAAATCAGACAGTAATCTCAACTGTACAATTCATGTGTCATCTCAATAGTAAGACTTTCTATTTATTTTAAATTGATATCTACTGAATAGACGGTCTAGCTCAAATTGTTTCTCCAATTGATTCCACAAATATTTCAAACTTCATCCTTAATGTATATTTAATGGAAAACAAAAATGATAAACAGGAGAGAGAGAGAGAGAGAGAGAGAGAGAGAGAGAGAGAGAGAGAGAGAGAGAGAGAGAGAGAGAGAGAGAGACTTTTTTACCATCTTTATTGTTTTCAAATACATAGGCATATGATATTGTATCCTAGTCTACCAGGATTTGAAAACGTCGTCTCCACCATTCATAAATGGATAATCTCAACAATGCCTTAATGGCCGATCACGACTTGAGAAGAATGTAAGATATTCATGTAATAATCAAAAAATAAATAAGAATATTCAGTAGTGAATTTCCAAAAAATACAAATTTATTGTCAAGAAAGCGAGAGCATTGTCAAAAGATAGATAAATATTTTACAAAAATAACGATAAAATATTGAACACGATCACTCACAAGCAAGCTAAAGAAAACACACTATAATTACATGAAACTCTCGAAAAACATGACTTCCACTAAATTGCATTACACACGACACCCGTTATTGAAGCAATAAGAAAGCACTCTAATGTCCTTGCACAATTTTGACAAACAGAATGAGAAATACTTAAGAAGTCCACCTCAATAAACCTCCTCTTTTTGGTAATTTGAAATTATCCCTGACACACAAGATATTTAGAGAAACTAAATTAAATAGATCAAAGCTTTAGTATTATGACATTAATCATCAATGAGTGCTATCAATTTAAATTCAAACACATACACAAAGCATTAGCAGTTATTAATTTTGTAATAGATGTTTATCACATTATGCCCCTGTTTGTCTACCATTATTTCGAAAAATTGTTTGCTATAATAAAATTCTCCACCACTCATTCATCAAATAAACTATTCTACACACAAACCAATAAAGTTACTTTAATTTTCAACCACACATTCTCCAAAAAACACTATTCATTACACTAATTTTCTCTCAATAATGGGAGACAAACAAGCTCTATATAAATACATGCATGATGCATATTCGTGCAAAAATAATCATAACATCTTGAATTATGAATGACTTTGGTTCAAAAACTCTTATCCCATCTATTTGTATTTGGTAATCTTAATTGGATATGACAAGTAAAATTTTGTAACATATCCCTCTGTTAAAATTTGGTGTGACCTGAATTCCTTGTTAAGTAATTGAAAATTTTTAATTGAAGTGCACGTCAACAAGAATTCAATTTGAAATGCTATTGGAGTATTATGTCAAGTTTAAGTTCTATTTTGGAAGCCCATTGGGAGTTAAAATTTATTTTAGACTCGATTTTTTAGTATTTTACTTCATCAACAACTCTATTAGCAGGGTTTGGACATCTCTTACATATTCCCTATAAATATTAGGCTCTTCTATATAATTTTATAAGTGTGAGAAAATAGATTACTAGAATTAAATGATCAATTGTAATTTTCTTTTTTTTTTTCATTATTCTTGAGTCAATAAAATCTCTTAATCTATCTATCACATTTCTTGTATTTATTATACTTTATTATTTGCCATATAACTTCAACAATTCATTTCGATGATTGATTTTATCAAGTGGTATTCAAACAATACATAATTCTTGTATTTTCAACATTACTAACATCGATCTGAGTATATTAATATTTTTTATAACAAGAGATATTTTGGTTGTTTCACAACACACTCAACTATATTCAATATCATCTATTACTAAATTATTAAGCTCTGTGTTTGAATTATGAATTTGCATAAAAGAATATTTTGGATTATTTTAAATTTATATCTCAACAATATTGTACAGAAAAGGAAAGAGTATTTTTAATATTTTATTGTAAGTAAAGAAGAAACATGGAAGAAACAGTATAAACCATGATAAGAACTAGAAAAAACACACTAACCTCTTGAATGGTGGTCTGACTTCAAGGCTCCATTATTTCACGTAGTCTCTCGGGAACATTTGAAACTTGTCGGTAGCACACAAACTTGGAAAGCTTTCGCATCCCTGTTTGATCCACAATCAACTCCGGAATGCCAGTTCCTCCAATTGCCAACTCTCGAAGCTCTGGAAAGCTGTTTGCTCCTGAGAAATTCAGTGTGATTGACTGGCTGTATGTACAACTGATCACTTCAAGGCTCTCTAATTTAGGTAGTTCCTTTAGTACCTTCATTGGATCCTCAGTGAATTTCATGAACCAAAGGCCAAGGTAGGTAAGGTTTGGAGGGAATTCGATGGTGTCAAGCATGAATGGAAAATCAGAATCAGCCATCAGAATCAACTCAGCAAGATGGTCATAGCGGGACAGGTCTAACCTCTCAAACTTCTTAGTGAAGCACAAATATAAGAATTGGAGCTTCTTCGATATGGGTGTTTCACCAGATATTACATTTATATGTTGGTCATTAATCTCATTTAAACCCAGCTTTCTCAAGTTGGAGAGTTCTTGTAATGAGCTAGCTTTCAAAATGGTACCAGACACATAATCTAAAGTTTCTATGTTCGGTAAATACACCTCATTTCTGACATTCAAATTTGTCCATTTGTTAGACTCAAACTTTTTATCCTGGCCTAAGAGTAAATGCTTCAAATGCTTCATCCTGAAAATAGTTCTTGGCAAATTACAATAAAAAGCTGCATCTACAATATCCAATGTCACCAATTTCTCGAGATTCCTTATGGTTGAAGGCATCCTTTCAAATCTCCCACTCAACTTAAGGAAAGTCAACCAACTCAGATCTCCTATCTCATTAGGAATCAAAGGCCATCGTTCTCCTGAGTTAGAGAAATAGAACAAGGTACGAAGTTTTGGAGTTTTTGAAAAAGAAAATTGACTAGTGTCGTTAATGGTAAGTGTACGAAGCATTGAAAATGAATTAGAGTGTATATTATGGCTTGTACCAAAGAAGTTGTTCTCGTTGGCCATTTTGATGCAAAGAAGGCGTAGAAGATCATGAATGCGACAACTTTGCACTCTTCCATTGCTATTTCTCTCAGATACTTGGATTAAATTTCTGTCACTTAACATATCTAATTTACCACCCCCAATGTCATAAGGATTTCGATTTCCGTCAACCTGGATCAATTTCTCGGAAACCCAAGCCCTGACCAACTCATCAATAGAAATTTCTTTATCTTCGGGGAAGAGCCCAAAGTAAAGGAAAAAAGGCCTCGAGTCAGGAGGTAAATCTGTGTAACTTAGATACAAGATTTCTGAACAATTATTTTCAGCACTAGTGCTCAAATTGTCAAGCACCTCATTCCATGCATGGTTACTTCTTCTTCTCTGCCGCAACATACCCACCGCAACCACAATTGCCAATGGCAACCCACCACACCTTTCTACTATCTTCTTAGCGATATATTCCAATTCTGTTGGAGGAAATCTCTCATTTGTATTTTCTGAAGAAGATTTCATCAGCTCGGAGAAGAGTTCCCAGCTCTTTTCTTGATCTAAGAGTTTCAATTCAATCAGAGAGCTTTCATCACTTATATATCTGCCTACATTAGTACACCGAGAAGTAATGATAATTCTGCTACCATTTCTCGAGTTGATGGGGATAACGTTTTTTAACTCATCCCAAGATTCACATTTCCAAATATCATCGAGAAAAATTAAGCACCTTTTTTCATTGAGCAGAGAAAGCAAGTTGTGCTTCAAATTTTCATTCATCTTTTCCTTTTCGAGGCCAACTTGCTTTGCTATGTCACGTAGAAGCTCTTGGACTCTAGGCTTATTTGAGACATAGACTATGGCAGAAGAAGTAAACTCGTTTCGCATTTCTTTATATATTTTTTTACCAACAGTAGTCTTGCCCACACCTGCGTCCCCTACAATACATATCATTTTACACTTCGGGTTTGAGCTCCTCAATTTTTCCTTGAGTTCCTGGAATTTATCTTCACGACCGACAACCATCGACTCTGTGGCAATTAGGAATTCTTTTCTTCGATTCCATACCTCCGAATCTGCATTACCTGTTTTATTTTATGTGGTTCATATTTATAAGATATTTGGTTAATAATTATAACTAAAAAAGACATAATTATTTGGATAACTACCAAAGAAGCTCTTTCATACTAATTGCCTGGACAAAGAAAATTAGCCCTTTCTCATATTTTATACAAGAGACTATCAAATTAAAATGCAATCTAGAGATCTTGATATTTCATATTTATGGTTCTTTAGCCAAAATTTAAATAAAGAAAAAAAGAAAGAGAATAAAAATCATAGAATATAGCATGTTCAGATTTATATTGATCTAAATGGATAAAATCAGCATACCTCCATCCGTATCAAGATTAATACGGCATCTTGTATCAAGATTAATACGGCATCTTTCTCTTTTGGCTTCAATTTCTTCGGCCCGACTCTTGATTTTTTCAATTTTCTGGGAAAAGGTATTGGTTGTGCCACCACAACATAGTATACAAGCAGCATCCTTAACGAATCGAAATGGCCCCTTTTCCATCTCTGGAAGGTAAGTATACAAAATATCTTCGATGTCCAGAGCAAGATCTCTCATCTCAATTATCAAATTAGCAACTTCACGGCTTCCAACTTTCTTTGACTCGGCATCTTTGAGGCATGATTTGAAGTGTCTCATTTGTCGTTCAATCCACTCTATGTCCTCCTTCAATCTATACGAGGAGCGTGAGGCTGTTCCGACAATTTGAGGCATGATTTGAAGTATCTCTACTGCTTTGTTAATGACCGCAGTAAATGCTGCTGACTCTGCCATCTACTCTCGTTTTCTCTCAAATATAGTATGTGAAATACGATGAATCAAATGAAAGTCAAGATTAGTGTAAGATGAGAATGGAATGACAATATATTTGAAAGTATAAAAATATGAATTGCCTCATTTTTAACACAAATTTGAATTTTCATTTGTAATGGACCCAACTCAACAAGAAAAAGTAATTGATTACTTCATTGGTAAGATTAGGGTAAAATAGGTGTTGCCGACAAGGAAGGGGAATGACTTTTTCAGTGAGGGACATGGAAAAAGTAGACAAAGGTAAAGAAAAAAAAGAACCCCACTACCAAGGAAAAAAAGAACCCGACAAGGAAGGGGAAAGACTTTTTCAGTGAGAGAAGTGGAAAAAGTAGACAAAGGAAAATCAATTATTACCTTCTTAGAAAAGAACTCAAGACAGTTTCCAGCTTTTTCTTCATTTTTTTCCACACTATCAAACGTTGTACTCGGAGAAATTATGTTCGAGGTTTAACCATGGATTTAGTAAGTTTGGCATCCGTTTTTAAAGATTATGTTTTCGATGAGTAATCAGATTGGATTTCGTCCCAATTTCCGATTTTCAATTGGAACGGCGGATTTGTTCCTAATATCGATTACTAGTAAACCACTCTCCTCGCTTGATTAATAATTTGATTAATATCATATTATCTAATTGTCAGTAATATAATAAACATGAAACTAATTCAATCATGTTAACCCATACATCTTATAAAAAAAATAATCTAAAATAATGAATTAAAACGTATTGAAAGACAATTAACAAATAATTTACCCAATAAATTTAATGAAGAAAATCAGGACAAGAAGAATGTGACATATATATAAAACTGGTAAATTAACAATAAGAGAAAAGGATGAATATCTTCAATATTTATCACTCTCAAGAGTCCAAACATCTTCACGCTTGAATTTTCATAAGTTAATAAAATAATAAAGATTTCCATGTTTATAATCTTTAGAATCCAATTTTCAGGAATAAGTATCCAAGAGTCTACAAGTAAACTGTGATTTGCAGAACTATATAATACGTGGTCCATATGAAATATCTCTCTCTCAACCAAACCACTACCAATCCCCAGGGAGCAAGGCACCGCACATAGATCACCCCCAAATGCCCACCTGTGTTACCTCCAGTATTCACGCCTGTCAAACAATATGCATCCACAGGCACGCCAACAATCTCCACCTTTTTAGTCTCAGAAAAATGAAAAATACATCACAGCATGCAACAAATTCAATAACATATATGTTGTATGATGTATGCACAAGCATCTAATTGAAAATCAAACGTCATTATTTGGGCTTATATCTTGAACTCCCTAACTGGGCTCCAATTCTTAGACCATTTAATTGGGCTTTATTTTTGGGAAAATTAGGTCATATACCCTATTTTTCAAAGTGTTTTGATTAATACCCTTTATATTAATGAAACCTTTGAAAGAAGTATTATTTACGTTGTAAAATCAAACCCAAGCCCTATTCTTTGACATGACAATTGCCGGTCAACCGGATCGTGATGGAACTGTTCGCCGACGTCGTCCCTCGCACCGCCGAGAACTTCCGCGCTCTGTGCACTAGAGAGAAAGGCGTTGGAAAATCCGGCAAGCCACCTCACGACAAAGGCTCCGATTTCCACCATGTAATCCTGAATTCATGTGCCAGGGAGGCGATTTTACCGCCGGAAATGGCATCGGTGGAGAGTCAATATATGGATCCAAGTTTGCCGATGAGAATTTTGCGAAGAAGCACACTGGTCCTAGTATTCTGTCCATGGCCAATTCTGGACCTGGAACCAACGGATCTCAATTTTTCATCTGTACTGCGAAAACAGAATGGCTTGATGGTAAACACGTGTTTAGGCAAGTAGTTGAGGGAATCGATGTGGTAAAACTCATTGAGAAAGTTGGATCTGGTTCTGGAAAGACTGCAAAGCCAATGGTGGTTGCTTATTGTGGTTAACTACAATGGTGGCTTCTGATCTCTTCTTCTCTTTTTGGTTTTAGGATTTATGAGAGGTTGTTCTTGGTTCACTCTTTTGTTTTTCGTTAAATTGAAACTACCTCTGAAATAATGTGGTTTAATCATTTTACACCATCGATCATCTTTACTGTCTATGCTTGATTGTTGATATTTTCAATTTCGATCATTAATTTTGAGCAGAAAATGACTGCGTAGGATTCTGGGATTTTCACTCTCCTTCGTTACTGTTGCTACACTTTATCAACCATTTGGATTTGGGACTACAAGAATACAATGTGAACTCGTGTCACTTTTTTATGCTTCTGTCACATTTTTAAACAAACTTAAAAAAATAGTGACAAACAGAGTTGATGCTATGAGTTCTTGGCTACTATTTTGAGCAGGTTCGATCTGTTTTATACATTTGACACCTTTGTTGATGCTTGATTGTGTGGTATGCTGAAAGTTGAAATAGTGAAGCAACTGGAATAAAGTTGTCCTAGTTGAGTTACTTGTGAATCACAATTCTTTTGTCAAATTCTTGTTAGTTGACAATGTCAACTGGTGTCACTTTTTTAAATTGACATGAGTGGATTCTAAATGAAAAAAATTACAATGTGTCAGTACTTTCAGTGAATTACAGTGAGTTTAGTACAGAAATCACAATAACACTTTTTTTTTCCAAAATTTGTCACTTTTTTTTTAAATTTTTTGTCACTTTTTTGAGTTTGTCACTTTTTGAGTGTGTTTGTCACTTTTTTTGAGTACATAATCAGCATGCAATGGATGAGTCTATTTTGGTATTTGAGTTTGTGTCACTTTTTGAGTGTGTTTGTCACTTTTTTTTAGTGTGTGTCACTTTTTTTTAGCTTTGTCACTTTTTGAGTGTGTTTGTCATTTTTTTTAGTTTTGTCACTTTTTTTGAATTTGTGTCACTTTTTGCATGTGTTTGTCACTTTTTTTTTGAGTTTTGTTTTGTCACTTTTTGAGCGTGTTTGTCACTTTTTTTGAATGCATAATCAACATGCAATGGATGAGTCTATTTTGGTATTTGATTTTGTGTCACTTTTTGAGTGTGTTTGTCACTTTTTTTTAGCTTTGTCACTTTTTGAGTGTGTTTGTCACTTCTTTTGAGCTTTGTCACTTTTTTTGAATTTGTGTCACTTTTTGAGTGTGTTTGTCACTTTTTTTGAGCTTTGTTTTGTGTCACTTTTTGAGTGTATTTGTCACTTTTTTTGAATACATAATTAGCATGCAATGGATGAGTCTATTTTGGTATTTGAGTTTGTGTCATTTTTTTATTGTGTTTGTTACTTTTTTTAAGTTTGTCACGTTTTTAAAAAAGTGACAATTTTTATAAAAAAGTGACATTGTGTCACTTTTTCATTTTACACAGTATTTTTTACTTCCTAAAAACCTTTCATATGATTTTTCAAAACACCCCTAATTTTAAGGGTATTTTTGTAAGTACCCCTTTATTTTTTGTATGTCAACAGGTTCTGTTGAGACTAGAGATATTTTTCACAAGAGGACAATATCATTAATAAGTAATAAAGTACCGAGGTCGAATCAAAATTGAACTAATTGTATATAATTATTAAATACATCCATAATAAAACATTACAAATATAATATAAGTTGAAGTTAAATATTGAGTCCAACTATTATAATTTCTAACTAAATATGCAATTAGTAAATATGTTAATTTATAATTTGATATAATAATTAAGCCCTTGTTTAGGTTTTGGGAAAAATGTATTCGTGAAATAGTAATTTTTTGAAAAATGTGTAATTAAAAAGTTGGAAATTTTTTTTAAATTTATGTGTAATATTACTTTATTGAAGAATGCGTAATTGAAAATGAAGAAAAAGAAAAACACATTAAGCCCCTGTTTGTCATCCATTTTATCAAACATTGTTTGCTACAGTAAACAATATCCACCACATATTCTCTCAATAAAATATTCTATACACAAACCAATAAAATTACTTTACTTTTCAACCACACATTCTCTAAAACATACTGGGCTGTAAGCAAAAACCGTCAAACCGGAAAATCGAACCGAAACCGCAATTTCGAAACCGGCAGTTTGGTGCCACGTGGACCCGTCAACGAAATGATTTTGAACCAAACCAAACCGGTCAAAAACGGTTTGGTTTAGGTTTGAGAATTTTTATTACGGTTTAAAACCATACCGGACCGGCGAAAAAATATATAAAATAAAAAATAAAAAATTGAATTTTTTTGAAAATTTATCCAAAATTCCAATTTTGTAAATTCAATAATTTTATCATTTTGTTGGTATTTTTGTCGATTTCTAATTTCCTATTAGTTATTACGATTTACGACCCGCCAAAATCTCAACCCGACCCGCTATCCTAATTTAAAAAAAAAAAAAAAAAACAAAGTCAAACTCTCACAAAAACAACCCTAAACCCTAACCTTCCATTTCTCTCTCGCTCATTGCTCTCTCTCTCGCTCCTGAATTTTCCTCAAATCGTCGGTAGTCTACGATTAGAATTTTCAGTTGCCAGCAACAGTCGCCGGTAGTCAGTCAGTCACAACTGATAACCTTCAATTTCGTTGCAAGACTGCGTGATTTTTTGTGACATGTGGGTTAGTTCTGTGATTTTTTTATTTTTATTTTTTTGTGATTTTAGTTACATAGTTGCGTGTTCTTGATTCTTGAATATGGAAACCGTCAAAGTTATTATTAAATATAGTTTGTTATCTCGATTCTTGAAAATCCCCAAATTCGTGATTTTTTGTGACATGTGGATTATTTCTATTTTCAAAGTTTTGTGATTTTAGTTACATAGCTGCGTGTTCTTGATTCTTGAACATGGAAACCGTCTAAGTTGTCTTTGAAATTATATGATTGTAATTTTAGTTTATTGTGATTTTACTTTGATTTTGTTGGTATTTAAATTTAGAGTTTATCTATTTGTACATAATTTGGTGTATATCAATGTATCCACCCTCTCACATGAGGATGAAACCCACTTGAATAAAAAATATTTTCTCCAAGTGGGCCTCACCCCCATATGAGGGGTGGATACATTGATGTACACCAAATTATGTACAAGTAGCAAGACTCTTAAATTTATAGTAGATATATTTAGTTTATTTTAGATTTATTGCCAGTAAGATATAAATATATATTGAATTATTGGTATAAAAGTAGACACTAGACCGGCAAAAAAATATACGCGAAACCGGCGGTTTAAAACCGGACCAAACCGTTAGGTTTAGGTTTGAGTTATTTTCAAATCGGTCAAAACGGTTTGGTTTAGGTTTGAGTTTTTCTCAAACTGGTTGAAACGGTTTGGTTTGAAAATTTGTCAAAAATCGGTAAAATCGGACCGCTTATACCCCTAAAACATATTATTCAAAACTCTATTTCTTCTCCCAAAATGGGAGACAAACAAGCACTAAATTAAAAGGGTAATGCTACATGTACACATACTTTTACACAATCTTTTACACCTCTCTCACTTGGAGGAGAGTCCACGATTATTTTATTATGTGTGGGCCCCCTTTCATATGAGAGAGGTGTAAAATATTGTGTACACTTAGCATTATTCAAATTAAAATGGAGCCTAAATGAGGCTAAGTAAATTATACTTATTTTACTACTTAAAGAAAATAATAATAAAAGAAAAATGGGAAAGGAAAAGCAAAAGGAAAAGGAAAAGGAAAAAGTAAAGTGATAAGGAATTGCCTCATTTTTAACACAAATTTGAATTTTCATTTGTAATGGGCACAACTCAACGAGAAAAAGTAATGGATTACTTCATTGGTAAGATTAGGGTAAAATAGGTGTTGCCGACAATGAAGGGGAAAAACTTTTTTAGACAAAGGAAAAGAAAAAAATAAACGAGAATCTAATCAATTATCACATTTTTAGAAAAAAAAAAACACTGACAGTATAAAGAATAATCCAGCTTTTTCTTCATTTTTTTTCTAAACTATCAACCGTTGTACTCAGAGAAATTATGTTCGAGTCGATTTGTTCAAGGTTTAACCATTAATTTAGTAAGTTTGGCATCCATTTTTAAAGATTATGTTTTCAATGAGTAATCAGATTGGATTTCGTCCCAATTTCCGATTTGCAATTGAATCGGCCAATTTGTTCCTATTATCGATTACTAGTAACCACTTTCCTCTCTTGATTAATAATTTGGTAAAAATAATGCCTAAGAACTTGGGACAATCATGAAAATGTAGAATTTAGAAATTTATGAAAATCAAGATTGTGTATTCTAACATACAATCTCTCGATTTAACATGTAACAAAATATCATTTTATCTTATTGTCAGCAACAAACATGAAAATAATTCAATCATATCATCCCATACATCTTATAAAGAAAATCTAAAATAATGAATTAAAATGTAATAAAAGACAATTAACAAATAATTTAGCCAATAAATTTGATGAAGAAAATCAGGACAAGAAGAATGTGACATATATATAAAACTGGTAAATTAACAATAAGAGAAAAGGATGAATATCTTCAATATTTATCAATCTCAAGAGTCCAAACATCTTCATGCTTGAATTTCCTTTATTTCTTAACTTCTCTATTTGATTTCTCCTACAAGATTGATATGTTAATGTCTTTGATTCAATCTTACCATGGTGTTCCCTTAATGTGAAGAGACTTGGCATATTATTAAGCCTATGTTTAATCCTTTCTCATTTCACAACAATAGGCCCTGTTTGATAATTATTTTTTTTGAGAAGATCCCAAAAATGTGGTCCCCAAACCTTATTGTGAGTGTAGGTAAAAGATTATGTAAAAAAGAAAATATGTACATGTAATTCCCAATCGAACCCACCACATCTTTCTACTATCTTCTTAGCGATATCTTCCAATTCTATTGGAGGAGATCTCTCATTTGTATTTTCTGAAGAAGATTCATAAGCTCGAAGAAGAGTTCCCATCTCTTTTCTTGATCTAAGAGTTTCAATTCAATCAAAGAGCTTTCACCACCTATATATCTACCCTCATCAGTATACCGAGAAGTAATGATAATTCTGCTACCATTTCTCGAGTTGATGGGGATAACGTTTTTTAACTCATCTCAAGATTCATATTTCCAAGTATCATCAAGAAAAATTAAGCCCATTTTTTCATTGAGCAGAGAAAGCAAGTTGACCTTCAAATTTTCATTCACCTTTTCCTTTTCAAGGCCAACTTGCTTTGCTATTTCAAGTAGAAGGTCTTGGACTCTAGGCTCATTTGAGACACAGACTGGGGCAGACGAAGTAAACTCGTTTCGCATTTCTTTATATATATTTTTTACCAACAGTATTCTTGTGTTCCCTACAATACATATAATTTTACACATTAAGTTGCAATACAAGCAGTGGGAGATGAGAATGGAATGACAATCAGTAGATTCAGTACACATAAATATAGTACTCATATGGCATAATTTTGAGGTTATTTTATTAATAATTGTATATTTTACTTTTTATACGTCCTTCGTAGCAACTGTATTATTTAGGTAAAATAATCATGAAAGTCTTTCTTTAATGATTAAGTAAACAAAGATTAATGAAATATTTTTGAATTCAGCAAGATTCTTGAAAATCCTCAAATTCGTGATTTTTTGTGATATGTGGATTATTTCTATTTTCAAAGTTTTGTGATTTTAGTTACATAGCTGCGTGTTCTTGATTCTTGAACATGGAAACCGTCTAAGTTGTCTTTGAAATTATATGATTGTAATTTTAGTTTATTGTGATTTTACTTTGATTTTGTTGATATTTAAATTTAGAGTTTATCTATTTGTACATAATTTGGTGTACATCAATGTATCCACCTTCTCACATGAGGATGAGACCCACTTGAATAAAAAATATTTTCTCCAAGTGGGCCTCACCCCCATATGAGGGGTCGATACATTGATGTACACCAAATTATGTACAAGTAGCAAGACTCTTAAATTTATAGTAGATATATTTAGTTTATTTTAGATTTATTGCCAGTAAGATATAAATATATATTGAATTGATGGCATAAAAGTATGCACTAGACCGGCAAAAAAATATACCCGAAACCGGCGGTTTAAAATCTGACCAAACCGTTAGGTTTAAGTTTGAGTTTTTTTCAAACCGATCAAAACGGTTTGGTTTAGGTTTGAGTTTTTCTCAAGCCGGTTGAAACGGTTTGGTTTGAAAATTTGTCAAAAACCGGTAAAATCGGACCGCTTACACCCCTAAAACATATTATTCAAAACTCTATTTCTTCTCCTAAAATGGGAGACAAACAAGCACTAAATTAAAAGGGTAATGCTACATGTACACACACTTTTACACAATCTTTTACACCTCTCTCACTTGGAGGAGAGTCCACGATTATTTTATTATGTGTGGGCCCCCTTTCATATGAGAGAGGTGTAAAATATTGTGTACACTTAACATTATTCAAATTAAAATGGAGCCTAAATGAGGCTAAGTAAATTATACTTATTTTACTACTTAAAGAAAATAATAATAAAAAAAGGAAAAGGAAAAGGAAAAAGTAAAGTGATAAGGAATTGCCTCATTTTTAACACAAATTTGAATTTTCATTTGTAATGGGCACAACTCAACGAGAAAAAGTAATGGATTACTTCATTGGTAAGATTAGGGTAAAATAGGTGTTGCCGACAATGAAGGGGAAAAACTTTTTCAGTGAGAGAAATGGAAAAAGTAGACAAAGGAAGAAATAAAAGAGAATCTCAATTATTACCTTCTTAGAAATTATGTTCGAGTCTATTTGTTCGAGGTTTGACCATTGATTTAGTAAGTTTGGCATCCGTTTTTAAAGATTATGTTTTCAATGAGTAATTAGATTGGATTTCGTCCCAATTTCCGATTTTCAATTGAAACGGCTGATTTGTTCCCATTATCGATTGCTAGTAAACCACTTTCCTCTCTTGATTAATAATTTGATAAAAATAATGCCTAAGAACTTAGGACAATCATGAACAAGTAGAATTTTCTTTGACAAATTTATGAAAATCAAGATTGCGTATTCTAACATACAATCTCTCGATTTAACATGTAAAACATATCGTATTATCTTATTGTCAGTAACAAACATGAAACTAATTCAATCATCTCAACCCATACATCTTATAAAAGAAAATCTAAAATAATGAAATATTAGTACAATTGTAATTGAACATAAGTTTTCAGCAAAATCTAAAATTGCAGTCACGTCACATGAATTTGAGAACAATTGTAACTGAACGAAATATTACTACGCTTGTAACTAGACACAAACTTGAACAAAATAAGAATCAATGTAAATTTTAATTCATACTAAGTCTACACAAAATACAACTATTAACTCTAGATTTGTTAGATACATTATTACATGAAGAAACATGGGTCCAAAGAGAATATTACCACAAATGTAATTGAACGAAGTATTACACAAATCGTGTTTAGGTGAAAGCTTTTGGCCAAAAAATTTTATTTTTATTTCTTTGGGAACCGGTTTAGCCAAAACTATTGTTATTGTAATGATTTTGTCAAGAATGGTTTTGTCAATCCCTAAAATCATGGAGAATATTACTTTATTAAAGAATGCGTAATTGAAAATGAAAAAAGAGAAAAATACATTAAATTAAAATGGAGCCCAAACGAGGCTAAGTAAATTATACTTATTATTTTACTACTTAAAGAAAATAATAACAAAAGAAAAAGGTGAATGGAAAAAGTAAAGTGATAAGGAATTGCCTCATTTTTAACACAAAATTGAGAGCTTGTTTGGAAGAGTTTAAAATCCAATTAAAATAGAAAATATAATCGTTATTGGATTTTATACGTCTAATAAAAATCAACAATAACGATTAATTTTTTAATTTTAATTTCTACCAAATAATTTTAATTTGTAGTGGGCCAAACTCAAGAAGAAAAAGTAATGGATTACTTCAATGGTAAGATTAGGTGTTGCCGACAATGAAGGGGTAAAACTTTTCCAGTGAGAGAAATGGAAAAAGTAGACATAGGAAAAGGAAAAAATAAAAGAGAATCTAATCAATTATTACCTTTTTCAGAAAAATCTCAGACAGTACGAAGAATAATCCAGCTTTTTCTTCATCTTTTTCCATACTATCAATAGTTGTACTCGGAGAAATTATGTTCGAGTCGATTTGTTCGAGGTGGTAATATAATTACTTTATTATTTATTCCAAATCATTTTATTTTATTCAGACCATGAGTGATCTTTAAATATTTTTTTGTTATTTATCATGTTGGAAACTTTATCTTAAAAATTGACCTTCTATGTGGTTTTGGTCTTTTTGGACAATAATGGAGAGTTGATCAAAAGAACATTAACCTGTACGAGGGACAAATCAATTTACAGAAACAACTCTCCAATTTCTTAATTTTTAATTACGATTTTGCTACATGTACACTTAGTTTGACATCCTGGATGACATTCTCTGATAAAAAGACATAAATGCTCTACTTCTATTATCTACTCAAGTCAATGTTCTCTATTCCTATTATAGGATAAGTTTGGTTTATTTCTCATAATAAATGAAAAAGTCAATTATGCTCGTATTTATCAATATATTTTTTATCAAAACAATCGTTTAATATTCTAATTTTATTTTCTACTTTATTAATTTTTTTATTAATTCTAAATATATTTTCTGTAAAATATAAAGGCACAGGTAGATTTCTACTATTTTTCAGAAAATAATCAAGCACAGTATAAAATGATTTAATTTCTTCTCTTTTCCTTTCGCAATCAATTTCTAAACATTGAATGATAGTAACTAAAACTTCATAAATATCATAAGTGCAAATATTAATGCAAGTATTCAACATAAATAAGAAAGATCTTACAGTATTGAAGTAGAAGGTAAATGCAGAATAATATCAACGAGATTTCCCTCGAGCTTGCTCTCATATATTTGTATACTCAGATATAAGTGATCGATGTTATTTGAGTTTAAGAAAGTGGGTTATGGTCCAACACGACTTCCGCACTCTTATTATTTTTCTCTCGACTCTTTTGCATATCTCACAATGGATCACACGGAATCACAGTTTTCCTTTCAACTCCTTGTTAAAACATCACCTTTGAAAGATAACAGGGTTCTAATGGCTTTCTCTAACAACGCCTCAAATGCCAACACACGGCTAAACGGCAACAAGATACTAGCACAACCCTCAAGGTTCTCACCGTTGGAGTATAAGTAAGATAAGAGTTTTTGGGAAAATAACAAAAATAGAAAGACAGTATTTTCAAACAACTTTGATTTCATAAACTTATCACACTAATATCTCTTACATAAGAGTATACATACATATTTCGGCTACACTCTTGGTACTTTATCTAAAGAGATTAGAACTCCATAGAGATTACCTTATTACAAGTTTCAAATGAAAGAGAGAAACTGAAATGATTACAAGATTCGAAAAACTAGAGAGAAAGATAGTTTTTTGCTTAAGGATGGGATGCCTTCTTCTGAGAATTAGTCTTCCTTTTATAGACTCGAAAAAGCTCTCCAGCTGGTCTTCATTATTGTTGTGTTACTGTGTAAGATAATGGGAATCTTACTGTGGCCTAAAGTTCTTTGTCTTAACATGGAAAATAATGTAGGTGAAACCCCACAGTTTTTCTTTATCAAAGTAACTTTGACAAAGTAGTGATAAAGGGGGTCCATTACTTTTCCATATGAGATTCAAACCACTCATCCGGAAATTCCTCTGGATCTAGTGAGATTGGTGAACCATCTTCTTCATTGCTACAAAGATCGCACTTATGGTTTGGATAACGCCAAAACTCTGTTTTACGATTCATTTTTGTCTTGTGTTCCACTAGCGTTTCCTCCAAAAATATGATCACACCAAATATCGAGATAGTGCCAATCTTCTTGTTTAGTGGGTGCCACGACTTTCTGTAAATCAAGTGGTCTTGTGATTCATACACCCAAATATTTTGATTTTCTTCAATAACTTTCTCGGATATGCTCAAATTGCTCCTTATATCCCTTAGCTCTACGGAAAGTTGTCATCTTGATAACATCTTCTGGTGTAGTTTCATGGACTTCACTCTTCTCAGGCTGAAGATGCTTGGAAGTAGTGGCAATCCTTATGACATGGCTAGCGGCGTAGCCTATCTTCTTGATATCCCATTCGGAATGAGAGAGAAAAACACGATATATATGTTCTTATGTTTAAGAACTTGGCAATACCTTTCAATAGCTCGGACTACTTCTTTTGGTAACAAAGAAATTTCTTTTAAAGATTCTGATGGGTAAATACAAATTATATTTCCCATTTCATAAAGAGCACGAACCCAATAAGCTGGGGCTCCTGGATAGAGGTTAACTTTGTTATAGGTTCCATATGTTAAGGTTTTCATCCAACCTCCAATACTGGTAAACCAAAGAACAAAGTAGATTAAACAATACATATGCCAAAATAAAATCGTTTTTACTTTTGATTTCCATAACACCATGAGTGTTGCAGGCTTTGATGATATTTGAGCTATTAAGCTCTAATATGGAGATACTATCCTTTGTAAATATTTTCTCCTGTGAGAGAGACAAAGTAGTATTCTCTCTAACTGAAAGTTTATGAAGCTTCAATGCTTCTGGTTCAATATTGGCACCGATGCCTTCAGATTTATTGGCACTAGGGCCTTCAGATAATATGGCCATGTTAGCCTTCTCAGATGCTGTCTTGACAGCAGCCATCTCCATTAGAGTTATCTTGGATTCTATTGCAGCAATCTTCATGTTCATTTCGAACTTCAATATTTCTAGCTCCTTCCTGATTGGCTCCATTCCTGGTTAAGAAATCTGGAATAAAATTGTCTTTCCCTTTAATATGGACAATATCAAATTTAAATGGTGCAAACCACATTTGCATTCTAATAAGTGGTCTTTCAGCTGCACTTGTTTCAAGTTTATTTGTTAATAATGGTTTTACCTGAGTATTATCTGTCCTAATAAGAAATTTTCTAGGTAGCAAGTATGGTTCAAATTTTGCTACTCCTTTCTTAACTGCTAAACATTCTTTACGATTAATATCATACCTGGTTTCGGCATCTTTGAATGTGCCTGAAGTATAAGCAACAAGCTCTTCTGGGCATTTACACAATGGATTACAAAGAAACTCTTTATGGTTTTCTTTTCTTTTAAGTATTGCTCCCCAGTGTAATAAGGAGGCATCAGTTTCTAAAATAAAGAAATCCTCTTCATTTGGAATATTTAATTCAGGTAGATTTTCGCATATTTTCTTAATTTTCTTTACCATTTCTACATCTTCTTGTGTCCATTCCCATTCAGTTCCTTTCTTCAGTTTTTTGGTAAAGTGGACTTTATATTTAGCACAATTTTTTATAAATTTTTCGGAATAATTTAATAATCCAATAAAGTTTTGTAATTCTTTCTTGTCTCTAATTTCTTCTGGAAATTCTATAATTTTCTTACCAATATGAGGTTGTTGAAGTATTTTTTCTTCGATAAAAATATATCCCAAGAATTCAATTTCAGTTTTAGCTATTCCTGCTTTTCTTTCTGATAAGGCTAATCCATACTTATTAACAATATAGTTAAACTTCTTAAGATGTTCAATATGTTCTTTTAAGTTTTTATTATGAATAAGAATATCATCTACATAAACAATGCAGAAATTCTTTATTGGTCTAATAATTTTATCCATTCTTTGTTGAAATATAGCAGGTGCATTCATTAATCCAAATGGCATAACATTCCATTCGAATTGTCCTAATGGGTTAGGGGTAGTAAAACTAGTTAAAGGCTTTGAGGCTTCATCTAGTTTTATTTGCAAATATCCTGATTTACAGTCAAATTTAGAATATATTTTACTTCCTTGTATTTGTTTTATTAACAAATCTTTTATTGGTAGTTTATAGCTATTTGGTATTGTTTTAGAATTTAGGTCTCTATAATCAATTACCATTCTAGCTTTTCCTCTTTTAAGTTCACTATGATTTCTAACCATAAATGCTGGACTATTATATGGACTAGTTGATTCTCTTATTACTCCTAATTGTAAGAGTTCTTTAATTTGTATTTCAAATTCTTTCTTATCTTCTTCGCTATAAGGAAATTGTTTTCCTGATATCTTTGCATCTGAGTCTTTTAGTTCAATGGTTGCCATAGGTTTATCTTTATCCCATTTAGCTAAAGGATGCTCATGATAACATTCTTTTAGTTCTAATTTAACATTTTCTAGTTCTTCTTCTAAATTTTCAATTCTTAATACTGGAATTTTTTGTTTTTGATTAATTTCTGTATAACATCCACCACGATTACCTGCAGAACTCTGATGTCTAGGTCTATGGTGAATTGGTTGATGTGCAATTCCAATAGCTTTGTAGATTTTTGGTGTTTTAATTTTGTGATTACAAGGTGTAGTAAATTCAAAATTATCTTTATATTGTGTAAAAGGGCTATATGTATAGATAAAATTTTCTCCTAAAAGGATATCACACCCAATTTTATCTGTTGCATATATTCGTGGAATAAAACATTCTCTATTACCTATAATTATAGGAACATTTTCTACAAAATCTCTATAGATTTCTACAATATCGCTTGCTGTTTGATCATAAGTTGTTTTCTTATAATCTCTTTTATAATAATGTTCTGGGAATACATTTCTTTTACGTAGGCAAATACCTGATCCAGTATCAATTATGGCATGAAATTTTATCCTACAATAGTCTGGTAAATTGAGAGTTATCTCAATATATGGACTGAGTATACTAGTTTTGATTGATCTAATTCTTTGTATCATATAAATTGGTTCTTTTGTTTTAGTAGTTCTATGAATCATTTTTTGTTTACCTTCTATAGTTATTTGTAGAGTATTCTTTTGTATATGAAATGGTGAGACTTTCTCAAGAAAGTTCATTCCAAGTAATATTGGACTAGAATCCTTTCCTTTTCTATAGTCTTTATGAATTTTAAGATTTAATTTAAACTGTTCTCCTTCAATATCTGTAAAACTTAGTTCTAGATTAACAAATGTTTTAATTTCATATTTAATTCCATGATAGTCTGTAAGAGTTATTCCTTGTGATAGGTTTTCTTCTAATAAATGATCAACTAAGTCTGCTCTTATATGACTAGTACTAGCTCCTGTATTAACAAGGGCTATAATTTCTTCATAGTTATTTTGATTATTGATATATTCTGTTAAGATAAGGAAATTATCTTCCTCACACTTTTTAAGATCAATATCAATGCTATTTCTAGGCATTATTGGGTAATTTCTACTTGTAGATGTTCTACTAGAGCTTGCGAGTTCTCTAGTACGGATACTTCTTTCTATTCTTCTACTAGGCATTCTGGCTATAAGTTGTCCAGAGGTATTTAAGGTAACTAATCCTTGATTTCCTACATTATTATCTATTCTTCTAGATTGTTGATGATAATCAAGCAATATATCTTGTGGTAAGGAAACGTTATTATTACTCAACATTCTTGGTGGAGTAAATTGTGCTAAGTCTTTAAAATCTTCATGGATTTGTATGAAGTCTCCTGAGACTTTATTGATTTCTTTTTGGTGTGTAGTAGTAAATGCATAAAGAGCTTTACAATGTAAGGTTACAGCTTTACTTCTTGGTGGCATAATTAATCTATCAATTCTATGATATAGATTTAATCTCATACTTAAATTTTCATCTTGTAAGGACATGGCAAATCCAGGTCTTATAGTGAATATAATTTTCTTATATACAAGATTTCCAGAGACTACTCCTAATAGAGCATCCATAGGATCATGAAGTATTCTGTTATCCATCAAATACATTTGTATAGGAATATCCATTCCTTCTCTAAAATATCCTTTCACCATAATTTGGATTCCTCCTATCACAATATTTTTTAGTCTTTCTCTAGTGGATCTATTTATTTTTGCTAATTCTTGATTAACCCATTCTCTAATGATTAGAGGTATAGTAGTATTGCATTTAACATTTTCGATGTTAATAGGTACTTCATCATATTTTGCAATGTAAATTGTTTTGTTAAACCAAGATATTATTGGTCTTACAAAAACGTCTCTATCTCTTAAAGATATTTGTTTTTCTTTTATTGCTCCATATCTTTCTTCATCAAATACTACTGTTTGTGAAGTCCCTTCTTCATTATCTAAGGTAGTTTCTATAGTATCAATGATTTCTTGATTCATATAAATTTGTTCAAATTCTGGTTCTTCAATTTCTTTTGTATCTAGCTCATAGATTGAGTCTGTTTCAGATAATTCATCTAAATCTTCGATTATCTCATAGTCTGAGTCAGATTCTATTTCTTCCATTATTCTAATGGCTTTAACATTTTCTCTTTTATTTCTATTAGGACAGTTGGGAGATATGTGTCCTATTTCATTACATGTAAAACATTTGCATTTTTTATAAAATTCTTCCTTAGATTTCTTTTGAGATTTTTTATGTTGGTTATATTCCCTTTTCCAAGGTTTTTTCTTTTTAAAATACTTCTTATGGCTCTTAAATCCTTTGTTTCTCTTCCAGGGTTTAAGATATTTCTTAAATTTCTTTTTATAGTATGGTTTCCTAGGTGGTTGGTGACAACCAAATTGTGGTACTGCTGCTATTTCTCCATAGCAACATAAACTTGCTTTCTTACCATGTTTCCTAAATAGGTGTTGATACATAGATTTTCTGCACCATTCTGATATTTTCCTTTTAGCGAATGAAGTTCTCATTCCTAAGGTATCAGCTCTATGATTAGGATCTTCCCATTCTATTTTATTCCAATAAGTTTGGTAATCTTCAAATAATTTCTGACCCCATGGCCAAGGCAGTTTAAGAAAATATCTATTAAGTAGTTTTTTATCTTCTTCTGATAGATTCCATTCTTTTATGGATTTAGATGCTTTGATATATATCTTTTCGAATTTCTTAGTATATTCGTTTAATTCACACATATCACATATTTTTAATAATTCCATTTCTCTTTCTGCTTGTAAGGCTTCTTGAGTGATCATATCTATTTTAGTTTCTGGTATAACTTCTCCTAAGAGTAAGTGTCTAAAGAAATTTTCCATTCGTTTTAAAATTTCCTTAAAGTTTTCAGCATCTAAGCTTTCATTGCTATCAATAGTAGTTGTAGATTTTTCTCCGTATTTAATTTGATTTTTAGTTTCTTCAGAAGTTTTTCTCCAGATATCTGAAGTGATTCCTCTAAAAGTGTGGATTATAAAGTTATATGCTTGAGTGGTATTCCATTTATGAAAAGCAACAGTTAAATCAGTAGCTTTTGCCCATGAGTCAATAATTTCGCTTTTATTATTGCTATCATCAACATCTAGCCATATTCCTGTTGTAGGAATTTGTTCAGTAAATAATTTAACTGGATTATTATCCCTAAGGTGTATAGGCTTGGTTGATGTAGTTTTGACTCCTTTTCTATAATTATAATTTTCTCGTTCTTCTGTTATTCCATGTTCTTTCATCCATTCAAAATTCCAGTCATCAGACTCGACTTGAATCCAATCATTACTTGTTTCTCCAACTAATATTTGTGATTCAACTTGTTGATTTAAAGGTGGAGTATTAATTTCAGTGGTCTCTTCTTTGGGCGGATCATTCATATAGATATTCTCTGTTTGAATGGCTAATTGTTCTAAACTCTGTTTATAAGCTTCTAATTCTTCACCCGTGGCTTCATAGAATTTAGTCTCTAATTCTTCTATAACATATGCCGGTAAAGGTGGTTCAATTGATATATAAGAATCTTTAAATTTTGATTTTTTAAGTTTAGATTCAATTTGTTTATATAGGATTTTTGGTCCTATTTTAATATTGTCATTAACAATTTCCAAATTAGACTCGATATTTTTTATATGAGTTAAAATATCTTGGTTTAAAATATCCGTTTTTCCTAAAGGTTGAGCAATATTATCATACTGCTCTAAAAATTGATTTATAATAATATCTTCTTCTTTATTTTCAGAAAATTCATCTACTAAAATTTGTAATCCTTTATTTTTTATTTTTGCTAAATGTTGAGAGCTATTTACTTGTTTTATCTCTTCACTTAGAGATTTATATTTAATACTTAAATTTGTTGCTAATTCTTGTAATTTAATTCGATTAGTATTAGTTAAAATATTAATATTTTGTAATTCTTCTAAAATCATTTTATCTTTTCTATTCATTTTAAAAATTTTCTTTAGGTTCGTTACTAGGCTCTGATACCAATTATAGGGTCAAATTGTGGAAAATAAATAAAACTTAGATATAAGGGTAAACTAGACAATACATCAATAAAAAGACAAAATTATGTCAAAAGTAATGTAATGGGGAATGTACAAATAGCTTATTCCTTTTAATTATTGCCTTCCTACCGACCACCATTTATTTTAGAATAAAAATATTTGTATCGAATTGTCCATATCGAAAATGTTACAATCTCTAACATGTGCGCGAGGCTCGCGTGAATAAAAAAGTAATAAAATGTGATCCCAAAATCCTATTGTGAGCATAGATAAAAAATTAGGTAAAAAAGAAAATCCATACATGTAGCATTGCTTAAGGGACTTTTTTGGACCTCCAACCATCCAAAAGTTAACCATGGATAGTGTTTTTCTCGTGCAGGATCCACAGAAAATCTTGGGTGTATAGAGTGACAACTCACATGCGGGATCCAACTCAATAAAAAAAATTACCCCATCACCCATGTGAGTTGTCCGTTCAACTTCACCCAATGTGACCTCACAAATACTGCAGAAAATGAAATTGGCCAACAACCTAAAGCTTGATCGGTAGGAATTTTTTGGGGAAGAATTAATTTTTAAATAGTGATATGATGGGAAATGTGTGGTTCAAAAAAAAATTATTGATGTGATAAAAAATATTATTTTATTGAAAAATGTGTGGTTGAAAATGAGAATTGATTTACTGTAGAATTTAATAATAAAAAACAAACACCCCCTATTTTAGCCCCTGTTTATCTACTATTATTCCAAAAAAATTGTTTGCTACAGTAAAATTCTTTATCGCACATTCGCCCAATAAAATATTTTACATACAAACTAATAAAGTTATTTTACATTTCAGCCACATGTTCTTCAAAAAATACTATTCATTATTCTATTTTTCTCTCAATAATGGGAGACAAACACACCCTTAATGACTCTCAAGCTATCATTGGACATGGTTGAATTCCATTCGATTTTAAAGAGAATTAATTATTCAATTAGTTAGTTGACAAATTTATTTGGAAATAATTAAAATAATTTGACTTATTCAATATAAAAAATCTCTAAAAAAAGGAGAGAGATTCGATTTCTATTCAATTTTTCGATTTTTAGTTTAAAATTGAAAATCAAACCAAATCCGTTGATTCTAGATTCTAGTACTCATTCGGATATTTAACCTAAGCAGAATCGAACCGAATTGCTCAATTAAGATCGGATCCGGTTTGATTTGGAAGTTTTGTTAAATCCCATCTCAAATAGACGCTAAGAGGATCAAAAATGCCTAAAAACTAGTTCAAAATATCCCCAAATTGTCGTGCAGACATATTACATGACGTAAACATTACCATAATTGTAATTGAATGAAGTATTAGTACAATTGTAATTGAACATAAATTTTCAGCAAAATCTAAATTTACAGTCACGTCACATGAATTTGAGAACAACTGTAACTGAACGAAATATTACTACGCTTGTAACTAGACACAAACTTGAACAAAATAAGAATCAATGTAAATTTTAATTCATACCAAGTCTAGTATAGATTTGCAGCACACATTTGAAATAATGCACCAATAATTCATAAATTGGAAACGTTATACAAAATTCGATTAATTATTGAAGCATTAGTTTTGTTCAAAATGACAATGAGATTAGATTGAGTATTACAACAAAAACATATTCAGTAGGTTAAAAATGAATAGAAACCAAAATTATCATTGCAAGGGATAACTGCATTCCACTTGCAATTTTGATATAAACATTAATATGGAAAATAGCATGACAGTCTATTAAGATTTTAAGTTTCATCTTAAAATGTCAAGCTTAATAAGAGGAGTAATCAAAAACCTAATATATTGTTATTAATTGATGTATTCCTTAAGAAGTCTCTTACAATAAGTCTCGTAAGATGGTGACTCATTTGAACAGATCAATCTTAAAATTCGTGTGTTCATTTTTTAATCTTAATCACGTCAAATTGGTCGTTTTTTAGTCTATGGATTATGGAGAATTCATGGATGGTCCAGATTCTATTCCTTTGATTCTTAACTAGTGTTTCATTTTTAATTATTGTCTTTCTTTTAATTATTAGTCCCTTCTCGATATTCATTACAAATAATTAAACTAGTTTATCTTATTTTGATTCCTAGAAGTCGCCTTTGTGCCGAGTTGTACACTTGGTTTCCATCACTGAAGATTGACCTGGTGATTCCACGTGAAATCAAATGTTGAGGTTGTTTACACCACCATTATTGTGAGGATGGTGGGGACAATTCTTATCCTCGAAATATAGGTTGTTCAAAATCAGACGATTTAGACAACTAATCAACGCATCCAAAACTTGGATAACTGGCATGCATCTCTAGGGCCGTAGTGTAGCTGACAAGACCGTAGTTGGCCAATGGTGTGCTCTCACATCCTAAGAGTAGGCATGAAATGGTCCCCCACCACACACAACTCAAATTGGAGAAAAAACACGAGAAGAGTACTAATCTTATTTTTAAAAAAATACTCCAATCGTGTATTTCATTCCTTTGATTCTTAACTCGTGATTAATTTTAATCATTGCCCTTCTTTTAATTATTTGACCTTCATTTGGTTTTTAAGGATTGGTTAGATTTGTAATCCTCAGATGAAATATATAAATATTTATTAAGAATCAACGAGTAAGTTGTTCTCATGTATATTTTATTTCAGTCCCACTAAGAACAGTTAAAACCCAACACCTATTTGGCACAGAACGCCATTTTTGTATAAAATATGGCCTCAACCCAACTTCAAATCTTGATAGCAAATTGTATTATGAACAGTATTGCACCAAATTCGTTGCAACAATGTTTATTTGATGTAATACATAGAGCTTTTCTTAATTCTCTTTGCCTTTCATTTTATACTACAACAAATATTAATTTTTAATAAATCCTTTTTATATCTTTCTATTACATTATAATTTAATATTTTTTATATTTTTATTATTATTTATATCTGATACTAAAAATTAAAGTTAGGTGTACCTTCACCAAAGACTTCGTGATTCAGACAGATAAGGGAAGGATGGTTATTTGGGAATGAGTAAACTTTGTATAGATAATGATCAATTTGTAACATTTGACCACCAAACAAAATTTCTCTCTTTTCTTCACACGCCTTTTGCTCCCTATTTCAAGTCAATGGACGTGTCTTAAGAAATTCCACATTTTTTATTGAACACGTTTTTGATTGAACGGATATCGTGAATATTAGTTTCGAATCGAACTTAATAATTATTTTTATTTCATGAAGGCAAATTTTATTTCATTAAGATTTCCATTCCGTTTTGTTTGATTGAGTCTGCACATATTTTTTTGACTTTGCAAAAAGAGGAACTTTCGCAGTAATTTTCATGCACTTTTTGGATTTTTTACTACCTTCTATTTCACACATAAGCTTAGTAGACTTTTGACCAATTAAAAGGTAATTAAATGAAAGTCTCAGTATGAAAATTTTACCCAAAAAAAAAAAAAAAAAAAGAAAGGTTCAACCTCATAACCTTTCAAATTTGTCGGTGAAATTTCAGTCTTGCTTTATTTTGTGATGTTAAGTATAATATTTTTTAATTGTGGTATTAAATGTAATGGGTTTTTTCATTTATAATAAACGAAATATTCTAATTAATTAAATAAAAATTCTAATTTAGTATTTTTTGTTTACCATAAAAAATGCGCCAACAGATATCGGGCCCACGGCATCATTACAAGCTAATTTCGACCCGCGTAGACGGGTTACTAGTCGAACATGTTACGGGTTTGAACGTGAAAGAACCTTTTCGACACGAGACAAATATATGCAAGCTCCTGTAAATATAGAAACAAAGGTATGCGATAAAGAACGATTGACAAAGAACCAAGCTAAAGATTATTATCACACCATAAACTCTTGAAAGATCATATATTTGTAGAGAGAGAGAGAGAGAGAGCATGAGTTGTAGATAAAAATTTTCATCCCCTAGTAATGGTACTAAGGGAATATATTTATAATGTTACATGTGCAATAATAATCATTGGATGAGAGGACACATGGCTCCATCTCCTTAACCGAAACATCACATCCTGACATCGATTCTAACTCCACTAGCCTGCGGCGCAATAAATGTCCGTTAAGAAGGCGACCACCCCATATTCTATGCTGACAAGATTGAACCTTTTAACTCATTGTAATAGTCCAATCAATCATTCTAGAAGGATTTTACAAATATAAGATTTTCAAACAAAGATCATCATTTGCCACGGTTGAGCTTCGAATTCGTCTTCGTTGGGCCTTGTGCATAGCTCCAGCATAGGGGCTTCGGCAGAAATAGGAGCCTCGACAAGAATAGGCTTTGGCCATTTTGGGCTTTGGCAAGATGGAGCCTCGGCAAGATGGGCTTCCCCTAGACGGTGCTTCAGCCAATTTGGGCTCCGGTAAGATGGGTTTCAGCCAATTTGGCGTAACAATTTTAGTGTAATAGAATTTGTAATATATATACGTTCAATTTTTATTTTCTATCCTTCATGTCTTCAGTGCACCTCCAACTATGGTCAACGAAAATAATCCACCTACAATTCCCAATGACCAGGAACCTAGCAAACCTCTTTTGATTATCAACATCAATAATTCTATCAAACTCACCTCTAACAAATATCTCTCTAGGAAACTTCAAATGGAACCAATTTCTAGATCTATCACATGCTTACATCTAAACTGGTGTTCGAATACCACCGGTGGTGAATAGCATTATTCTGATTAGACAACAAACACGTACAATTTTAAGTATCAACACACGTAGAATTTTAATCATTATTCCCATAATCTCTCACATATCTCTAGCGGTGGCAAAAAAGCTCGGAGGCTCGAACGGCCCGGGCTTAGCTCGGAAAAAGCCCGAGTCGGGCCCGGCACGGGCTCGGTGGAACCGAGCCCAGGCTGGGGCCGAGCCCCACTTTGGGGAGTCGGCTCGAGCCCGGGCCGGCCCGTGGCCCGAGTGAGCCTCCATTATAAAATAAAAATAAAAAAAAAAAAAAAAAAATTTTGAAGGCAGGCAGCTTGTGCAAGGCTGCGACGGTACTGCCGGCTTGCAGCGGCGACAAGGCTGCTGCTGTAGGCGAGACGACGACAAGGCTGCTGTGAGCGCGATGGCTGACTTCTTTGGCTTGCGACTTTTTGGCCGGGCCCGGCTCGGCTCGGCTCGGGCCAAAAAAAGCTCGGTCCAAAAAAACTCGGGCTCGGCCCGAGCTTTTTTTTCCCAGCCCGGGCTCGGCTCGGCTCGACTCGTTGCCACCCCTACATATCTCTCTCCTCTCCTCCTCTCATAAAAGTGAACTGCTCAATCTCATTATTCCCATATCACCGATGTTTCATAATCATAATGATAAATAGCATTATTTTTTCCATTAAGTCAAAGAAAAAAGGCAAGACCTCTAATTAATTAATACTTAGAATTAATTATCGTCTAACAATTCAGTGGAATTGGTTCCAACTATTAACTATCAGAATCAAAATACCTCTCCATAGTCACATTGTTTGGGCCAAACTAATTTAATTACTATGACAAAACTTATAACTTAATAGAGTATTTTGGATACACCATGTTATATGACTTATTTCTGTAAATTAATCATGAAAGTCTTTCTTTATTAATTTAGGTAAATAAAGATTAATAAAATAAAGAAATAATATTTTCTTAATACAGTAATGAGAGAATAATTCACTTCATTTAGATATTAACCACCACAACTCAAGACTTACAATGAGTGGTTGAAAAAGAATGAAAAAATATTATTTTATTGAAGAATGTGTGGTTGAAAATGAGTAAAAGAAAGATAATGAAAATTTTAATGTAACTCAAACATGAACTGAGTGTTACAACAAAAACAAAATATGCATTACGTACAAAAATGAATAGAGACCAAAATTGCCATTGTAGGGGATAACTGTATTTCAACTGCAAATTTGATAAAACCATGTTCATGGAAAAAATTAGTATGACAATACAAGAAAAATACTATGTCTAGTCTATGGATTATGGGGAGTTCGTGGACGGTCCGTGTTCTATTCCTTTGGTTCTTACCTAATGTTAATTTTTAATTATTGTCTTTCTTTTAATTGTTAGAGGTTTAATTAGGATTTAAGGAGTGGTTAGATTTGTAATCCTCGGTTGTCTTTGATTGAAAAATAATAAAATATTGAATTGCTTTTTTTTTTTTTAATTATTAATCATTGCTCAGTATTCATTAAGAATCAATGAGTTAGTGATCTTGTGCATATTTTATTTCAGCCCACTATGAGCAATTCTAATATAAAATTGGCCTCCAACCCTATTATTTAGGTAAAAATAATCATGAAAGTCTTT
Organism: Fraxinus americana; assembly: GCA_035079005.1. NCBI lineage: Eukaryota > Viridiplantae > Streptophyta > Magnoliopsida > Lamiales > Oleaceae > Fraxinus > Fraxinus americana. Next base: position 6,745,489 of record CM068726.1, on the reverse strand, counting down.
CTGTAATGATTAAATAAACAAAGATTAATGAAATATTTTTGAATTCAGTAAGATTCCAAGTCCTATAAAGCCGAGACAAATAAAAATAAATTGAAAATCAAATAATCTATCAAATTATGGGGAGTTCGTGGATGGTTCGTGTTCTATTCCTATGGTTCTTGTTGGAAAGTTGAGCAGCATATAGCGACTTTGGATGAAATTTTGAGTGGGACCCGTTTGGCCATTTTGAAAGATGAAAATTAATTTGTGTTCTCTTCCGTGAATACATCAAATTCATATACTTACTTTTCAAAAATGATACTCGGGTGAATGAGAAATTGAAGCTCAAAGTGAGCCATGTGAAAGGAGTTTATGTTGGTGGGAAACTAAAAATAAGGTTTGTCCCACATAGGAAGTGGATGAAATCTAAAACCACTTTATAAATGATTGCACTTTAGAATAGTGTGATCATATGTAGCATGGGTGCAAATAATGGACCGAAATAGATTTCGGACCTTGAACTTGTGTGCGAGCGTGCGTACACGAATGTCGGACCGAAAGGAGCAAAATTGGCCCCTTCGAAGTGTCCACGTTTTGCTACATTTTTTAATTTTTTTCAGCAGATTTTTGATTTTCCAAAACTGTTGAAACTCCTAAAACTCCTATGGTAATTGCCTTGAAATGAATAGGCAATTTACAACATCCAAAGCTTTTATATATCTCGTTTTTTCCATTGTTCATTGCACGAAATTCATCTGCATACAATTTGGGTCTGTCTTCAGTTTTATTTTCTGTTTCTGTTTGTTTTGGTGATATTGTTCGGGCACTCATCTAGTTCGCAAGAGTATAATCTGTGGTGCTCAAATTGTGTTGCTTTGCCGTTGTATCCTGAGAAGCAGACGCTCATATCATACATCAAGCACGTACAGTGAGGGGGCGAATCTGTTTTAAGGAAACTGTGTATCACACAGGCCTCGGGTTAAAAGTTGTTTACTTTTATTTAGTTTTAATTATCTATATTGCTCGTTTTTGCAAATTCATAGTTCTGCAATTTTTCTTTACGTTATCAGTTGTTAAAATCTGTTATGAAATGCAAATAAGATATGTGTAAATAAAGTGTTTAAGTATACTGTATTCAAACTGCAAATCTGATATCCAAGTAAATGAAACAATTATCCTACAGTTCTTACCTAAAGTTAATTTTTAATTATTGTCTTTCTTTTAATTGTTAGAGGTTTAATTAGTATTTAAGGAGTGGTTACATTTGTAATCCTCGGTTGTCTTTGATGAAAAATAGTAAAATATTGAATTGTTTGTTACTGCCACTCAAGCAAAGTCATGGTGGCAGTCTAGCGAAGTTAAGGCACCATTTTTTTCTTCTTTCCATTCTCGAACCCTAAACCTAATACAACTCAATTTATAATATTTGCAACTTACTCCTCGACTTTTACAATACATTAAATCTAATCCCTTTTATTCACAGATTTGTCAATTACATAAAAAACCTAACACATATATATTATAATAAAATCTCAATTTTATGCAAATTACTTTGTTCATGTTCTTTGTGACCTTTATTCATATTATACCTACAATCTCGTATTTTCTTCAAAAAATTGATATCGGATTAATTCGGTTCCAGTTTTCTTCACAACAAATTCTTTCAATTTTCTAGGTTACTTAGAAGTTAGGCCGTGTTTGATATGCCACATTTTCTGGGGAAGTAGGAAAATATTTTTCACTTTCCACTTTTTTGACTGTTTGATAGGCGAAATTTTCCACGGAAAATATTTTCCGGATTTTCCCCACACGTGTGCAATTTCCGAATTTTTGATGAAAATGTTTTCCCACCTTTTTTATGGGAAAATATTTTCCTGGCTGGCTGGAATTATTTATTTATTTTTTTTTTTGCAATGGAAACAAATGTCATAACTAATAGTAAAAAAAAATTTCACTTTAATGGACAATTTTCATGTAAAATAAAGTCAAACTTGATGGAAAAAATGATTTTTTAGGAAACAATTTTTTTCCTTTTTTTTTTTTTTTTTTTACTTTTTGGCAATAGAAACAAATTTTATAACCAATTGTGGAAAAAAAAAATCACTTTAATGGACAATTTCCATGTAAAACAAAGCCAAACGAATAGAAAATTTAAAAATTTTTCGGGTGGAAAATTATACCAATCAAACACAATTGAAATCATTTTCCCTGAAAAATATTTTCTAAGCAAATATTTTCCCTGTAAAACATTTTCTTTCCATCCATTTTCCACCCTTACAATCAAACGCACCCTTACAGTTCATGTATGCTTTCATTGGCTCTCAATTCCAGCAAGACCAATTTTATGCTTTGAATAAATGCTTGGTCCTGTTTGGTAGGAATTAAAATTAATATTCAAATTTAAATTGAAGTCAATAATTAATTTAGTCCCATATATTTATAGGACCTACAATTTTTCAACCACATACTTTATCAACTTTTATTGAAATCTATTAAAAATATGATTTCAATCCCCACAAAGGGCTTTATCCTCTCAAAGAAGAACGACTTGAATTTCTTGAACTTGTTTGGATCTTTATAGTGTTCTCAAACAAAAAAAAGTCACGACTCTGAAAAATATCTCAAATTATGGTTCTTGTTTAATTAATAATGTTCACTACAGCAAGACTTGTTAACTTGAAAAAAGACGAAATGATGAAAAGTAGTACAAGAAAAAGGAATCCTACTATCTTTAAAAGAGGCAAACCCTTAGGAATAGTAAAAATGGGCTGCCTCTTAAATGTTGCCAGACAACCATTTCCTGTTCATTCCACTTTCACCGCCTCAGACGCATCTGTTTCATCCCTAATTTCTCTCGCCCTATCCTCTCTCTCTCGACAATATCCTTTCCCCCAAATCAACCCACTGCTCCGTCTCTCGCCCTTTCCTCTCTCTCTCGACAATCGCCTTTCCCCCAAATCAACCCACTGCTCCGTCACCACAAACCACAGTCGACGCCTCCCTTCCCTCCATTGCTCTGCCAGTCCGCCTCCTGCCAGTCCGCCTCCACGAGACCACAGTCGACGCCTTCAACCCTTCCCTGCAACCCTGCGCTGCCAGTCCAGCGCCAAACCACAGTCGACGCCTACCTCCTTCCACTGCTCTGCCAGTCCGCCTCCACGAGGCCACGCATCCACGTTCCATTATTTTAAGAACCCATCAGAATCATATTTATCTCCTGCACGGGCTCAACATTGATAGTAACAAGTGAGTTTTTTGTTTACACGTTTTTTTTTATTTTGTATGTAGGGGGTTATTTAGGGGATTGGGTTCTTAATTTTGGTATTGATATAATAAAGAGACTGCAAAATGAACATAGTTTCAGCACTGAAAACGACGTGTAATGTTTGCCCTTGTATTCATAGGTAGAGATTGAACTTCTGCAAAAAAATAAAATAAAATGCAGGATGGACTCTATGGTTGGTTACATCATCTCAGAAAAATTAAGCTGAGATGTGTGGCTTCTGATGTATTTGCCTTGACTGACTCAAGAAGTCTATTTTCTTATATCGAAATAATCTGAGGCCTCGGGTTAAATTCACAGCGCTTGAGCACTAATTATGTAGCTCTCTGTATAATAATTTCTTTTCACTGTTCCTCCCAAACAGGCACTTTTCCTGTGATATTAGTTGAACCCTTATCAGTTGTTACCTAGAGAAATAATTCATTGTGTTTCTTAACAAAGGCCTATGATGATCAATGATTTACCTACATTGTCTGATTTCATTACTTGGAAGAGTTTTAGAATGATCTGAGGTTAAAGGTTAAATAAATAACTGCCACGGTGTTCATTGGTACCCAGACTGGTACTGCTGAGAGTTTCGCAAAGATATAAGAAACAATCTCGGAATATTTTATTGTTGTTTTGATTGTTGAATTGTGTTATGAATGTTCTAAGATTATGATTCCCTTTGAATTGGTTTGAGACGCAACTTCAGGAAAAGTTGTTCACTAAAACTTTATAGAGTGGAATCAATTCATTGATTTGTCTCTCTTTTACAGCCCTTAGATGGAATCCTTCGGTTTGAAACATAGTAACATAAAAAGCGCATCTTGTATCAGTAGAACTTTCTATATGGCGCATTTGTATTTGATACCAGAGGACAAAGCTCAGTAGGACAGAAATGAGAGAAGAAAGGAGTTTAATAAGTAAAAACTACAAATCTTCTTATTTCCTTTACAAGAGTACAACTTATATTATTAAAAAGAATGTTGCCTTCAAGTTTGTGACTGTTAAAAAAACCAGCTAAGGTGACAATCTGAAGCACTTGCTCCATTCATTAAATATGTATTCCCTAAATGCTTTGATCCTATTTATTGGTGTGTGCAATTTTTGATGGGTTATCCTGCTTTATAACATTGACCAATAGGCTCTTCTATACATCCCTAAATATTAAAATAAATAAATAAAACTTTCATTGTACCATTTTGTGATCAACCTAAATAACATAATTGTTCAAAGTACAGTAAGGGGCAATCTCAACATCACCCAGGGTCCACTGCAGGACCGGAATTAGAGTAGAAGTTAGGTGCATTGACATAAGGTTTTTAAAGCGAAATCAATTTATATAAACTTTGGTGCCTCTGGTTTTATTTTGAGATTCTGATTGATTGTTACTGGATTTAATCATTTTTGGAACTTTTATGTAGAAATGTTGTATGATTTTCATTTTTCAAATTATATTTTTTTGTAACCGACTGAGCGTAAGAGGTTTTCTTGGGTACACGTGTGTGTTCTGTAATTGAATAAAATGATGGGCTGTAATTTCGATTCTCTAATTTAAAACTCAGTAGAAATTGTTGGTGAAGTTAAATTTCTACTATAATGATAATGATATATCTTTAGCAAGTTCTTTTTTCCTATTTGTTGTGTTCAAGTTACTGGATATGTAATTGGAAGTGTTAATTTTTCATAAATTGGTGTCATGATGTTTGTTATTGAATAACATGTATGTATTCTTTCAAAATTATGTTATGATAGAAAAGAGACAGTGGTCTTCCTGCAAAACATTTCAATGCTCGAATAGCATCAAATCACTGAAACATATGGCTACTGATATCGGCACCTTGGAGAAAACATGAACTTTTCAACCTCATTTCACTGTGGAATTCATTTTATTTTTATTTTTTAATTCAGGTCATTTTTCAGTTCTTCTGCAGCATGTTAGTTTAATTATTTTGCTATTGAAGTATATATTATTTACTGATGATTGAGATTGTGGACAAAATATTTATTAAGATTTGATTAATTAAGAAAAAATATTTGGAGTCGGATGCTAAAATATTCTCTGCAATTGAAAATCACTTGTCCAGTGATCTGTTGGATATTTTTGTTTCTATGGTAATTCACATTTACAACTTGGTTCAATGGTTAACAAAATGTTTTTGCTGAAACTGAGGTAAAGTATTACTTTTTTAATTGGGTTGTTGGGAGGATTAACTGCATAAATTCTTCACTGATGGTACTAATCTACTAAATGACTTTCTTTTAATGTCGGAACCACATTGAAGTTGTAAAGGTTTTTTTGTAAAGATTTGTTCATTTTTGTGTGGGTTTATATTGATTTGTGAGGTGAAGTTTAATTTTATTTCTTTTATAGAAAAATTATTATTCTTTCTTACTCCATCTCTCTTACTTCAATTTTTATTTTGCATTTGTTCTCATATTTCGATTTAGATCTGGTAATTGATGTATTGTTTTCATGAATTTTAGGTGATCACGAAGAAAAGTCTGTTTCTCAGCGACAGAATGTGCAACATCGTTAGACCATGAGGTGATTGCTTAATTTTCGTTCAATTTGTGCTCCAATATGTTTGTGTGAGTATCATAATCAACAAATATGTGCGTGTATATGTGAGAATGAATGATATTGAGAGATTTTTGTTTAGTTTCTTTCACAAAATGGCTACTGAAAATTTTAAAGTAGGTAGAGCTTAAAGTTGATTACTGACTTCAATTTGATTGACATAATTGAATATTTTCGTTTTTGGGGCCCATTTATTTGAATCCCTTGTAAGTCAAATAGAGAGATAAAATCGGAGACTCTATAAGATCTTTTGTTCTAACTGCTCAAATGTCTATTGAAGAAAGGCTTGATCGGGATTTCGCTTGATTTTCATTTTACATATTTGTGGAATTACACATTGATTTATATTTGTATTTTTTTTTTAGATTCCAGTTGATTTATATTTGTTGTTTATGATGACGAATTTTTCCTTTTGTTTCTAACTTCCTTTTTAGTTTAACTACGTGTACGCTATGACAACTATGTTTTAAAGATTCGGATCCGTGTGTAAATAGTAAATATTTGTAACTCTTCAACGCTAATATAATGGATTGGTTGTAACAAATAAAATAAATTCTTTATAATATCAATTCGTGTGGACATTTTATCTTGCCTTTCAGTCATCAAATCCACTTTGTATTTTGTTGATGGGCATTTGTCATGTTTAAGTGTATTAACTACAATCTCCTCAACATATTGGTATGATTTGATTCTCACTTTCATTGAATCAAAGCTTCTACCTTTTCAGTATGAAGGTATTAGGTACGTAAGCATATTGTCATAAAATATGTTGATGCTTTCATTTGATTCATAATTGGATAATTTGGTGACCTCGAATTTTGAGTTATCACGAACTGCTATTTCAATATGAGGATCGATAATTTGGGCCTTTCCAAATTTATATTGCCTGATCATTTTGTGTTTTCCTTTTCTTTTACCTATTCTTTTGTATGATGTTAAATTGTTCATTCCCCCCATTTGTTCTATCAGATGCCTTTTGGTATGTCTCTGTGATTAATGAAACAGAGTTTTTTATATAATAATAATAGAGTTCACCAAACGAGTCATAGTTTATGTGAAATGATAAGTGCCATTAATATGAGGTCAGATTCTTCGTTTGTGCTGATTATGGCATAAATCGCCTAAATATGGTATTCTAGGACTATTTCTTAATAAGATAAATACTTTTAAGCATGAATATGAATTAGAATTTGGATAATTTTTTATGTGATATTTAATTCATTTGTGTTTATTCGTTTCCAATTTACACAGGGAACGTATAATTCGAACTGAAGTCGAAAAAATGTCTTCAGTGTCTAAGAAAAATAAAAGACGAAGAGAAGTGTGTATTGACAGTACTGAATTGGATATGAACGTACTTACGCCGAAGAGAAAATCTCAATGTTTTGTTGAATTGGAAGGTATGTATATCTAACGACAAGGAAACATATTAGTAATGACATTCTTATCAAATAAAATAAAAAATGTGATGTAAATCTGCACATTGATGCTTTACATCATTCGACTTTAGATTTGTCATTGTCTTTTCCTTTTTTGTTGAAAACAAACAAAGCAGAAGACAACAAATTGGAAATTTTTTTTTACAATATTCAATTGCACATGTCAACGTATCTGAAGGTATTCATTGACTATCAACTTTCACATTTACATTTAAATGAATTATGTTTTAATTTTTGATTTCAAACAGAACTATGTCATCTAAACTTTATTATTTAAAATTTTAAATACTTGGTTTACAAAGAGACCATGAATGAGTAATCGTCGTTTATGTGTAGATCTAGGTGTTGGTTCCTCTGGTGCGTTCAAATTCTCTAACATTTTCGTCATTTTAGGTTTTCATTGTTCATCTTTAAAAACGGTTCATTGTTATTAATATTCCAATTTTTTTCCTTGTTTTCCGATCTTAGTATGTAGGTCTTCTGATATGGGCGAGCTCCCTGCGTATGATGTTTTGCCGCATTGGACTATTTGTGTACACTGTGGTGCTGTTAAATTTAGCAAAGAAAGTAAGGGATTTTGTTGTTCAGACGGCTAGGTACACTTACAGTCTTATGCCCCGCCTACAGAACTTGCATTGTTGTTCACTTCAATTTGTCAAGAGACCACGGATTTCCTAAGATATGTGCGTAGTTATAACTGTAATTTCTCAATGACCTCTTTTGGTGTTCACTGTGATAAGAGTCTTTTTAAAGACTACAATGGGATTTACACATTTCGAATTCAGGGACAGGTATATCATTTCCTAAATGATATAATACCGTCAACCAACACTCCTTCGTACCTACAATTATACCTTTTTGATGGCGATGAAGAGATTAACAACAGATTGTCTTTTGGTAACAACCTTACTGAGGTTATCTTAACTAAACTTATTAATATCTTAAGCGTAAACCCATACGTAAAGTTTTTTCGTAGTCTCGGGAATTGCAATAATCTGAAATCACAAACAATTAGGATTCGGTGCGATCCTGGTCTTGACCAAAGGAGATACAATGCACCCACTGTTTCTCAAGTTGTTGTAGTTTGTGTTGATACTAATGACACAGCAGATCTTTCTGCACGTGATATTGTTGTCCATTGTATCGCTGGGGAACATTATAAAATCCATCATTACTTTGGATGTTATGATCCATTGCAATACCCATTGTTGTTCCCATATGGAGAATCTGGTTGGCACCGCGGCATAAAGTTAGTGACTAAAAAACAAAGATCTAATTCCTTTTGTAATAATACCGATGTCATTAACCCTGGCAACTTTCTTTGCCCAGAAGACTTGATCAACAATGAGCTAAAAGGTTTTCTCCATTACTTTAGACTATTTATCATATCGTTCAATTTCTCCATGATGTTCTACTTAAGTTCATTTGTTGATTTCTCAGTTTCGCATGGTCATAACAATGAGGCTAATGTGTCATGCCGGGAATACTATTGTTATAAACTTCAGGTTCGTCCAGGTGTTAATTCTATACTATTGCATTCTGGTAGACTTCTTCAGCAATTTGTTGTTGATATGTATGTAAAAATTGAAACTTCTAGATTAGACTACTTCCGTCTCAACCAAACTGCTCTTCGAGCTGAATTATATCAAGGTCTTGTTGATAGTGTTCGTTTCGGAGAGTCAAGAGGTCAAAAGATTGGCCGCAGAATTGTATTGCCTCGAACTTTTTTAGGCAGCCCGAGAGATTTGAGAACACGTTATATGGATGCAATGTGCATAGTGCAAAAATACGGTAAACCAGATATTTTCTTAACCATGACTTGCAATCCAAAATGGCCTGAGATAACTGAGCATCTAGGTCATAACGATGAAGCCCAAAATAGACCTGATTTGGTTGTACGAATTTTTAGAGCAAAACTTGAGGCATTAAAAGAAGATTTGTTAGTTAGGAATATCTTCGGTCCTGTTAGTGCTTATATTTATGTTGTTGAATTTCAAAAAAGGGGTCTTCCACATGTACATTTCTTGATAATCCTTCAAAATGAACATAAATTGAGAACGCCAGATTCTGTGGATACAATAGTCAGTGCCGAATTACCTGATGAACAAAAGCAGCCATCTTTATATTCTCTTGTAATAAAACATATGATGCACGGACCTTGCGGTGTTTTAAATCCTAAAAACGTTTGTATGAAACACAATGATACTTGCAAGTATGATTTCCCAAAAAAATTTTGTGACCGAACTATTATAGGCAACAATTCTTATCCAACCTATAGGCGTAGAAACAATTGTAGGTTTGCAAAGGTACGTAATCAATTTTTAAGTAATGAATGGGTTGTTCCATATAATGCATACTTGTTGTCAAAGTATAGTTGTCATATAAATGTAGAAATCTGTTCTTCAGTAAAATCTGTAAAATATATGTATAAATACATTTACAAGGGTCATGATAAAGTGAACTTCTCTGTGACAGAACCAAATGATTCTGATGTATATGATGAAATAAAATTGTACCAGTCAGCACGATGGATTTCTCCTCCCGAGGCAATGTGGCGTATATATGCATTTCTCCTATATGATATGACTCCATCTGTGATCTCACTTCAATTACATTTGCCAAATGCCCATTCCGTAACATACAAAGATGTTGATGATCTAAATAGAATTGTGGACACAGACTATTATAAAAAAACAATGTTAACTGAATATTTTCGTATGAACGTGACTTGTCCATTTGCTAAAATGATCTTATACAGACTTTCCAGAGTACTATGTGTGGGACAAACAGGCAAAAATTTGGTCTCCTAGGAAAAAAAATTTACGAGTGATTGGAAGAACTGTCCATGTTAGTATCACTGAAGGAGAACGTTATTACTTAAGAAAGTTGCTTAATCATGTAAAAGGAACAAGATCACATGATGATTTGAAGATAGTAAATGGTGTAAGGGTTGCAACTTTTCGAGACGCTGCTTTTTTACATGGTTTGCTCAATGAAGACACTGATTGTCATTTGTGTATGAAAGAGGCATCCCACTATCAAATGCCATATGCATTACGCCAATTATTTGGAACCATTCTTGCTCTTTGTGATCCCCATGATCCAAAAAAACTATGGCTTTCGTTCAAAGAACATATGCTTGAAGATATGTTAACCTCAAAGATGGAGATGAAAGAAGCTGAAATTAGAGCATTACATGATATAGATAATCTTTTACAGTCTTATGGGAAAACAATTGCTGAATTCTCACTTGTTGACACAAATCTATGTTCTGAACATGTAAATCACATTCCCAAGGTTATTTTAGATGAATTAAATGTTCTTATATGTGAAGCAGACCTGTCAAATGAACATATGCTTAATGCAGAACAACGATGTGCGTACGAAGAAATTATGAAATTCACGTTGGCAAAGCAAAATGCTGCTTTCTTCATTGATGGTCCAGGTGGAACTGGTAAAACATTTTTATACAAGACCCTTCTTGCAACCGTCAGATCAAAAGGACTAATAGGGCTTGCAACAGCGTATTGCCTCAGGGTTCTTCTTTGCATTACTACCACGAGGCCGAACTGCTCATTCTCGGTTTAAGATTCCTATTTCTGTAAACAATGAAACAACATGTGCCATTAGCAAACAATCATCGTTAGCACATCTTTGTAGAACTTCTACAATAATTATATGGGATGAAGCTCCAATGGTAAGCAAATCTATTGTTGAGTGTTTGGATAGACTTCTACGTGATGTCTGTGAGTCTGACCTGCCCTTCGGGGGAAAGGTTGTTGTTTTCGGAGGAGATTTCCATCGGTATTGCCTATCGTGAAAAAAGGTGGGAAAAAAGATATTCTCAATGCAACTCTCATCAATTCATATTTATGGCCTTTTATCATCAAGTTCAAGTTGGTCAACAATGTACGTGCTCAATCAGATCAGATTTTCTCAGATTACTTGTTGCGTATTGGAAATGGGACTGAGTTAGTGCACACATGTGGCCTCATAAAACTACCTACTGAACTGGTGATACCGTATGTGAACGAAATTGACTCTGTTCTGATCTTGCTTGATGCGGTGTTTCCAGAATTCCACTCTTATATTACAAATACCAATATGATGATGAACAGAGTCATTTTAAGCCCAAAAAATGAAGATGTTGATTTCATTAATGTTTTGTTAATAAATAGATTCCCTGGTGAATCTTTTACCTACTACAGTTTCGACGAGCCACTGGATGCAGATGATCTTAGTTTTAATGAAGATTTCTTAAATTCATTTACGCCAAGCGGCGTTCCACCACACGAGTTAATCTTGAAGACTAGCTGCCCAATAATTTTGTTGAGAAATATAAATCCGTCGGAGGGATTGTGTAATGGAACAAGACTTGTATGTAGACATTTTGATAGAAATGTTATTGATGCTGAGATTGCTGTTGGAGAATACAAGGGAAAAAGAGTCTTCCTGCCTCGCATACCTTTTATACCTTCTGAAACTGATGACACGCCTTTCAGATTTAAAAGAACACAGTTTCCCATTCGTATATGCTTTGCAATGAGTATAAACAAGGCTCAAGGACAGACATTAGATTTCCTTGGTCTATATTTACCCAATCCTGTTTTTTCACACGGTCAGTTATATGTTGCCTTATCAAGAGCCAAAACGAGTCAGTCTATTAAGATACTTTTGAAGCCAAGCAATCAGAACAAAGAACATTGCTCATGCACAAAAAATGTTGTATATACTGAAGTTTTGGAGTCTTTAAAGTTCAGTGAAACTTCATCCAGGTGCACTAGCATTGCATAAATTACACAAATAATATATCATTGTGTAGTTACAAACACTATCTAAATTTTGTCCATCTGTGAAGACCTTTTAATATCATCATATTACTTTGTATTCGTATTGTCAAATATTTTCTTTCATACTATATTTATTACACCTACGTTTCATGACCATGTAGAAGACCAACATAGTCATTGGTATAGCACACTGTACAAAGACAGACACCAGCTACATCCCTTCATCTGAAATATACAACACTCAATCAAACTCCAAGAGGAAGAAGAAAGGTGCAATCGTAGCTCTCTTTCATGGAATTTTTGCAAATTTACTTGTGTTTTTTCCCTAATCTATCTTTAGTTTGTTCTTGTTGATTTTTTGCCCATTTCAGCTGCAAAATCTACTGACTTTCCTCTTCTTTTTCTGATAAGAATCTTCAGGGAGAGTGATATCAGGACGTGGGTCTAAGGTAATTATATATTTTTATGTACTCTCTGGTTTTTTTTAGATTTATGGGTTTTGATTGAACTTTACTCATAATTAATTATCCAAGTAATACCCTAACGGTAATGCACTCGCTCATTAGACCATTCCAGGTACTGAATCACTTGAATACAAAAATAAACCTGGCATTTTTATGTTGTTGTACCATTTTTATCAATTTATACTCATGGTTTGGATAAAAAAGTAATACATATTTAGTTTCTGAAATGATATTTCCAACTAGCATTCTAACCATTTCAAGGTGCTTGAAATCATTGATACTAGATAACTTTGTTAGCGAATTTTTAACTTTTGGGTATTCAATTTCAGCGCTCTAAAAAACATACAACAAAAAACTAACTACACTTTTCCTCACATATTTTTCACTGCATTCTGCTCTTTTTAACTTACTTTAGTGAGCTATCCGAGATATTACAAGGTCCGTGTACCTGTGTAGATGAACCTGGTGGTGTTTTTCCCCAACTGGATCAGATTATGAGGAATAAGAATTTGATACTGAAGGCGAAGTCAAGAATGAACCTAGAACACCTCCTCAATATCTTTGTATTCCCAAGGAAGAGGAGATGAGAGAGGACGAGCTTGAAAGAATGCTAGAAGAGCGATATAAGACAGGAGCTAATTTCGTTACATATGCAGATGATGGTTATGAGCATAAAAGATCAACTGAGAAGGACATATATTTGTCATCTGCAAATAACATGACAATCTGAAAAGTCAAATGCATGGTGTGTTTTCTAAACTTCTGGATTATTTTTCTGTAGAGTTTCAGAATCTTGTTGCTGTGCCAAACTTCTATGAAAATTTTGTTCATGCGCAATTTTCTGTCTTAGGTTGGTCGAGAGAGGTATTCAGCTTTCTACTTGATACAAAAATACGCAGACTTGAATTATTTAGGTACTAAGCTACAGATAATAACCGCATTGGCAATCAATCATGTGAAGGATTTTATTTATATTGAAGCCGAGAAACAGTACGATATTGAGCCTTGAAATTCTTTCTCCTGTGGACAACTATAAATATAATACATACACGACTCTTGGGATTGAATGGGAAATAAATCAAATAAATGAAAGTAATAGTAACATGAGCTAGAAACTTGTGCAGACCCAAACGCCATAGGATCCCCTAACCTACATCCCATAAAATACTGTCATTGTCTTTGCTACCAGAAGCAAGCAAAGATCCAAGCTGCTTGTATCGGATGACTCTTAGAGTGCCTTTATGTCCATTCAAAGTGGTTTCGCATGTTCCTTTCTCACTATCCCATATTCTTACACTACCATCAGCATAACCACCCCACCCAGTCCCAATCATCTTCATGTTAAATTGGTTCTGCAGAGATACCAGAGGGGGGGACGCATTGTGCGAAGAAATACCGCCCCTTTGACCTCCCAACAAACTGGAATTTGATCTCAACAATGATGGTGAAATTGGCCGGGATCCACCATGTGGATTGGGAGGCCCTTGACCTTGAGCTTGAGACACCATTTTTTCCCCCCAAAAACAACACACACTAATCTACAAAACATTCAGTCCCCTACACTGCAAAAAGTAACATTAAGTGCTTGAATGTGTGTGTGTGTAGCAAAAAAATGGGAAATGGAAACCAGCAAAATGAAAAGTAGCATTACAAGAGCAGGATTTCAAAACTAGGCTGGGCCAGTTTGGCCAAAAAGATAAAAAGAACGTCGGATGAAGAAATTCCAAACCTCAACTGAACTTTTGTGTCCTTTTACTTTCGGCCAAGTCTCTTGACAGTTTGGTTGATCAGTTATAAACTTTACATGTAGTGACATTTATTTCTCTTTGTTATTGTTATTTTTCAGATAATGAGATTGCAATACGTTCTGGGACCATGATATAGGATTGACCATCCTCTTCAAGAAATAATGAACTTGTTTACTGTGTCTTATTCTTGCACCTACGAGTTCCTGCACCACTTTTTTGTAGCCTACAACGTTCTTTCTAATGCTATAAAGTATGAATATATTGCCATCATCAATGTTATATAATTACACTTCGAAATATGTTTTGCAAGTGGCATAAATGTGATACACATTGTTGTAACATTTGTCGAGACTTCATTCAACCAAAATCGGACTCAAGATTTTGTGCAGAATATGTATAGAAACGTTGATCTTTGTTCTCATTATGTTCTAGCATAGGTACTATCTACTTGCACATTTTGACATTATCAATTGGTTTCAGTAACACCACTTCATTAAATTGTATTTCGTTGAGTTTATCCACTTATTTAGCAATTTATCTACTTTTTGAGAACTTTTAACATAGCACCATGAGCAAAAGAAATGCTTGATATGCGAAATCTAGGCCAATATTAACTTCTTTTCAATTGTCATCCAAGAAAAGGAAAAAGGAAGGTGAGGAGAAGAGGGTGACTCAAGAAGAGATGTTTCTAGATGCAACTCAAACAGTTCTCGCCATGACATTCATCTATAAGAGGGTGTTTTCGTTTAAATATGTTTGGGAGGTTTAATTGTTAGCTCGCTTGATTGCCTCATTAGTAACCCTTTAATTTTAACCGAATGTCATGAAAATCATATGTAGAAATTATGAATTTCGAAACACAGTACAGTGTTAGCAAGAGAGGAAAAAGTTAAGAAAAGAGCCGTATTGCACAAAGCGATTTACGTAGCCCCCAGATACAATATCCTCCTATAAATGGAATGCTTTCTCTCTTCACTTGAAACCTCTAAAAGTTTTCTGTCCCCCAGGACAATAATGTCTTCAATTGCATCTCATTTCATATTCAAAATTATTTTTGGAACATCTGAAATGAATTTACATGTTCATTACATGTTATTCTTATCTAGAATTTGTGATTGGAGCATCATTCGGTTCAGAGGTCTCGACAAAAGCTACTCCATGTATGTTTTATGTTCTTATCTTCCAAGTCATGTCATACTTTACACAAAATATATAATTTAGTGACCATGATACTTGGCTATTAGTCACTGTATAGGACAATAGGAGTTAAGAATCACATTTTAAATGGTAGCTGAATATACATTGCACTAACATGCAAGGCATTTAACGTGGATATTTGTAAGGAATTTGCAATGTTAAACCCGGTTGTTTTCTAATATCTGTTTTTCCGTATCGTCGCTTCTAAATATAAACACTCAATTGCACACTCGCCTATCTCGTAATATGGAATACACAAACCAAGTTTTCTTATCATCTATACAATGTATCCGATCTACAGCTTTTTTTTTACCAAAGTTTAAAATTATTTTGCCTTTGTTACGTGATTTTCTTTAGCCAGCTACGGTAATAGAAATCAACCAATCGTGTTCATTTTGTTCTAATTTATCTTGGAATGGATTGTCTGCATTCTTAGATAGATAAAACTGTGTGATCAGATTCTTAGAGGCACGATAAATTGATAGATCTGCTTTGGCTTCATAGGAATGTGTCTTGTCTAGGTTCCTTTCTTTATTTTTTATTTTAATAGTGGTTATATAGCGACGAGTAAATGATATAGGAGTGAGTTTTTTATGTAAGTCTTGTTGTGTTAATTGACGCCTTTCATGTCCAGATGTTGTCTCAATTCCAAAGACAAATGGGAACTTCCGTCTCCTCTATGACACCAAGGGCAAGTTTCAAATCCATTCAGTCGGGACGAGAAGGCAAAGGTTTATTACAATGACTTTATTTTTCTACTTGTAGGTTCTCTTAAGTAGTAGTGCTATTTTCCATAAGTATTATATATAGTATTATACTGTCATTTGCATGTGATATCAAGAAAACCCAATGAAACTTGAGAACAACAAATATGGGGAGAGCTCCTACGTGACAAAGCCAAAGTGAAGAAAGGCCCATGGTCGCCGGAAGAAGACGCAAAACTTAAGGCCTATATTGAGAAGCATGGCACTGGCGGCAACTGGATTGCCTTACCACAAAAAATAGGTACAGAATTTGGGTTTTTCTCTCTATGATCTTAATTGAAAGATAAATGTGTTTAAAATTTTATGCCAGGTCTTAGGAAATGTCGAAAGAGTTGTCGGCTTAGATGGTTGAATTATCTGAGGCCAAACATCAAGCATGGAGGGTTTACAGAGGATGAACACAATTTAATGTGCAGCCTTTAAAAGGGAATTAGATGGCATTCAGGTGGAGCTGCAAGCAACTGATCCAACTGAGATGGGTCTTGATGTCTTCAAAAGCCGCGCAAATTATATTTCTCCGAATCACAGTAAAGTATGAAATATTCTATTTGCTCTATTTGCAACTAATGTTAATAGTTTGTGAAACAATGGTACCTGGTTAAGCTATTATATTGGTCTTTGGTTGACGTCTAATTCTGGATAACTATGTTGAATTTGCTTCTATATTTTGGAAATGCACTCTTGGCTTTCTTATGTTCTCACTTTGACATGGATATTGCTATTGGCTATTATAATGTTCAATGAGTTCATCCTTCCTAACAACTTCACGACATGCTCAATTATCCTAGCATAACCATTATCAATACACACACTTGACGTCGAGTCGTACAACGCACGCCCAACACTAGTATGTGATAAGAGTCATCGCCACAGCACTGTTTTGGTTTGGGCAAAGACTTGGTTCAACCGTTGAAATGGCTTTGGAGAAGCAAAGGGAACAAATTGACACGATTAAATACAGTTTAAAGCTCTATTGAACGCATAGGATTACCCATAAAGTATTCGAGAGGTATTAAAAATATAAGAATAAATATTAATGTTGTGTTTGTTGGCTTTATTTCTTATGAAAAAGTCATGTTTTCATTCAAATTTCTATTTTTAGGACGTTTGATTGAGCTTTTTCCTTGAAAAATATTTTTCAAAAGTTAGTTACATGACCATATTTTCCTTAAAAAATAAGGAAAATAAATGATAAGTTTTTATTCTCTAGATAATTCACTCACTCTCTTTCATCTACTTCCTCTCTCTCATCTTTCCACAAATAAAAGATGAACAAGTATATCATTTTCTATGTTGAAATTTAAATCAATTAAACACATTTAATCAATAATTTTCATACAAATGAGTTTATTTGCTTTCTAAGCAAGTTTCATACTTGCAATCAAACACACCATAAATATTTTGTATCTCTGAAATTTCAGCAATTAAAAATTTAAGGGCACGTTTGATTTGTTGTTTTCAAATCGTGTTTGATCCGATATTTTTAAAAATGCATCTTCGAAAACAATGATAAACTTATAATATAAATCTCAATACGCATCTTTAACGTTTCAAAATATGGAAAACAAGCATTTAAATAGAATTTTAAAAATTAAAAATATGAAATTCTAAAAAATAAATTTTAAAATTTTTTGAAAATAAAATTCAAACAATAAATTTTAAAAATAAAAATTATAAAAATTATAAAAAAATAAATTATAAAATTATAAAGAAAAATAAGATTCTAAAAAAAGGTAAAATTCTAAAATACATAAAATAAAATTCTTAAGACTTCTAGAGAAATAAAAATGATAAAAAATAGTCCAAGCTCTTAATGATCATTTATCTAAAAATTCTAAAAAAAAAAAAATTAAATGAACACAAATAAATATTCTCGGGTCACGTAATTAATTTTTATTTTTATTTTATATAATTTGAACTAAAACTGGATATGGTATGGTTCGTTTCGATTATAAAGAGAACCAAACTAGAATATTCGGATATTTAGTAAGTGGAACAATCCAGTCTAAATTTAATAATGGAATCGAATCTGCTTTGGATTCATTCGATTAAGTTTCATTTGGTTCCATACCATAATTAAATCTCTTGATATTTAAAACAATAATATATTAATCTAACTAATAACATATTCAATCTTAATTCTTATAACAATACTACATCAACTCTTACTAAATAATGCAATCCAATTTAAAATATATAAATAACTTGTTGTCTAATGAGATCCATTTACCAAAGTATAAAAATTACCAAATAGTAAATAATAACACTAAAATATCGGCACTTTCATTTCATAGATTTCTTTGCTTCAAGATTTCAAATTTATATAAAAAATGAAATATAAATTAAAAGTTATAAAAATAAAATATTTTTATTTAGTTGGCAAACTTATTTAAGAAAAAAAATTAAAATAATTTGGCTTATTTAATTTTAAAAAATTAGATAGATTCGGTTTGTATTCGATTATTTGGTTCTTGGTTTAGAATTAAGAATCGAACATTATAATATCTATTTAGGTATTTAACTTAAGAAGAATCGAATCGAACTGTTCAATTCAGTTCGTGAGTTTTGTCTATGCCTATTTTGATATCAATTTATTATTTGTTTTTGTTTTATTTTTATAGTGAGAAAAAATATTGTAAGATTCACCAACTTTTAAATATATATAATATTTGAGAATATATATAAAATTTTATGGAATAAAATATCATAAAATAATTTTTCAAAATTTCAAACCAAACGTGTTTTCTAGTTTTATGTTTTGTGAAATAATTTTTCAAAATATCAAATCAAATGCATTTTTAGCAATTTTAAAACAGACACTTAAAACAGAAAATAGAAAATAAACTTAAAATTGAGAACTAAATCAGAAACCAAATGAGCCATAAGCCTTTAATTTCTCATTTAAGTTGCTTAATTTGGCAAAACATGCTTTAAATCAGATATAACGCAAAAACATGAAGCGTTGTATATTACTCTCTGTTATATACGACCAAAAAATAGGAAAAACTACAACAATCAAATGCAAACTTTGAAGGCTCAAAATTCCACACTCAGTAATCCATAACCGGAGCCAAATCGCCAAATTCATCAAAAAATCATGATATAGTGATAAGTGGCAACAAATCGAAGACTTCAAAATATTAAAATCCGAATATTCTCAATGATCTACATAAACCAAACTTCATTAAATCAATTTAGACAAAGTTATCCAATTGTTGAAACACATAAGAAAATATCTATTTTCAGCAATTTGAAAACATAAATTAAGAAACTATGAGGAACCCACTTGTACGCCGGCATAGACACACAAAAAAAAGAAGAAAAAAACCTCTAGGCAATCAAACAGAGGAGCAATCCGAACAATGCCTAACATGGATTTTGGTGAAGGATCGCTCCAGATGATGATGGATCGAATCATGATATTGACCCTGCGTTTGAACATGGGATCCGAAATCGTGGAAACTCAATAGCCGAATTGAAATAAGTCTCAAGGTCAAACACCAAATTGAGGCACTAGTCCTTGCATGCTTGTAGCCACACCTTACACACTCGCATGGCCCCTGCTATCGATCCACCAAAGAGAGGCACAAGGGGATGTTGATGAGGCACTCGTAAGTCAAATCGGCACAATCGTGAGATAGTTATACTGAGTCGGTGATTTTGCCTTCCTTGTCGTCCTCCATTTTAAGGGATGAGAGCATCTCGAAGATACTTTCTAAATATAAGATACTCTTTATTTTGAATAGTTAACACTTTTTTAAGTTCTAGATAATCTTTAGTTTAATCTTTATTTTAACCTTTTAAACTAAAGAGTGGGTTTAACCTTTCAAACTTGGACAGTCAAATCACTCTCTATTAATGAACAATTCTCACATATTTTAATGCTTTATTTTTTAAACTATTCAAACCACTTTTAGTCAATATTTGACACCATTTCCTTTCTCTTTCTTCATTTCAATCATACATTCTATCAATAAAATAATATTACGTATAAATCCAAAAATTCTCATTACTTTTTAACCACACATTTTTCCATCAATCACTATTCCAAAATTTATTTTTTTCTCCAAAATGAGTGTCAAACACATGACCATCAATGATATATAAATATTGTATTAAATAAAATATAATGAGAAATTAATAAATATTTTTTGATAAAAATAAAATGAAGAGCTAAAATAGAAAATATTGTTGGAGTTTATAAAAATTTTAACGCTCTAAATTTAAAGATATTCTAAAGTATAAGAGTATCTCCAAAAGATTCTCTATTTTTAAAGAACATATTTTACAATTTAGAGAGCATCTATAAATTTAGAGAGTAAAGATTTTAAGTACTCCAACAGACTATTTATATTTAACACTTAATTTTACTACTTTCAAGAAATATTTATTATTTTTTCTTCTCTTTTACTTTCACTAGCTTTCCTCTAAATTATTATTTGGAAAGCCAAACTCACTTTCTAAATTAAAATGTCAATTGAAAGAGTCTCTTGGAGCATAACTTTAGGTGTCGACTCTTTAAAATATCGAGCATCTTATATTTAAAGTGTCATTTGAAAATGTTCTAATAACACAGTGGATTGATTATGTTAAAACTTAAAAGTGCTACTAGAGATAATATTGATACGTGCCTGTTTGGAAAAATGAATATATATTTAACTCAAATTATAAATATTAATTCAACTACATTAATTGTCCATCGAATTATAAATGAAACGCGTGCATTGCGCATCTAACTTACTAGTATTGTTGAACTGTGATATCCTTAAAAATGATGCCCGAGTCCATATATTTAGAGCATCTTAACGTATTTCACGGATTACAAATTTACAATTTAGGTGACATCTAAATGGAAAGATTTTCGATTTAGAAAAGAGAAAAAACGAGCTATTTTTATTGTTTTCAAACACAGGCAAATTATATGGTATCCTAGCCCTTGTTTGAGCCCCATTTTGGGAAAAAAATATATTTTTGAATAGTGATTTTTTGGAGAATAAGTGGTTAAAAAGTAAGAAAAAGTTTTGATTTACGTATAAAATTATTTTATTGAAGAATGTGTGGTTGAAAATAAGTTTTGAGAAAAAAATTGGAAAATACTAGGATTTGAAAACATCATCTACACCATTCATATGGATAAATTCTCATTGTTAATGGCCGATCTGGACTTGAGAAGAATGTAAATTCTTTTTGTGATATATTCATGTAATAATCAAAAAATAAATAAGATTATTCAATAGTGAATTTCCAGAAAACACAAATTTATTGCCAAAAAAGTGAGATGTTGTCAAATGACAAGTATTTTACAAAGTAAAGACAAAATATTGAACATGATCACTCACAAGCAAGCGAAAACACACTGAAATTACATGAAACTCACGAACAACACTAAATCGTATCACACAGCGGCACTGGTTATTGACGCAATAAAGAAAACACTCTGATGTTCATACTCAATTTTGACAAGCAAATGAGGAATACTCAGGAAGTTCACCTCTATAAATCTCCTCCTTATGGTGATTTGAAGCTACCCCTGACACGGACACAGAAACAAAATTGAATGTATCAAAGGCTTTAGTATTAGAGTGATGATTCACGTACAGGGGGTGGGTGGTTTCACTGTCAGGCTACTAATACAAGTGGGGAGGGGTGCATTTTTTTTCCATTTTTTTAAAACACGTGGGGCCCGCCAGTGTGAGTAACCTGGCAGGCCCCTGTAAAATATGCTCCTGTACTTGGAGCATTTTTCTTAGTTATTATGACGCTATAATTGTGTGCTACCGATTTAAACTAAAACAAATACACGAAGCATTAGCAATTCTTAATTTTGTAATAGATGGTTATCACAATATACAAATACATGCATGATGCATACTCGTGCAAAATAATCCTAACATCTTGAATTATGAATGACTTTGGTTCAAAAACTCTTATCCCATCTTTTTGTGTTTGATAATCTTGATTGGATATAACAACTAAAATTTTTGTAACATATCCCTCAATTATATTCAATATCGTCTCCAAGAAACTCTTTAAATTAACATTTTAATTTAGAGAGTGGGTTTAACTCTCCAAATTCGGAGAGCCAAACTCACTCTTTATAATTAAATGTATTTAAAGTGTTTCAATTTTTAATGTAGAAAAACAATAAAATAATCTAAAGAAAATTTAATTAAAATAAAATATTAAAAAATAAAAAATATTTTTTGGGAGTAGTAAAATTAAGTTTTAATATAAAGAGTTTGTAGAGTACTTTAAAATTTTATCTCTCTAAATTTATAGATACTTTCTAAATGATAAAATATGCTATTTAAAAATAGAGAGTCTTTTGAAAATACTATTAATAACTACCAACATAGATTCGTAAGCACGATCTGCATGAATTTCTTATGGTAAACTAATATTAATATCTAACGATTTGAACCAAATTATTAAGCTTTGTGTTTGATTATGAATTTGCATCAAAGAAAAAATATGGATTATTTTAAATGTATATCTCAACAACATTGTACTGAAAGGAAAAGAGTATTTCAATATTTTATTGTAAGAAAACAAGGAAGAAACAATATAAACCATAGTAAGAAAAAGAAAAAGCATACTGACCCCTTCAATACTAGCCTGACTTCCACGGCTTCACCACCATTATTTTATGTAGTCTCTCGGGAACATTTATGTCTTTTTGGTTGCACACCAACTTGTAAAGATTTGGCATCCCTGTTTCATCCACAATCAACTCCGAAATTTTATATAAGTCATCAAAAATTGCAAACACTTCGAGCTCTGGAAAGCTGTTTGCTCCTGAGAAATCCAGCTTGATTGACCTACGTTGTATACAACCTTCCAATGAAAGGATCTTTAATCTGGGTAGTTCCTTTAGTACCTTCATTGAATCCTTAGTGAGGTTCAAACCAAGAATGGAAAAGTTGATAAGGTTTGGAGGGAATTCAATGGTGTCAAGCCTGAGTGGAGTAGCAGGCCTACCCGTCAGAATCAACTTAGCAAGATGGTCATAGTGGGACAGGTTTAACCTCTCAAACTTCTGACTTAAATTCAACTGCAAGTGTTGGAGCTTCTCCGATATGGGTGTTTTACCAGATATTATATCAATATGTTGGTCATTAATCACAATTAAATTCAGCTTTCTCAAGTTGGAGAATTTGTGCAATGAGCTAGCTTTGAAAATGGTACCAGGCACATAATCTAAAGTTTCTATATTCGGTAAATACACCTCATTTCTGACATTCAAATATGTGCATATGTTAGACTCAAACTCATATACATAGCAGCAGGGTAAATGCTTTAAATACTTCATCCTGAAAATAGTTCTTGGAAAAATACCAAATTCTGCTCGACTATATCCAATGTCACCAATTTCTTGAGATTCCTTATGGTTAAAGGAATCCTTTTAAATGTCCCACTCAACTTCAGGTAAGTCAAGCTACTCAGGTTTCCTATTTCATCAGGAATCCAAGACCATTCTTCTCCTGAGTTAATGAAGCAGAGCAAGACATGAAGTTTTGGAGTTTTAGAAATTGAAAAAGAATATTGAATAGTGTTGTCAATGGTCAGTCTACGAAGTGTAGAAAAAGAATTAGATTGTATATTGTGGCGTGTACAAAACAAGTTGTTCTCGTTGGCCATTTCGATGCAAAGAACGCATAGAAGATCATGAATGCGACAACTTTCCACTCTTCCATCCAAATTTATCTCAGAAACTTGGATTAAATTTCTGTCACTTAACATTTCTAATTTAATTTAGAAAACAACAAGAAAAAAAATAGGGCATTTCTGATTTTAAAAAATTATAATATCAAATAATGGGGCCAAACATGTTGAAAGAGTGGGGATATATGAATAATGGTCGCCTGATCACTCAGGGTCGCCTAACCTGCTTACAATTTAGCGAATGAGTTAGTTTCTTATTTTAACGAGATTCAAATAATTAGAGTGGGGATATACAATTTAGCGAATGAGTTAGTTTCTTATTTTAACGAGATTCAAATAATTAGACGAAAAGATTGATACAACAATTAACAAGTTTCGATTTGTGATTGGAGACGATAACGTTATGTGTATCGGGACTCGTTTTCGGTGAATGAAACATTGAAATTGGACGAAATGTTTGAGACATGAAGGTTAGAATGTCATAGTTTCAATTTTCGAACATGATTCTGACTCGGACACAAAAAAATAATAGCACGAAGATTAAATGGCTGCGTTCATGGTCACATTGAGTACACGCGAGTGCTAGTTAGGCCAGGAGTAGTTGTCTCAAGTCTCAATATGACATTTTTACGATTGATAGAAGAATTGATTCTTGGTACTGCAAGGAAACCAAGCATGATTGCTGGATATAAAAATGGTACCCCTACCTTATCATTGGGGTTTGTGTTGTAATTGTCGATTTTAATTGAGGCATGTGTTTGCCTAGTATTAAGAGTAGGTTAAATATATAATTTGTACTACACTGTTGTAAACGTCATTAGAGTGTTGGCAAAGCCAAAAGAAGACGTTCGAGCTCCAGTGACTAAAGCCTACTGTCCTTGGAGGCTCGAGCATCATTAATTTCTGACCTCACAATAGAAAATGTCTGGGTCCACCCTTGTTGAAAGCCAAGCATGTTGCCAAGTTTGGTGTTAGAAGATATTCACCCTATGTTATACGGAGGTTAGAGTTCTCATGTTTTCGACGTTTTATGACATGGCCTTGGGTTGGTAGAACATCCACACAGCGCCTCCATTGGAGGCTCGTTTCACATAAGGCGAGTATAAACTAAAAGTGATTCCGCGATGATTGCAAGTGGGATGGGGCTCATCTATGGCCTGAGCTACATTTACATCAAGGCAATCTAAGGTTGTAAGCAGAGTAGACGACCTTTAGTGATTTTAAAAATTATAATATCAAATAATGGGGCCAAACGGGGGCTTAAATAAGGTCAAGTAAACTTGACTCGAAAAACATTACTCTCAATAAAATGGGAAGTTAAAAAATTTTGATAAAACATATTGAAATTTCGAGTATCTTATTTTTCGGGGTTTCTTATATTACATGATGCGCCTTTACTTTTGCAATTCTGATCAAAACTCGTATGAGAATAAATTAACAACTTGGTTATGCCTCTCAAAAAGAACATTCATATCTTTCTTTTTTACCAATGACAAGAAAAGTTTAGGTTACGAATGGGTGTGGGAATTTGGGGCAATTAGATGTCTTAATTGAAGTTCCAAAGATTAATCTTTTACATTAAGCACAAATTGTTCCGAGTATACTTTTTTATTAAAGAAAACCTTCCTCGTCTCTTTAATATGCTTAAATATTTCATTCTTTTTCTTTCTACTCTGAAGAAGAGGAAAAAATAAAAGTAAATAATATAGAAGTATCTGCGAAGCACATTGAAAAGAAGAAAGGGATCTATGTACAAAGTCCTAGTTTTTTTTTTACCATTAAAATATTAAATAAAATTGTGACTGTAAATTAACATTGGAATGATGAAGTCATGTTGATCGAACAATTTTTGAGCTTTGTCAATTATCAAATGAATAAGCACTCATTGCATTTAGTAATGGCAAAAAAACCCGTCCCGATCCGAATGGGGCGAAAAAATCCTCCCAGATGAGCTGTCGGGGCGGGGTAAAAAAATGAATTTTAATTTGTATTAACTGGAAATTTTTGAAATAAAAAAAAGGGTAGGAAACGGGGCAGGGCCGTGCCCCACCCTCGGTCCGAACCTGTCCCGCTGCCAATGCCATCTCTAATTGCATTTCGGTCAAGAATTATTACTTTTCTTTTTTTTTGGTTTCAAGAGTGGACCGAGTATCCCTTATTTTTTATTTTTTTAAAATGGAGAATATTTGTGGGGGGTCAAGTCAACCGAGCATGGATCTACAGCTAGGAGAATAAGCTGCTACTCATAATTCTCAACTACTATCCAATTTATTGTGTCGATTAAGGTAGCTCAAACAACTTAGATGTCTTAATGAAACCTTCAGAAGAAAATAATATAAACTTAAATGGAATAAGTAATCACTGAAAAGCACGTCGATGATATTGATATTGTTGTAGTGAAACTGATAAATCGTTATCGACATACCTCTATCGGCGAATACTGATAGAGATGTAGTTGATGTTTCCGACGAAGTTTCCAACAACGATATCATTGGTTATAACCCATGCACCATTGTTAATTGAACTTTTCTGTTATTATTATTATTATTATTATTATTATTATTATTTTTTATACAAAATCCTTATCAATAAATTAAATTTATGAAAATAAACGTTTTTATTATCAGTAAAGAAAAAATATGGCTTGAATGTTTCGATGGTAAAATTGGACAAAAATAAAAATAAAAAAAAAAAAAAAAATATATATATATATATATATATATATATATATATATATATATATATATATATATATATATATATTGAAATTTGAGGCCTCAGCTCAACGTATTAGTCAATAATTGCACAGTGAAAATGCAAGACTGTAAAATGGAAATGGAAATGGAAATGGCTCTCAGCTCCAACGCCAATCCGTTGTTACCTCTCTCTGGAACTTCGATTCCTTCCAATTATGCTAATAGAAATCTGAAATCATTTTCTGATTTCTATAATCCAACCTTCATCCCCAAATGGATAATCTCTTATTGTAAATAAAACTCCTTTTTTTGGTGATTCGAAGTTATCCCTGACACAAGATATTTACAGAAACAAAATTAAATAGATCAAAGCTTTAGTATTATGACACTAATCATCAATGAGTGCTATCAATTTAAATTCGAACACATACACGAAGCATTAGCAGTAATTAATTTTGTAATAGATGTTTATCACATTATATAAATACATGCATGATGCATACTCGTGCAAAATAATCATAACATCTTGAATTATGAATGACTTTTGTTCAAAAACTCTTATCCCATCTTTTTGTATTTGGTAATCTTAATTGGATATGACAAGTAAAAATTTTGTAACATATCCCTCAACTAAATTCAATAAAATCTACTCCAACTTACTAAATTATTAAGCTTTGTGTTTGAATTATGAATTTTCATAAAAGAGTATTTTGGATTATTTTAAATTTATATCTCAACAATATTGTACAGAAAAGAAAAAGAGTATTTTCAATATTTTACTGCAAGGAAAGAAGAAAACAAGGAAGAAACAGTATAAACCATATATTTAGAACTAGAAAAAGGACACTAACCTCTTGAACAGTGGTCTGACTTCAAGGCACCTCCACCATTATTTCACGTAGTCTCTCGGGAACATTTATGCCTTTTCGGTTGCACTCAAACTTGTTAAGCTTTGGCATCCCTCTTTGATCCACAATCAACTCTGGAAATAATCCCTGAATTTCCAACACTCGAAGCTCTGGAAAGCTGTTTTCTCCTGAGAAATCCATCGTGATTGATTGGCTGTGATGACAATGTATCAAATAAAGGAACTCTAATTTGCGTAGTTCCTTTAGTGCCTTCATTGGATCCTCAGTGAATGTCATGCCCCGAAGTCCAAGGTAGACAAGGTTTGGAGGGAATTCAATGATGTCAAGCTTGAATGGAAAATGAGCTCCACCACCCAGAATCAACTTAACAAGATTGTCATAGCGGGACAAGTTTAACCCGTCAAACTTCTGAAAGAACCACAAATCCAAGTCTTGGAGCTTCTCCGATATGGGTGTTTTACCAGATATGACATTTATATGTTGGTCATTAATCTCATATAAAAACAGCTCTCTCAAGTTGGAGAGATTTTGTAATGAGTTAGCTTTCAAAATGGTACCAGACATCCCAAATAAAGTTTCTAAGTTCGGTAAACACACCTCATTTCTGACATTCAAATTTGTGCATTTGTTAGACTCCAACGTTTTACCAAAGCCTAAGAGAAAATACTTCAAATGCTTCATCCTGAAAATAGTTGTTGGCAAACCACATTTAAAATGTGCTCGAAGAATATCCAATGTCACCAATTTCTTGAGATTCCTTATGGTTGAAGGCATCCTTTCAAATCTCCCTCTCAACTCAAGGAAAGTCAACCTACTCAGATCTCCTATCTCATTAGGAATCAAAGACCATCCTTCTCTTGAGTTAGAGAAAGAGAACAAGGTACGAAGTTTCGGAGTTTTTGAAAAAGAAAATTGACTAGTGTTGTCAATTGTAAGTCTACGAAGCATTGAAAATGAATTAGAGCGTATATCATGGCGTGTATTAAAGAAGAAGTTGTTCTCGAAGGCCTTTTCGATGCAAAGAACGCGTAGAAGATCATGAATGCGACAACTTCGCACGCTTCCATTCGAATCTCTAGAAGATGCTTGGATTAAATTTCTGTCACTTAACATCTCTAATTTAACAGCCACAATGTCATAAGGATTTCGATTTCCGTCAACCTGGATCAATTTCTCGGAAACCCAAGCCCTGACCAACACATCACTAAAAATTAAATCATCTTCGGGGAACAGCCCAAAGTAAAGGAAAAAAGGCTTCAAGTCAGGAGGTAAATCTTTGTAACTTAGAGACAAGATTTGTGAACAATCATTTTCAGCACTAGTGCTCAAGATGTCAAGCACCTCATTCCATGCATGTTTATTTCTTCTTCTCTGCCGCAACATACCCACCGCAACCACAATTGCTAATGGCAACCCACCACACCTTTCTACTATCTTCTTAGCGATATCTTCCAAATCTATTGGAGGAAATCCCTCATTTGTATTTTCTGAAGAAGATTTCATCAGCTCGGAGAAAAGTTCCCAGCTCTTTTTTGGATCCAAGAGTTTCAATTCAATCAAAGAGCTTTCACCACCTATATATCTGCCCACATCAGTATACCGAGAAGTAATGATAATTTTGCTACCATTTTTCGAGTCGATGGGGATAACGTTTTTTAAGTCATCCCATGCTTGAGTTTTCCAAATATCATCAAGAAAAATCAAGCATTTTCTTTCGTTGAGCAGAGAACGCAAGTTGACCTCCAAATTTTCATTCATCTTTTCCTTTTCAAGGCGAACTTGCTTTGCTATTTCAAGTAGAAGCTCTTGGACTCTAGGCTCATTTGAGACATAGACTAAGGCAGAACAAGTAAAATCATTTTGCATTTCTTTATATATTTTTTTACCAACGGTGGTCTTGCCCGCACCTGCATCCCCTACAATACATATCATTTTACAATCTAAGTTTGAGCTACTCAATTTTTCCTTGAGTTCCTGCAACGTATCTGTACGGCCGACAAATATTGACTCAGGAGCAACTAAGAATTTTTCCCTTCGAACCCATACGTCCATATCTGCTTTACCTGTTCAATTTTATGTGGTTCATATTTATAAGATATTTGATTTAATAATTATATTATAACCTAAAAAAGGCATGTTATAATTATTCGAATAACTACCATAGAAGCTCTTTCCTACTAATTGGACAAAGAAAAAAGTAAAAGACCATGGAAGACTATCAAATTAAAAGTTCAGATTTAATTATATTGATGTAAATAAATAAAAATAGCATTACCTTCATTAACTTGACATCTTTGTCTAGTATTTTCAATTTCATCGGCCCGTCTCCTGATTTTCTCAATTTTCAAGGAAAAGGTATTTTTAGTGGAACCATAACATAGTATACAGGCAGCATGCTTAACTAATCCAAATGGCCCCTTTCCCTTGTGCGATGCAATCTCTGGAAGGTAAGTGTCCAAAAGATCATCGATGTCCAGAGCAAGATCTCTCATGTTATTTATCAAGTTAGCTACTTCTTCGCTTCCTTCTTGTTTCAATTCTGCATCTTTGAGACACGAATTGAAGTGTCTCATCTTTCCTTCAATCCATTCTATGTCGTCCTTCAATCTCCGCAAGCGTGAGCCTCTTTTAACAATTAGATTGGCGCCTATCTCAACTACTTGATTAATGACTGCCGTAAATACTGCTGACTCCGCCATCTAATCTCAAATTCAATACGTGAATCAAAGGAAACTCAAGATTTTAGTGAGTAGAATGGAATGAATATCTGTATACATTAATATATGGGTGATGCTACATGTACCCACAAACTTTCACACAATCTTTTACACCCCCCTCACATGGAGGGGGGCCCACGATTATTTTATTATGTGTGGACCCCCCTCCATGTGAGGGGGGTGTAAAAGATTGTGTGAAAGTTTGTGTACACATAGCATTATTCTTAATATATTACTCAGATGACAAAAGTTTTGTCGTTACTTTGTTTACTTAAATCATTAAATAATGATTTAAGTAAACAAAGTAAGATTCCAAGTCCAATAAAGCTGAGACAAATAAAATAAATTAAAAATCCAATAATAAATCAACTTGACCACTAAAAATCCCATCAGTGCAACTATGGTTCTGTTGCAAGAGGACAATATCATTAATAAGTAATAAAGTACCGAGGTGGAATCGAAATCGAACTAATTGTATAGAATTATTAAATACATCCATAGTAAAACATTACAAATATAAGTTGAAGTTCAATATTGAGTCCAACTATCATAATTTCTAACTTAAATATGCAATTAGTAAATATGTTAATTTATAATTTGATATAATAATTAAGTTCTTGTTTGGGCTCCATTTTAACAAGGTTTTGAAAATATATATATATATATATATATATATATACATATATATATATATATATATATATATATATATATATATATATATATATATATATATATATTTGAATAGTAGTTTTTTCGAGAATGTGTAGTTAAAAAGTAAGAATTTTTTTTAGATTTACGTGTAATATTACTTTATTAAATAATGCGTAATTGAAAATGAAGAAAGAGAAAAATACATTAAATTAAAATGGAGCCCAAACGAGGCTAAGTAAATTATACTTATTATTTTACTACTTAAAGAAAATAATAACAAAAGAAAAAGGTGAAAGGAAAAAGTAAAGTGATAAGGAATTGCCTCATTTTTAACACAAAATTGAGAACTTGTTTGGAAGAGTTTAAAATTCAATAAAAATTGAAAATATAATTATTATTGGGTTTTATCCGTCTAATAAAAATCAACAATAACGATTAATTTTTTAATTTTAATTTCTACCAAACACACTCTGAATTTTAATTTGTAGTGTGCCAAACTCAAGAAGAAAAAGTAATGGATTACTTCAATGGTAAGATTAGGTGTTGCCGACAATGAAGGGGTAAAACTTTTCCAGTGAGAGAAATGGGAAAAGTAGACATAGGAAAAGGAAAAAATAAAAGAGAATCTAATCAATTACTAAATTCAATAAAATCTACTCCAACTTACTAAATTATTAAGATTTGTGTTTGAATTATGAATTTGCATAAAAGAATATTTTGGATTATTTTAAATTTATATCTCAACAATATTGTACAGAAAAGAAAAAGAGTATTTTCAATAGTTTACTGCAAGGAAAGAAGAAAACAAGGAAGAAACAGTATAAACCATAATAAGAACTAGAAAAAGCACACTAACCTCTTGAACAGTGGTCTGACTTCACACGGCTCCACGTGGGGGTTTACACCTAACTAACACTGGCCTTTTCTCATAATATCCAACAACTTCATTCAGTGTGATCCCACAGATGCTGCAGAAAATTAAATTGGCCAACAACCTATTTTAATGACTCTCGAACTATCATTGGACATGGTTGAATTCCATTCGATTATAAAGAGAATTAATCATTACAATTAATTATTTAATTAGTTAGTTGACAAATTTATTTGGAAATAATTAAAATAATTTGACTTATTCAATATAAAAAATCTTTAAAAAAAAACAGAGAGATTCGATTTCTATTCGATTTTTCGATTTTTAGTTTAAGATCGAGAATCGAACCAAATATGTCGATTCTAGATTCCGATACCCATTCGGATATTTAACGTAAGAAGAATCGAACCGAACCGCTCAATTCGGATCGGATCCGGTTTGATTCGGAAGTTTTGTTAAATCCCATCTCAAATAGACGCTAATAGGATCAAAAATGCCTAAAACTAGTTCAAAATATTCCCAAATTGTCGTGCGGACATATTACATGACATAAACATTACCACAATTGTAATTGAATAGTTTTTGTTTTGGCTTTCTTAGGCATTTTCTTGAAAACTTTGAAATAAGTCCATTCATAGAAACAAATATCTTTTGGAAATTTATCAAATTCTTACCAGTAAGATTTAAGTTGTTCTTTTGAAAAAGATTTTTTTGATAAGATGTCTAAATTTTTTGACTTCTGGAGTTTGATGAGTCTTGAATTCATTTCTTCTATCAATCTTAGAAGAAATAACATTACATTGCTGATCAAGTCTTTCAGATTGAGGAGGAGGAACAATATCTGATAAAGTAGGAGAAGTAGAGGTTCTATTTCTCCTTCTTTATCAAATGCTTCAATTTGATAAAACGGTTTTGAAATTTTTGGATCAAAATCGACTCCCTTTAAAGAGGAGGTTGAAAATCTAGCTGATTGAAAGGAATTTGTCCTAGATTTATTGTCAGATGTAGATGAATAAGATCTTTGAAAAGTATTTGAGGATGAAGGTTTATCAAAAATAACCTTGACTTTCAACCTATACGAGCGTGAAACTGTTTCGCCAAATAGTTTGTCACCTATCTCTACTGATTCGTTAATGACTGTTGTAAGTACTACTGACTCCGCCATCTTATATATCTCGTTCTCTCTCAAATGTGAAATCTGATCAAGCAACAGAAATTAACTCAAAGATTAGATGTACAATTTTGCAATTATTTTATAAGTAATATTACATAATACTTAGTACATGTCCTTCATGACATTCCATGAGTTAATCAGAATACTCATTAACCAGCCAAGAATCAAAATACCTCTCCATAGTCACATTGTTTGGACCAAACTAATTTAATTACTATGACAAAACTTATAACTTAATAGAGTATCTTGGATACACCAATCATATTTCCTAGTAACTCAAACTTGCATGGTTTGGTGTACCATCTTCTTTATCGAGTATCTTCTTGTTACTGTCTTGCATATGTATTCAACATTAATTGATAAAATTTTGTGTGTATTTCTTGTTACAAGACTAGACTATATAATTGATAAAGTTTGTCACACAGCAACAAATTGTTATATCCAAAAAATATTCAAAAGAAGCTACGTACTCCATAATCTTATTACTAACCTGGCTGGAAAATCTTAGTGACAGAACCCGCAAGACGATCTAACAGTGTCCACAATTGTGTTGTTTTCAAGTGCAAGTAGCAGCCTTCAATACACCTATATATATACACATAAATATAGTACTCATATGGCATAATTTTGAGGTTATTTTATTAATAATTGTATATCTTACTTTTTATACGTCCTTCGTAGCAACTGTATTATTTAGGTAAAATAATCATGAAAGTCTTTCTTTAATGATTATTAAGTAAACAAAGATTAATGAAATATTTTTGAATTCAGCAAGATTCCAAGTCCTATAAAGCCGAGACAAATAAAAATAATTTGATTATTTTATTGAAGTTTTAATTATTATGTCCAAAATATTCGGTAGGTAGAATCTGAACTGAGTGCAAAAAATTCAAAAAAGCACAAGAAGACGACAAAAATAATTTGATTATTTTATTGAAGTTTTAATTAATACGTCTAAAATATCCGGTAAGTCCAATCTGAATTATTGATCCTTACTCGATATTCATTAAGATTCAACGAGTAAATTGATCTCATGTCTATTTTATTTCGATCCCACTAAAAGCAGTTCCTACCCAACACCAATTTGGCATAGAACGACATTTTTGTATAAAAATTGGACTTAACCCAACTTTAGATCTTGATACCAAATTAGTGTTAAGAAAAATGTTGCGCCAAATTCCTTGCAACAATGTTTCTTTGGTATAATATATAGAGTTTTTCTTAATTCTCTTTTGTCCTTCATTTTATACTATAACAAATATTAATTTCTATTAAATCCTTTTTTATATTCTTTTATTACTTTATGATTAATTTTTTTTATTAATATTTATATAAAATTTTAATCCCAATAATTAATAATAAATATGGAATACATTAAAATAAAATTACTCATTAAAATTAAGAAGTTACAAATTTGATAATTACAAATGAAGAAGAATTAGCACTAGAACGAGTATAATTTTGTGAAAATCTTTGTATTATAAGTATTTAACAAACTTGTTTGGCACGTCACATATGAAATAATGCACCAATAATCCATAAATTGGAAACATTATGAACAGTATTGCACCAATTCGTTGCAACAATGTTTATTTGGTGTAAACCTGCAATATATGGAGTTTTTCTGAATTCTCTTTGCCCTTCATTTCATACTACAACAAATATTAATTTGTATTAAATCCTTTTTATATCTTTCTATTACTTTATAATTTAATTTATATTTTTTTTATAATTTTATTATTATTTATAATAAATTTTAATCCAATAGTTAATAATAAATATGGAATACATTAAAATAAAAGTACTCGTTAAAATTCATACGTCACAAATTTGATAATTACAAATTAAGAAGAAATTAGCACTAGAAAGTAATTATATGTATTTTTTATGTAATTAGGACTATTCAAAAGTTTTTATGTTTCTTTTGTGATTTTTTTTACGTTTTATATAAATTTATTTTTATTTTGTGATGTTAAATGTAATATTTGAATTGTAGTATTAAATGTAATGGTTTTTTTCATTTATAATAAGCGAAATATTCTAATTAAATAAATAAAAATGCTAATTTATTAATTTTAGTGTAATAGAATTTGTAATTAAATCATTCTTGAAATAAATTAATTGTTAAAAATTAAAAATAAGGAAATAAATGAAACACTATTGGTATAAAAATTGATGTAATGAGTTGAAAATAAATAAGATGGTGTGAAAGTCGAACAATTTTTATGTAAAAGTTGAACTTTTGTATAATATAAATAATAGTAGTCAGATGGCATAATTTTGTGTACATCCTTCCTAACATATGAAAGTCTTTCTTTATTAATTTAAGTAAATAAAGATTAATGAAATAAAGAAATAATATTTTCTTAATACAGTAATGAGAGAATAATTCACTTCATTTAGACATTTAACAACCACAACTCAAGACTTACAAGTATAAGGACCAAAAAAACAAAAAAAAGTAAGCAGGAGACCCATAAAAATAAATAAAAGTAAATAATCCATCAACTTGACCTAATATCTTTAATTAATCTTAACAATCTTGTTTGTCACGCTACATTTAAAATAATGAGAGATCCATAGAAGAAAAAGAAAAAAAAAAAAAAAAAAAAATGAGCAAGCAATGAGAGTGAGACCCATATAAATAAATAAAAGCAAATAATCCATCAAACTTGATTTAATAACTTTAATCAATCTTAACAATCTTGTTCGTCACGCACATTTAAAATAACGCACCAATAATTCACAAATTGGAAATGGTATACAAATTCGATCAACTATCCCAGCATTTTTTTTCCCGAAAAGAACGATGAAATTAGATTGTAGGGGACATTACCATATTCATGGAAAAAATAAGTATGACAATACAAGAAAAATACTATTTCTAGTCTATGGGGAGTTCGAGGACGGTCCGTATTCTATTCCTTTGGTTCTTACCTAATGTTACTTTTTAATTATTGTCTTTCTTTTAATTGTTAGATCTTTATTTAGTATTTAAGGAGTGATTAAAAATAATAAAATATTGAATTGATTTTTTAATTATTAATCACTACTCAGTATTCATTACGAATCAATGAGTTAGTCGATCTTGTGTATATTTTATTTCAGGCCAGTATGAGCAATTCTAATATAAAAATTGGTCTCCAACCCAACTTCATCTTGCCAATAAATTGGTGTAATGAACAATGTTGTGCCAAATTCTATACAACATTATTCATTTGGTGTAATATATCGAGTTTTTCTTATTTATGTGTCCTTCATTTTATACTACAACAAATTTTAATTTTTATTATATCATTTTATTACTTTATGATTCAATTTTATTTATATTTGGTATAATATATATTATTCTTATTAATGTTTACAATAAATTTTAATTAGGTAATAAATAATAACTATTGAATTCATTAAAATAAAATTTCACATTTTAAAATTACAGATTAAGAAGAAATTAGCACTGCGACAAATGTAATTTTGTGAAAGTTTTTATATTTTATGTAATTTTATGTTTTTATAGAGTTAGCATTATTCAAAAGTTTTTATGTTTCTTTTGTGAAAGTTTTTATATTTTATTGATTTTTTTATATATATTGTGATGTTTTATGTGATATTTTTTAACTGTGGTATTAATTGTAATATTTTTTAATTAATAAATGCAATATTTAGTTAAGTAAAAATAGATTTTAATTTAATCTCTTTTGGAAACTTCAAATGGAAGCAATTTCTAGATCTATTCCATGCTTACGTCTAGACTGGTGTTCGAACACTATAGCTGCTAGATAGGATTATTCAACTTGATTAGACAACAAACACGTACAATTTTAAGTATTAACACACACGTACAATTTTAATATTTGTTTTATTTTAGTATTGATGGGTTTTAGTTAGGTTTTTTTCAGCTTATTTGGAATAAAATTACAAAACACTCAATAACTATAAACTACATCTTTATTAATAATAAATTAATTATTAAACAAAAATATTAAATATAAACTAAGCAAACGTGCATTGTAATAAAAGCAAATAATACATCATACTTGATTTAATAACTTTAATCAATCTTAACAATCTTGTTCGTCAATAAGAACTTAAAGTAGAATCCAACCTAGAAAACCCACTAGACTCCCTGATCTAATTCCTACAATCTCCAAGATTCGCTAGAACGTGCTTCACTCACACATGTTCCCGATCTTCTGGAATTGTCTATCTTCTGTGGAACACCAAGAACGTCTCGTTCTTGTACTCTTTCTATGCTTCTGGTTCAACATCACTCAATCTTCAGCAACCTTTAAAAGTTATTAAGAAAGTACATTCCTAATGATATTTAGGAAGTGAGTATTTGGATTATATGAAATTGATTGTTTTCCCCAAACTTGTAGTTGATTGATCTCAAAAATCAAGAGGTTAATCTAAATATTTTGATGTATTTTTTGGATTTTGGAATAATAATATAAGGATGTAAAACAATAATAAACCACCCTAAAAAATGTAATGACCATATGAGGAGTTTATGTAGTATAAGATAGATAAAATTCTTGAAAAACGCAAACTAAGGTTTTTCGAAAAACACCGTCGCTCGAGCATCAGGTTAGAGATGACGAGTGAGAGGTGTGTCGCTCGAGCGAAAGTCGGGCAACAATAATTCTGCTTTGGATGCTCGAGTATCAGCTAGGCGACAGGCAAGCGTAAATTCAGCAACTCTTTCTTCTTGTTCCATACTTGAACTCAAAGACTCATAATTCATCTATAGAACCCTCCAAAAGATTCCTTGACTTTTTACAACTCGTTTGTAACAATCCTATTCTTTTACAATAAACCTTTTGTCTAAAAAATTGTCAATACAAATAAAAACCTAGCAATAAATACCAACCCTTTTTACCTATGAGCACATAGGTAATTTTATTATTTTAAAAACTTTCAAAACAAACATATATTGGACTACTTTAAAGAAGTTACTAAAAATCACCATATACTAAACTTGCAGAAAAATACAAATTTAGCTTCCATAAAGAGAATAATTTTGTCAAAAGGAGGACAAATATTTCACAAAATTACAACAAAATATTGAACATAATGATGACAAGCAAGCCAAATAAACACACTTAAAACCACATGAAATCTCGAAAAACATGACAGCCACTAAATCTTGGCACATATATAACTGCACCGAATTGAGTTGATGAGAAAGCAATTCAAAGTTTGGACACAAATTTCATGAAGCAAGTCATGAAGAATGTGAAATGTTATTTAAGAATTTCGTTTACAACCCACCTGGATATATTGAAAAGCATGAACACGTTACATTACCCACAATTCCAAGAAAAATGAGTTTCAAAATAGACCCTTATTTTACAGTTGGTGAATGTAGTTAGACGCCAAGTGATGCAAGAATCAATAGCCTCAAATCAACAACTGACAATAAATTACTCAATAATTTCCTTAACTAAAACTTAGCCAACCAGAAATTTACAAGTTCTGGAGGGTGGCAGGATGAAGGCATACACGCATAGGATCGATCATATAATCACCTTTCGCAGGCTCAACAGCAGCTATTATAAGGCTAATGTTGCATATTAAGGGCATACGGTTAATATGTTATACACTTTGTTAGAATTCGGGTACCCGAAATCCTAGTTGAGGTAAATTGAAGAATTCTAATAGAAGTGCACATCAAGAAGAGTTCAAGTTTGGAATGTTTTTGGAGTTCTATGTCAAGTTTGGAGTTCTATTTTGGAAGCCATTGGGAGTTGGAAATTTGGTGTTTGGATGATTGGAAGAAGTTTTAAGTATTTGGGTTTGTATAGTTCTAAGTTATGAAGATCAAATTTCAATGAAAATTAGGGTTTGACTTGAAGAAGGACTTTTGGATGGCAAAAGACACTTTTAGGAGCATTAACCCGAGGTACCAGTGCCATGGCGCCAAGAAAATAGCACCGCAGCGCTACAATAAAATTATGTGTAGAACCCCCGGCGCCTTGGCCTTTTTTCGAGGCCCAAATGTGTGTTTTTTCGTATTTTTCTTCGCCCACTTCGTTTTGGACTTAGTTTTTGGCATTCTACTTCATCAACAACTCTATCAAGAGGTTTTCAACTTCCCTTACATGTTTCCTATAAATATTAGGCTCTTCTGTACAATTTTATAGTGTGAGATTTATGATTACTATGTTTTAGGATCATTGTAATATTTTTTCTCCCTTCTCCATTATTCTTGGTGTAATAAAATCTCCTAATTCATTTGACATATTCTTGTTTTTTTTTATTATTTTGTTTTTAATCAAATACTTTATTACTTTGCCATATAACTTCAACATCTCAATCCGGTAATTGGTGTCACAACAAGTGGTATCAATCCTAACACACTTCTAGTGCCAAATATCGACCCCTTGTTTAGTAGCTGAGTTTAGCTTTGCCAGAATTGAGGATTACTCTTCCCAGTAATCACATCAGCCAAATTTCTAAGTTCCTATAGCCCAATACAGTTACAATCCCGTTTAATAGTCTTGCTGAATTTGATATCCCCGTGTAGAATTGTTGTTTCCTCAAAGAAAACATATAGAGATCCAGATTGTTATACCTAGAGAACTTGGGTTCATAATTATCAAACTCATCTCGAGACCTCTTCAAACTCACCATGTTCACCTAAATACTCGTTAACTTGTAGGTGTGGATTCATTTTTTACATCACAAGTAGGCATTTCAGACTCTTTGATGAAGATATTTGGGCAATCAGTCTCCAGAAATATAGATCCATTAAATAATATAAGACTGGTTAAATAAAGCCTAGGATCCCTGCACAACATATACAGTTTATACTTGACCATTTAAGAATTAAGGCTTCCGATTTTAAACCAAAAGAGACGGGACTAAAATTCGGCTCCAATTTAACATAAAATTCTATAACCAAAACAATCGAGACAAAAGAGAGTAACAAAAGATGTGATCGACATAGCTATTTTTGTATGCACTTAGTTTTCCCTGCATTACATTGCTTACAATTCCTTTCGTTAATTGGGCATCAATTCTATTCCTTTGATTAGTTAACCAACAAGAGAAATAGCCTTTTCACTTAATTATAGTCTACATCTTTTGTTTGAAACAGAATAATTGCTTCATATAACGTATTGAAGCAAGAGTCAATTTGCGTTTGAGCTATAAACAAGGAAGACATAACTCCAGAGCAGTGATACAATTTTCATTCTCCAGAATAGAAATCATTAGAAATTTCTAATAACAAAAGTGGCAAAACTCGAACGGACAATTATCATAAAATCCAAATCTAAAAACAATCATAATAACTGAGTCAACCAGAACCTCAGTTTTGAAATTAAATTACACCATAAAAATTCAATCACACAGTAAAAATTACACATCCGCTACAAATAACAATGGTAAAGTATGAGGAAACCGAGAACAATAGTCAATTTAGTACTAAGCAAGTTGATAGCAATCGTCACGGAACCGATCGCAATCAACGAAAAGATTGCATAGAGAGCATAAATTATCCCAGTAATGTAGCATAGAATAGTCAACACCAAGCATATGAAAAACTCCACCTACAAGAATAAAATACATACAGTTAGCAACAGAATCACGAAAAGGATCTTCTTTATAAATTGAACATGCGGAAAGTACTTCAACAATGAAGAATGACAGTGAATATATATTGATTATAATTCTTTTTCTGATTGACCACACATACCTCTGAGCAATCAAATAGAGGAAGCGACCCGAGTAGAGTGTAACACGGATTTCGGTGAGGGACCCATCGCTCCAGATGAAGATGAATAGGATCATGTTATCAACCCGGCGTTCAAACACGAGGTCCAGAATCGTGGAAACTCAATGACCGAATCAAAATAAGTCTCGAGGTAGAACACCAAGTCGAGGCACGGGTCATTGCTTGCCTGCAGCCATGCCTTACACACCCGCATGGCCCCCAGCCATCAGTCTGCCAAAGACAGGCGCAAGAGGATGTTAATGAGGCACTCGTGAGTTAAATCAGCCAAACCATGAGAGAGTTCTCCTGAGTCTGTTATTTTACCTTCTTTGTCGTCATCCTTAAAAGATAATAACACAATGGATTGATTATGATTATGTTAAAATTGAGTTAATTGTTCCAATGATCACTGAACTTATGTATATGTTTTCGATTGTTTTAATGACATCGAATTTTGGTCACTAAATTTTGAAAAACGTTAGACGTAACTCATTGGCTAACTTCCGTTTCGAAATTGTATGCACTTAGTTTCCCCTGCATTATATTGCTTACAATTCCTTACATGCACTTGGTCTAAATTAATTAATAATTAGGCATCATTCTCTTCCTTTGATTAGTTAAACAAGAAGAGAAATATCCTTCTTACGTAATAATAGTCTACATCTTTTATTTGAAACAAAATAATTGCTTCAGATAACGTATTGAAGAGTCAATTTTCGATTTAGAACTATAAACAAAGAAGACATAACTCTAGGGCTCAAGATCGATGATACAATTTTCATTATCCATAACAGAAATCATCAGAAATTTCTTAAACAGAACTGGCAAAACTTGAAATGACAATTATCATAAAATCCAAATCTAAAAACAATCATAATGGCAGAATCGACCTAAACAGATAAAGATATCACGAAGTATAAACCTCAGTTCTGAAGTTAAATTACACCATTAAAATTCAATCACACAGTAAAAATTACACATCCGCCACAAATAACAATGGTGAAGTATGAGGAAATCGAGAACAGTACTCAATTTGGTACTGAGCAAGTTTATAGTAATGGAACCGATCGCAATCAATGAAAACGATTGCAGGGAGAGCATAAATGATCCCAGTAATATAGCCTAGAATAGTCAACACCAAGCATGTGAAAAACTCCACCTACAAAAATAAAATATATACAGTTAGCAACAGAATCATGAAAATGATCTTTTTTATTTGAAAGTACTTTTACAATTAAGAATGACAGTGAATA
This sequence comes from Fraxinus americana, assembly GCA_035079005.1. NCBI lineage: Eukaryota > Viridiplantae > Streptophyta > Magnoliopsida > Lamiales > Oleaceae > Fraxinus > Fraxinus americana. The sequence continues at coordinate 6,703,649 of CM068726.1, read as the reverse complement.
AATATTGATTATATTTCCTTTTTTAAATTAAACACACATACCTTTGAGCAATCAAGTAGAGGGAGCGATCTGAGTAGAGTCCAACACGGATTTCGATGAGGGACCCATCGCTCCAAATGAAGATAGATCGGATCATGTTATGAACCCTACGTTCGAACACGAGGGGTCCCGAATCGTGGAAACTCAATGACCGAATCAAAACAAGTCTCGAGGTCGAACACCAAGTTGAGGCACGGGTCCTTGCATGCCTGCAGCCACGCCATACACACCTACATGGTCCTCCGCCATCAGTCCGCCAAAGAGAGGCGCGAGAGGATGTTGATGTGGCACTCGTGAGTTAAATTGGCCTAATCATGAGCGAGTTTTCCTAAGTCGGTTATTTTGCCTTGGTCGTTGTCATCCTTTTTAACGGATAATGTAATACAGTGGATTGATTTTGATTATGTTAAAACTTGAAGGTGCTCCTAATAAGATTGATACGTGCGTGTTTAGCAAAGCGGATATATATATTTAATTCTCTCATATTAGATAATCTCTTTTAACAAATTATTAATATTAATTCAACTACATTAATAGACCATCTATAAATGAAACTAGTCCATTGGACATCTAACTTTACTAGTATTGTTGAACCGTGATATTCTTAAAAATTGTGCCTTAGTCCATATATTTACAGCATTTTCAACGCATTTCATGGATTGCAATTTAGAGCCGAGATGTCAAATTTTGCTGTCCATTTTTCTGTCCAACCAATTAATTTTTGACTTGTCATCAATTTTTGACTCTGCAATTTATGTGGCATCTAAGTAGTAAGACTCTCGATTTATTTTAAATTGATATCTACTGAATAGACAGTCTAGCTCAATTTTTTTCTCCAATTGATTCCACAAATATTTCAAACTTCATCCTTCAATGTATATTTAATGGAAAACAAAAACAGCAGGGGAGAGGAACTTTTTTTGACCCGGGGGGGGGGGGGGGGGGGGGGGTGAGAGAGAGAGAGAGAGAGACTTTTTTTGCTATCTTTATTGTTTTTTAAATATTTTACAAAAATAATGATACAATATTGAACACGATCACTCACAAGCAAGCTAAAGAAAACACACTAAAATTACATGAAACTCTCGACAAACATGACTTCCACTAAATTGCATTACACACGACACCCATTATTGACGCAATAAGAAAGCACTCTAATATCCTTGCACAATTTTGACAAGCACAACGAGAAATACTTAAGAAGTCCACCTCAATAAACCTCCTCTTTTTGGTGATTCGAAGTTATCCCTGACACACAAGATATTTACAGAAACAAAATTAAATAGATCAATGCTTTAGTATTATGACACTAATCATCAATGAGTGCTATCAATTTAAATTTGAACACATAGACGAAGCATTAGCAGTAATTATCACATTATATAAATACATGCATGATGCATACTCGTGCAAAATAATCATAACATCTTGAATTATGAATGACTTTTGTTCAAAAACTCTTATCCCATCTTTTTGTATTTGGTAATCTTAATTGGATATGACATGTAAAAATTTTGTAACATATCCCTCAACTGTATTCAATGTCATCTACTCCAACTTACTAAATTATTAAGATTTGTGTTTGAATTATGAATTTGCATAAAAGAATATTTTGGATTATTTTAAATTTATATCTCAACAATATTGTACAGAAAAGAAAAAGAGTATTTTCAATATTTTCCTGCAAGGAAAGAAGAAAACAAGGAAGAAACAGTATAAACCATATTTAGAACTAGAAAAAGCACACTAACCTCTTGAATGGTGGTCTAACTTCAACGCTCCACCATTACTTCACGTAGTCTCTCGGGAACATTTATGCCTTTTTGGTTGCACACAAACTTGTTAAGCTTTGGCATCCCTCTTTGATCCACAATCAACTCCGGACATGATTCATAAATTTTCAACATTCGAAGCTCTGGAAAGCTGTTTTCTCCTGAGAAATCCATCGTGATTGATTGGCTGTATGTACAATACATCAATTCAAGGATCTCTAATTTGCGTAGTTCCTTTAGTACCTTCATTGGATCCTCAGTGAATTTCATGCCCCAAAGACGAAGGGAGATAAGGTTTGGAGGGAATTCAGTGATGTCAAGCTTGAATATTATTGAAAAATCATATCCAACTTCCATAGTCAAACTAGCAAGACGGTCATAGCGGGACAAGTTTAACCTCTCAAACTTCTGAGTAAACATCAAATGCAAGTCTTGGAGCTTCTCCGATATGGGTGTTTTACCAGATATTACATTTATACATTGGTCATTAATTTCATATAAAAACAGCTCACTCAAGTTGGAGAGATTTTGTAATGAGCTAGCTTTCAAAATGGTACCAGGCATCCCAAAAAAAGTTTCTACGTTCGGTAAACACACCTCATTTCTGACATTCAAATTTGTGCATTTGTTAGACTCAAACGTTTTAGTTCTGCCTAAGATTAAATACTTCAAATGCTTCATCCTGAAAATAGTTGTTGGCAAAGCACATTTAAAATATGCTTGTTGAATATCCAATGTCACCAATTTCTTGAGATTCCTTATGGTTGAAGGCATCCTTTCAAATCTCCCTCTCAACATAAGGAAAGTCAACCTATTCAGATCTCCTATCTCATCAGGAATCAAAGACCATCCTTCTCTTGAGTTAGAGAAACAGAACAAGGTACGAAGTTTTGGAGTTTTTGAAAAAGAAAATTGACTAGTGTCGTCAATGGTAAGTCTACGAAGCATTGAAAATGAAATTGAAAATGAATTAGAGTGTATATCATGGCGTGTATTAAAGAAGAAGTTGTTCTCGTAGGCCTTTTCGATGCAAAGAACGCGTAGAAGATCATGAATGCGACAACTTTGCACTCTTCCATCTGAATCTCTCTCAGATACTTGGATTAAATTTCTGTCACTTAACATCTCTAATTTAACAGCCACAATGTCATCAGGATTTCGATTTCCGTCGACCTGGATCAATTTCTCGGAAACCGAAGCCATGACCAACACATGAGTATAAATTTTATAATCTTCGGGGAACAGGCCAAAGTAAAGGAAAAAAGGCTTCAAGTCAGGAGGTAAATCTTTGTAACTTAGAGACAAGATTTGTGAACAATCATTTTCAGCACTAGTGCTCAAGATGTCAAGCACCTCATTCCATGCATGTTTATTTCTTCTTCTCTGCCGCAACATACCCACCGCAACCACAATTGCTAATGGCAACCCACCACACCTTTCTACTATCTTCTTAGCGATATCTTCCAAATCTATTGGAGGAAATCTCTCATTTGTATTTTCTGAAGAAGATTTCATCAGCTCGGAGAAGAGTTCCCAGCTCTTTTCTTGATCTAAGAGTTTCAATTCAATCAAAGAGCTTTCACCACCTATATATCTGCCCACATCAGTATTCCGAGAAGTAATGATAATTTTGCTACCATTTTTCAAGTCGATGGGGATAACGTTTTTTAAGTCATCCCATGCTTGAGTTTTCCAAACATCATCAAGAAAAATCAAGCATTTTTTTTCGTTGAGCAGAGAACGCAAGTTGACCTCCAGATTTTCATTCATCTTTTCCTTTTCAAGGCCAACTTGCTTTGCTATTTCAAGAAGAAGCTCTTGGACTCTAGGCTCATTTGAGACATAGACTAAGTGTTGGGAAAAAATCAACTTTCCCACCCAAATCAACCAAACGCAGCGGAAACACAAAACACGAAATAATTGGACAAAAGAGAAAACAAAGAATTTAACGTGGCTCAGCTGACTGCTGACAACCATAGGAGAAGAACACTTTTATTGATAAGAAAAATAAATCACTCGTTACAATATTTTTCTCACCCTCACAACTTCTCCCTACACAAAGAAAGAACAACAAACGTGTTTTCTTCCTTTGTATACTCTCTCTCACATGCACACAATATTTCTCTCTATTTCTCCTCACTTTTTCACGTCTCAGAATTCTTCTCTCTCTCTCTGTTTCTTTTTCTCCTCTTTTCACGTCAACTTCAATTGTATATATAGCCATGAATTATGCCAAAAAGTTACCTAATTACAATTGAACTCTCTTAATTATTTTTCTTATATAATAATACCAAAAAATATCATTTTCCTTTTCTACTTGGTAATATTTCCATAAAGAAAAATACTCCTAATTTAACTTGACCACTTTTTTTTCCTTTTCTTGTCAAACAAGAATTCTTTATTCCATAATTATTTTGGTCAATCCCAACAATCTCCACCTTGACCAAAAATTTAATAAACATGAACGGTATTCAAAGATTCATCAAACGTCACCTTTCGTTTTGATATCTTTGAACTGCTTTCTTCAACCTTCACGCCATTGGCCACAGATCCCATCTTGGCTACTTCACAAACTTTAGTAATAGTAGAAGACTCCCCTCGGTGCGACTCCAATCTGGCAGCTCCACCTAAAATTGTCTTCCCTATTAACTTGTACAAATTACCAATCTTTTCACCTCTAATTATTGGCACAGAATTTTTCTTCACAATCATCACACCACATTTGGCACAATATTCATAACCCAATGTGTCCAATGCTCCCAACGATATTAAATTTCGCTTCAATCTTGGGACATGTAAAACACCTGTTATTCTTCTCACCACTCCATCAAACATTTTCACCTTCACAGTACCCGAACCCCTGACTTCAAGTTTTTGATTATCAGCAACAAAAATATAACGCTCATCACATGGCTTATAGTTCTCAAACCAATCTCTGTTTGGACTCATGTGATAAAAGCATCCAGAATCTAGAAACCAGTTACTAACTAGACTTTCACCATTAGCAACACATAAAGCATCTTCAAGATCATAATTCTCCTCCACCAAATTTGTAGAGTCTGAATTCTCTGTGATTTCTTTACTTTTCCTCTTCGAGTCAAGATGTTTTGTCAATTCTTCACAATCTCTTCTAACGTGACCCTTCTTGTGACAGTAATAGCATTCCACGTCTCTCCTTGGACGAGATTGAGAACGATCCCTTTGACCATAATTTCTTCCTCGCGATTCACCTCTACCATATCTATTACCAGAAGTAGTCAACAGAACCTGATCATCATTCACATTACTACTTGGCTTCTTCATGTTGGCTGTCTCTAACAAAGCAGTCGAAACCTCGTTCACTGTCAAAGTAGATTTACCAACTAACAGCGTGGTCACCAACGTCTCATATGATTTAGGCAAGGAAGACAATAACATAATAGCCTTATCTTCGTCCTCAATTTTCACATCCACATTCAACAACTCAGTCACACACTTATTAAACTTATTCAAGTGGTCCCTAACATCAATATCATCATCCATCTTCAACTCATATAATTGTTTTTTCAAATAAAGCCTATTAGTTAAGGACTTAGACATATATAAATCTTCTAACGTTTTCCATAACTTAGAAGCGGATTTCTCGTTCAAAACACTATACTTTACCTCAGGTGCAAGAGCCAATCTGATTGTACTGACTGTCTTCGCTTCTAATTCTTCCCAATCTGCATCTTTCATCCCTTCTGGTCTCTTACCCTGCAAAGCTTTGTAAAGTCCTTGTTGCACAAGAATATCTTCAACAGTACTTTTCCAAATATTGAAATTATTCTTCCCATCAAATCGCTCCACCTCAAACTTGGAACCTGTCATCATCTTCGCAATAATCCCAGAGTTTGAACCTTTAGCTCTGATACCACTTGTTGGGAAAAAATCAACTTTCCCACCCAAATCAACCAAACGCAGCGGAAACACAAAACACGAAATAACTGGACAAAAGAGAAAACAAAGAATTTAACGTGGCTCAGCTGACTGCTGACAACCATAGGAGAAGAACACTTTTATTGATAAGAAAAATAAACCACTCGTTACAATATTTTTCTCACCCTCACAACTTCTCCCTACACAAAGAAAGAACAACAAACGTGTTTTCTTCCTTTGTATACTCTCTCTCACATGCACACAATATTTCTCTCTATTTCTCCTCACTTTTTCACGTCTCAGAATTCTTCTCTCTCTCTCTGTTTCTTTTTCTCCTCTTTTCACGTCAACTTCAATTGTATATATAGCCATAAATTATGCCAAAAAGTTACCTAATTACAATTGAACTCTCTTAATTATTTTTCTTATATAATAATACCAAAAAATATCATTTTCCTTTTCTACTTGGTAATATTTCCATAAAGAAAAATACTCCTAATTTAACTTGACCACTTTTTTTTCCTTTTCTTGTCAAACAAGAATTCTTTATTCCATAATTATTTTGGTCAATCCCAACACTAAGGCAGAACAAGTAAAATCATTTTGCATTTCTTTATATATTTTTTTACCAACGGTGGTCTTGCCCGCACCTGCATGCCCTACAATACATATCATTTTACAATCTAAGTTTGAGCTCCTCAATTTTTCCTCGAGTTCCTTCAATGTATCTTCACGGCCAACAAATATTGACTCATATGTATACTCCGGGGCAACTAAGAATTTTTTTCTTCGATTCCATAAGTCCATATCTGCATTACCTGTTTAATTTTATGTGATTCATATGTATAAGAAATTTTGGTTTAATAATCATAACTTAAAAAGACATAATTATTTGGACAAAGTAAAAGACCATGGAAGACTATCAAATTAAAAGTGCAATTTAGAGATCTTGATTTTTCATTTTTATGTTTCTTTGCCATAAAAATGAAAATAAAATAAATAAAAACATAGAATTTAAAATATTCAGATTTATATTGATGTAAATGAATAAAATTAACATTACCTCTATCCGCATCAAGATTAATACCATATTTTGTTATATTATCTCCAATTTGTTGGGCCCGTCTCTTGATTTTTTCAATTTCCAGGGCAAAGGTATTCGCAGAGCAAACATAACATAATATACAAGCAGCAAGCTTAACGAATTGAAACAGCCCCTTTTTCTCGTGCAATGCAATCTCTTCGAGGTAATCGTCCAAAATATCCTCGATGTCCAGAGCAAGATCTCTCATGTCATTTATCAAGTTTTGTTCTCTGATGTTTCCTTGTTTCAATTCTGCATCTTTGAGACATGATTTGAAATGTCTCATCTCTCGTTCAATCCATTCCACGTTCTCCTTCAATCTATACAAGCCTGAAACTGTTTCGACAGATGATTTGGCCGCTATCTCTGCTGATTTGTTTATGACTGTTGTAAGTGCCGCTGAGGCCGCCATATAATCTTGTTTTCTCTCAAATATAGTATTTGAAATAGGATGAATCAAATGAAACTCTCAAGATTGTATTTAGCAGTGTAAGATGAGAATGGAATGACTATCAGTCGATAAATATAGTACTCAGTGATTGAGAACTCCACCTAATTTTGCAATAATTCATTGCACGTGTCCGTTCTAAAGCTTACCAACTACCCACATATTAAATTTTGATTTTAGAATTATGTTTTTCCTAATTAACTAAATTTAGTAATTTCATCCTAATGGAAAAGGTAAACATCGAGATAGAATTCAATAGAAGAAATAGTCAGGAATCCAGATTTTATTAATTAATATTGTTTTAAAAATCGAACCGAGTATCGACAATAAAAACTTAAACTGTCAAAGATGGAAAGGTTCAACCGCAGTCGAATCGAAATCGAACTAATTGTATAGAATTATTAAATACATCCATAATAAAACATTACAAATATAATATAAGTTGAAGTTCAATAATGAGTCCAACTATTATAATTTCTAACTTAATATGCAATTAGTAAATATGTTAATTTATAATTTGATATAATAATATAGTCCTTATTTGGGCTCCATTTTAACGAGGTTTTGAAAAAAAAAATATTTTTGAATAGTAGTTTTTTTCGAGAAAGTATAGTTAAAAAGTAAGAATTTTTTTTAGATTTACGTGTAATATTACTTTATTAAAGAATGCGTAATTGAAAATAAAGAAAGAGAAAAATATATTAAATTAAAACGGAGCCCAAACGAACAAAGGAAAAGAAAAAAATAAAGGAGAATCTAATCAATTATTACCTTTTTTTTTAAAAAAAAACTCAGCTTTCTCATTTAACAACAATAAGGCCTGTTTGATACTTATTTTTTTTTTTGAGAAGAACGAGTTTTTGAAAAGTAATTTTTTGGATAATATGCGATTAAAAATTAGAAAAGTAAATTTGGATTTATATGAAAAATATTTTATTGTGAAAATGTAATGTTGAAAATGAGCATAAGAATGAGTTTTGAAAGAACAGTTACCAAACAAAGCTAAATTATTATATATTAAAAAATTTCAAAGTGCATGGAAACATTTGTCAAACATTTTACAGCCTATAAAAGACATTGAAACACAAAAGGTCAAACACACGCTTATTTTTTAAAATCAATTTACAGAAACAACTCTCCGATTTCTTAACTTTTAAATATTTCCTTCCTACCTACCACCATTTATTTTAGAATAAAAATATTTGTATCGAATTGTCCTTACCGAAAATGTTACAACTTCTCACATGCGCGCAAGGTTCGCTGAATAAAAAACTCCCAAAAATGTGATCCTAAAATCCTATTATGAGCATAGATAAAAAAAATTAGGTAAAAAAGAAAATCTGTACATGTAGCATTGCTTAAGGGACATTTTTAGACCTCCAACCATCTCTCCAAAAGTTAATTATGGATTGTGTTTTTCTCGTGCAGGATCCACGGAAAATGTTGGGTGTATAGAGAGACAACTCACATGCAGGATCTAGCTCAATAAAAAAGTAAAAAAAAAAAAAAAAAATTACCCCATCACCCATGTGAGTTGTCGGTGGGGATTCCAATAACTTCACCCAATGTGACCCCACAAATACTGCAGAAAATGAAATTGGCCAACAATCCAGAGCTTGTTTGGTAAGAATTTTTTGGGAAGAATTGATTTTTGAATAGTGATATAATGAGAAATGTGTGGTTGAAAAAGAAGAAAAAATTATTGATGTGATGAAAAAATATTATTTTATTGAAGAATGTGTGGCTGAAAATGAGAATTGATTTACTGTACAATTTGAGAATAAAAAACAAACACCCCCTATTTTAGCCCCTGTTTATCTACTATTATTCCAAAAAATTATTTGCTACAGTAAGATTCTCCATCGCACATTCACCCAATAAAATATTCTACACACAAACTAATAAAGTTACTTTACTTTTCAGCCACATGTTCTTCAAAAAATAATATTCATTATTCTATTTTTCTCCCAATAATGAGAGACAAACACACCCTTAATGACTCCCAAGCTATCATTGGACATGGTTGAATTCCATTCAAATTTTAAAGAGAATTAATTATTACAAGTAATTATTCAATTAGTTAGTTGACAAATTTATTTGGAAATAATTAAAATAATTTGACTTATTCAATATAAAAAAATCTTTAAAAAATAGTAGAGAGATTCGATTTTTTGATTTTTAGTTTAAAATTGAAAATCAAACCAAATCCGTCGATTCTAGATTCTGGTAACCATTCAAATATTTAACCTAAGAAGAATCGAACCAAACTGAACCGCTCTATTCTGATTGGATCCGGTTTGATTTCGAAGTTTTGTTAAATCCGATCTCAAATAGACGCTAAGAGGATCAAAAATGCCTAAAAAAAACTAGTTCAAAATATCCCCAAATTGTCGTGCAGACATATTACATGACTTAAAGATTACCACAATTTTAATTGAATGAAATATTAGTACAATTGTAATTGAACATAAGTTTTCAGCAAAATCTAATTTTGCAGTCGAATTTGAGAACAATTGTAACTGAACGAAATATTACTACACTTGTAACTAGACATAAACTTGAACAAAATAAGAATCAATGTAAATTTTAATTCATACTAAGTCCACACAAAATACTACTATTTACTCTAGATTTCATTGTTAACTAATATTCATACACTATTACCACAAATGTAATTGAACGAAGAATTACACAAATCGTGTTTAGGTGAAAGCTTTTGGCCTAATTTTTTTTTTTTTTCCTTCTTCTTCGGGAAATAAGTTCCCAATGTAATCACGTATTCATGCAATTTGCAATTTGATGATCACATTAAGCCACTATTTGAGTTCCCTTTTTTGAAAAAAAATGTGTTTTTTAATAGTAACGTTTTGGAGAATGTTGGTTAAAAAATGTGAATTTTTTTTTGGATTTACGTATAAAATTATTTTATGAAAAATGTAATTGAAAATGAATTTTGCTAGTCCAACTTTGGCTGTGATCATTGGTTACTTTCCAAACTTCGAAATACTTTCCTTTGATCACTCAACTAAAGAGTGTTGCACTCCATCACTCACCCAATTTTGAATGCTGTTACGAGTTACTCATAGAAACTTTCTCATTAATGGCTCAACTTTAGGGCGTTGAGCTCCATCACTCACGAGTTAAATATTTTACCACTCATTCAACTTTGGGTGTGGTCACGATTTACTTATTAAACTTTAAAATGCTTCTCAGTTGATCACTCAATTTTAGGACGTTACATTTCAACACTCACCTAACTTTGGGTGTGCTCACGGTTACTTATCGAACTTCAGAATGATTCTTATTTGTCATCGAACTTTTGAATGCTTATTTAATTTAATAGCTCAAGTTTATCTTAAAAATTAAATATTACTAAACAATATGTGTAAGGTTATATTGCTGGAGAAAAATTAAGACAAATTCCTCATTTCACGTTCTTATGTTACAAAATTTGATTTATTATTATTTAGGGTAATTATATTAGCACTATGAATTTTATTAGGTGCGCCACAATTTTTAATATTTTTCTTATTTATTTAAATAGTCTTAATGTAAAATTATATTATTAAGTTTTAATATACTTGTTAATATAATAAATTATTATTACACCACAAACATGAACTTTTTTTTTTTTTTTTTTTCGCTTTTTTCCAGAGTAAAAACTTTCATTGGTCACTCAACTCACAACTTCATCTCCTCCTGGTAACTGAACTTCATTTTCACTCCAACCCCTCACTGAACTTACCAATTTACACCGTCGTTCGTCACCCACCATCCCCGCCGTCTGAAACCGTCCGACGTGGCTTCACGGTCGCCGACGTGGCAGTCGACGCCGTCAAATTCGCCCACGTTGGACGCGATTTCAGGCTGCCAAAACACGCCTCTCTCCCCCAAATCATCAGACTTCAACGCCCCTGCCCCATTTCGAAATCCCTAAACCCGTCGCCCCCAATTCGCGAGCCTCCCCCCAAATTGACGAATCTTCGTCGCCTTCAGAGCAATACCAGTCGAAGGCGACGAGCTATTACTCCCCAGAGTCTCAATTGCAGTTCAGAATTCCAGTTCTTCGGTCCCTGCCAACTCTGAAAACGCCACCTGAAATCGCCGGGTAGAATATAAATCTTCTACCCACCACCCGGAACGAAATGTTGCAGCCACTACAGACATGAAGAAGAAGCAAATTTTCGGTTTGCTTGAATTGATATGGGAATTGATGATTTTGGCTTTGATTTCAATTGATCGTGTAGGTTTTGATTTCTGGTCAATTGATGCTTTGGATGGGGGATTAGTTTGCAGTGTTTGAATGGGGGATTAGTTTGCAGTTTTCAATTGGAATTGATGTTTAAACATTGATATTCCATTAGTGAAATTGATATCTGGAAGCTAGGCAGTTGGGATGATTTTGGTGTTAGTTTTGCAGCCATTACAAACATGAATTGCTCATTGGTTATAGTTTGCAGTGCAGGAATGTATATGGTTGGTTTTGATTGCTTTGGTTTTGATTGCTTCACAATTCAGCAGATTTGCATGAATGGAGACATTCTCTGGGAATAACTCTTCCAGGCACATTTGGAATGGAGACATTCTCTGGGAATAACTCTTCCAGGCACATTTGGAGGATCTGGGAATGTATGTGGTTGGATTGAATTGTCATTGTGAATTGTGAATTGTCATTGAGTAGGAGTAGGAGAAACAAGGAGTCAATGTAAATTTGAATTGTGATTGTGAATTTGGTGTACATGGTCTCTTTTGTGATGTAACGAGCTATGAAACGATTTTTGGTTATGCTCTTGAATGGAATTGTAAGGAGCCATCATGGCAAATCTTTTGTATGTCTTTTGTAGTGGTGCTGTGTACATTCTTGAAACTATGGGAGAATTGCAGTGTTTAATGAATTGGGCAAATATATATTTGTGTGTTCATATAAGGTTCCACTGTTCTTGCATCATATTGGATTACAGAGCATCTTAAAATGGTGCTTTAAAATGCATTTTACATTTACATTGAATCCTTGTTTCTCCTACTCTTCCTGCTTTTTTTCTTATCATTTATCCTCTTACGCATATGTCTGCTCAGAATAAACAGCAAGTTCCAAAACAGTGCAGGAAGAAACAGAAAATGTAGGAAAATCGTGTGGCAAAAATTTGAAGCAGAAAATTGAAGCTGGAAAGAAACAGAGAATGTAAACAATTTGAAGCTGCTAGTCCAACTGGAATGAAACAGAAAATTGCAGCAGGAAAGAAACAGAAAATGTAAACATTGATGTCCCATTATCAACAGGTCTACACCCAATTCACAATGACAATTCACATTTACAGCCAGCAACAGCTACTTGAAACACTATAAAATCCATTAGAGGAAATCTAAAATACATTTAACAAAAAATATGGACTCCATTGACAAAAGATCGTCTATTCCGTTCCCACTTCATGAAGACCGCAGGGAAGTGCTGCCAAGGTGTTTCAAAGTCGTCTATTCGTTCCCTTTCCTTTCTCATCCTTGCAGATTCAACCTCATCAATGTGTTGCAACTCATCCGCTGCTGGTCCAGTATCTAGCAAGATTATAAATGACCATTTGAACTCACATTAGCCACAAAAAGATCCAAGACAAAGAACAAAAACAGAAATGATAATAAAAATTTACGCCCCTAAAAATTCAAATCATTATTTATCCAAATGCATCAAATCACCGGGAGCAAGAAAAAATCAATCTATCAAAAATTAATGACAGATGCAAATACTTTAAATAATTTTGTAATCAATACTGTTATATGCTTTCTATCTATCATACAAATAGAAAGATTTTAGCTCAATGGTATAACCACAAAAGACAATAAATGGGTAGTGGTTATGAATGTACGATTGATATTAATGTTGTCCTTAGTTCTCTGTCTCAAGTTAGTCTCATCAAAACCATGTGAGAGCCCATACCAGCTCACCATTTACCAATCTAAAATCCAGAAAATTCTGCCAATTGTTCCACAGATTCATTACTCCGAAACCTGTTACCACATGGTTGGCTGCCAGGGTGGTGTGAAAACCAACAATCTGATTTACAATTATATTTGTCTAAGAATGTTGCCTAAGAATGAGTGGTCAAAAACTGTATCATGAGTTCTTATCAGTGAGTTTGCCTGAACAACCACCACAATATATCCATTTCACAATCAATTAATTCATCATCATCAATGCTATGCACAAAAAATCCAAATCTAATATCTACCGTGTGGAATTGGTAAAGTTCAAATATTTATGGAATCCATAGTCACCGAAAAAATGATAAAAATTATTGAATTTGGCTATTTCTAGAAGACCCACCAGCAGAATTCAAGTAAACAAAACCCCAGAAAAATCAATAAACAAAAGAAAACCTAAATATACTATAAATCAGATTAATGGTGGGTTTTACCTCCGTGATCTGCATCCATGTTTGAACTCATTGTGGGTTGAAATTTACAAGTAACGATCTTGTGCAGTGGCTGAACAGGTTCGTTCAACTGAAGGTTTTGGAGGAATTTAATGGCGCTTCAGGTGGTGTTTTCGGATTGGAAGGGTGGCGCTTCAGGTGGCTTCGATTCGGATTTGGAAGGGAGGATCGTTGGGTTGACATTTAGGGTTTCGAATTGGGGGATTTCGGTTTATACGAAATGAAGGAAAATTGTGTGTGGCAAAATTTTTGACGTCGTCCATGTCCACGTCTGCTGCCGTTATGCCACCTCAGATAACATACAAACGGTTTGGTGGTGAGTGATGGATGGAAGGAAATGTTTGTAAGTTCAGTGAGTAGTCAGAAGCATCACAAAGTTGAGTGACCACAACATGACAATGTACAAAGTTCAGTGATTAATGAAACATTTTACTCCTTTTTTCCACGACTACGAGAGATGACTTTATCCAAATGGGTGGTTTCTATCAAAAATTCCATAATTTTTTGAAATGACAAATAAAAATTATCCCCTTCTCACCAACCCCACGCCAACGGGCTGCGCCACCTCCACCCAACCCCTGTCGTCGACCACGGCGAAAGTAAGACCTCCAAACTGAGATCCACCACTTATCTCACAATTTTCCACCCGAAAATTCCGCCACACAAATTGACAATGGCAACTTTGCAATATGTAAGGTGCAATACACCATCGCGAATTAATTCACAATCCTAAAACCAGGTTGAATCTCGATGAATTAATAGAACTTTCTTGGTTCAAGAAGTCATATTCTCAATAATTTTTAGTTATACATGAGCAGCAATTTTTTGGTAGTGAGTTTTTTTTATCGAAAGTTTAGATACTAGGCAAAAATTCATACTCTTGACATAATTTCAATGTCTTTGTAGGAGATATTACACCGATAATGTGCATATTGTATTCAAATCAATACATACTGTTTCATACTCACGAAATCGAAATAGAATTCGACTTACCAATATGGAATTTGAGAAGACAATCAACAATTATCGAAGTTGAACACGTGTCGACGGATTCAATCTGTTTCATACTTTATTTCAAACCTTGAATGAAATCAAAAGAATATTAGTTACTTTCCGAAATCAAAATACTAAATTGGAACGAAATCGGAAAAGAAAGATGAGATGCAAGTGATGCGATCGGTCGAGGCAAGTGTTTGACACTTTGTCCTTAAGATGAATTTGCCCCGCATCGGTGCTAACGGTTTCTCGACAATCATCTCCCAAGATACAACGGCCACGTCAAGCCATAGAAGCACTCCAAATGACTTAGACCAACGAACTCGAACGGAATTCCCTCTCTACCATAACCATGGTTTTGATGCAAGAAAAATCACTTCTACAAAGTGTTTTATGTAAAACTAAAGCAACCATAATATGAAACTATAAAATGAATTGTTTGTTGTGTAGTTGTGTTGTGAATCCAAACACATAGGGAATCCATATATATAGTAGTTGGAACATCCATACCAAGAGACACATCTCTTGAATAATCATAATTATTGGAAGTTACTCATACTAAAAGTCATGCTCTCCAAGAGTCATGATCCATATGAAAAGACACATCTTTTCATCTACATTCTCTAGAATATTCCACAATATTCTACACAATTCCAATAATTTCAAGTATTAAGTGGTTTAAGTTTGGCTTAATTTCTCATTCACCAAACAAGGAATTTTCACTTAAATCATTTCAATTGGTCACAACCAATTTCCAATACAAAATTCCAACAATCCCCCACATGAATGAAAAATTAATGCAAATGATTATGCAGACACTAGTAGAGAGGGAACGGAAAAAACACTGCATCAGAGAAGGTAGCTTTTGGCTTTGAACCTCCCTTAGTGAAATACTATCGGACTTACTGGCTAATTGGTGAACGTGATGTCTTGAACCATTCAGCCATTGGTGTAAGCCAAGACAACAGTACTCACACAATGTCTTTCCTAAACCGTTCATGGTTCTCACGGTTGTGTCCATTTTGGCCCTGGACCACTCTTGGTTTCATAAGTGTTTAGAGAATTTTAGCCTCGAACAATTCTCATTGAAGCGGCCCCACTTCACACTTATATAGGTGATCTCCTATTAAGAGTATTCTCTCTTACTCTACTTGACTTAATCAAGATATAGGAATCATTAAAAGAATATCTTAACCTTCAATCATTTAGCAGAAAGCACTTTAATTATCATAGGAATGAGTAGGAATAATTTCCTAAGTGCTTCATGTAATCTTCATAACTTAGTTGTCCCTTTGAACCAAGATCTTGGGATCTCCAGTCAACAAGGTAGGGTTACCATTACAAAGACTCTTACATCGTAGGCTTTAATCTCATTCCCCTCGATATGCAGTATTCTTGATCTCTCGGTAAATCTCTAAAGGTACCACGAGTTTACACAATTGAGATCGACTGCTTAATTGTATTATGTCTACGTCTAGACTTACCATTACATGTGACTTAGTATCTCATCAAATATAGCTAGCCAACAATTAATTGATTTAATAGATACAACATGTCACCACCAAGAAATCCTCTCATGAAGCTACATGCTTCTAACTAGCTTTATCTAAAGCTTTATAAATTCCAAACAACAATGTTGGAGGATTTCTTTCACGCACTACACTAGTCAATCACTTTTCACTGGTGGATTTCAGAAACATGGGGTATTCAATATCATTATTGAAATATTACAATGCATTTCAATTTTATGAATATTTTTCAAATATTCCAATTGATCTTGCATATCCAAACAAACGCCGTAATAGGATTTTTATCACATTTCATCCACTTTAGACTTAGTGTATATCATCCTTATAATTAATATAAGGGTTTTCTACCTTTTCCACTTCATAGATATATTTCTATGATTATAAGGTATAGAAAAATTTGTAACTTTTAAACATAAATTACCCCCACAATTCCTCAATTAGGAATGCATGTGCAACTAGTAATGTTGCATTCACAAATCTTGAACTTTTCATATAAGTTCGCAAGCATTGATGTTAACCCCCACATTTTTGGGTTACACTTGAACTTAGAGTTCATCAACTCTTTCCTAGTTCAACTCATTATCGAATAGATAATGTTCATATCGAATGTTTCGTGAAAGTTTAAGTACTTTCAAAATAGTGGTCGTCAATCCACAATTTATTTCCATTGAAATTGTATTCAATGTACTTCAATCCAACTATCTTCAATTTGATCATCCAAATCAAATTAAGGTCATCACATAGACCAACAATGCTCTCAAAGCATATACCAATTTAATTGGTTCCACGATTGAAATCGAATTTCAACAATGAAGAAGACTAAGCATCTTGATTCACAAGAATTGCAACTTCTCCAACATATCACATTTGTGACATTTCACAAGATAGTATTATTTCATGTTAAATAATACTTATTCACCATGTTCAAATTTAATGAACGAATCATCCATCGATTCGATAGTTGTGTTCTCAAAAGACACAACCCAACGAGATAACACGCCTCTTCGAATAAATCTCTATGAAGAGATACACAAATTGGAAATGAATCATACCAAGGGTCATGGTTTTTCATATGAAATGATCCTAGATTATTTCATAAATTTTCCACCATGTGATTAGGTGACTTAATACCCATTGTGACAAGATCATATATAGTCATGCTAGAATACAACCATAATTTGCATAAGTCATCTCAATTAATTTCATCAAATTATTGAGGCTTTCCATATTCCAATAAAAGGAATAATCATGAAAGTTCATATACTTTCAATAACTAGTTAGCATTCTTCCAACATTTATACAATCATTGTATAAGTTTATTCCATTTTAGTCAACACATGTCGTGACTGGGAATATCAATATCTTGAGGAAATCCACACACTTCCTCATTTTGAGATATCATCATTGATCTCAATCTCGATCAATTAAATTATCCAAGACCAAACGGTCAACCATTGATATGGTACAAACCTCAAACATGTCATATTAGTTCGATAAATTATTGAACAACGTTCAATCAAATTTGATTATTTCTCATCTCAGTATCAATCCATCATGATAATTCAAACAGAAATTCTTGCAAGAATTTTATTGCACAAAATTTGATTTCACACCAAGCAACTCCACGCACTTATAGCCATACAAATTCATATCATGTATTGTTTATGTATCACATCAATGCACAAAGTAATAATCATTTACTTAGATTAATAGTGCACAAACGTCAATATAAACATGCACAATAAATATATTTTTTCCTTCCATGGCAGTTATGAATGAATAGTCATCGAAATCATAAATTAGACAACTTTTCATTGCCAAAACTGTTAATGAGATTATACATACTGATTCAAGTAAATGTATGCAACCATGTTCAGCCTTCAATTCATAACACATGCAATTTCCACAAAAATCAAAGGACATGCTCTATCATTTTATTCTGCCAATTAAGTTTATGTGTTGCCAAAATTCCAAGCCACTTGATTAAGTCGGCCATGCATAGACTTTATACAAATATAATTGGTAGCAATAATTCATGTTCCCATTTGAATTGTTTCCGTGATTCATATGCACAACAAATACCAGAAATTCATCTTAAGACTGTAGGAGATATTACACCGATAATGTGCATATTGTATTCAAATCAATACATACTGTTTCATACTCACGAAATCGAAATAGAATTCGACTTACCAATATGGAATTTGAGAAGACAATCAACAATTATCGAAGTTGAACACGTGTCGACGGATTCAATCTGTTTCATACTTTATTTCAAACCTTGAATGAAATCAAAAGAATATTAGTTACTTTCCGAAATCAAAATACTAAATTGGAACGAAATCGGAAAAGAAAGATGAGATGCAAGTGATGCGATCGGTCGAGGCAAGTGTTTGACACTTTGTCCTTAAGATGAATTTGCCCCGCATCGGTGCTAACGGTTTCTCGACAATCATCTCCCAAGATACAACGGCCACGTCAAGCCATAGAAGCACTCCAAATGACTTAGACCAACGAACTCGAACGGAATTCCCTCTCTACCATAACCATGGTTTTGATGCAAGAAAAATCACTTCTACAAAGTGTTTTATGTAAAACTAAAGCAACCATAATATGAAACTATAAAATGAATTGTTTGTTGTGTAGTTGTGTTGTGAATCCAAACACATAGGGAATCCATATATATAGTAGTTGGAACATCCATACCAAGAGACACATCTCTTGAATAATCATAATTATTGGAAGTTACTCATACTAAAAGTCATGCTCTCCAAGAGTCATGATCCATATGAAAAGACACATCTTTTCATCTACATTCTCTAGAATATTCCACAATATTCTACACAATTCCAATAATTTCAAGTATTAAGTGGTTTAAGTTTGGCTTAATTTCTCATTCACCAAACAAGGAATTTTCACTTAAATCATTTCAATTGGTCACAACCAATTTCCAATACAAAATTCCAACAGTCTTCTGGGTTGGATTTATATGGACTTTTTGAATCAGAAATGAACACGAAAGAGATGGTTGATGGGCTTTTATTTTGGTGCCAGCCCCACCACGCCAGTCACCAAATACCGGAACAGACGATGGTGCCGGAGGTATTGGGCGGTGAGTTGTGATGGGGCTAGAACATAGTAATGGGTCAGGGTCGGGGTCGGCTTTCCACTTCTTTATAGCCTCTTGGGTCCTCATTTCTTGAAGTCTGTCACATTTGCAGAAGAAAAAGCTTGGCGACCATGAATTCCTTGATTTTGTAAGATGGGTTAGCCATATAAAGAAAATAATGCATCTGGTGCTTGCGTTTGAGATGACGAGTACACCATACAAACGGTCAAAGCTCATGTGTACAATTCAAATATTTATTTTAAAAATATATTTTATCTTGTTAAAGATTTAGACTAAGAAATAATTTTGGCACCCCCCTTATTGTTCAAACCTATCCTTTTCAAACTGATTCTAAAGTATTTACTACAAATATTTTTGGCTAAGAAATTGTTTTCAAATTTACAAATTCCCCTTCTCACAAAGACATTAATTCTTTGAAAGAAGCTACTATTTCAAAAATTATAAACAATATTAATTTTAAAAGAAATCATATTCAATTTTTAAAAGAAAAAAATATAATTGCAAAGAATCAAGGAACTGTTGAAAGATTTCTCTTTTCAAAAGCAAATCTCTATTTTCCAAAAAAGTATTGAGGGCGAAATATGCTACACTATTCCTAATATTTTTTGGAATAGGATAAAACATATGGTGTCCCTACCATACACTCATTATTTCCATGAATTAAATATCAACAAAATCTCGTCATATTTAAATGAATAAAGAATTACTAGATTATTATATCAAGAAAATCAATTATTTACTAGATACGAAACTTATCCTTCCAAGTAAATCACCACTGAGTTGTTTGACATTTTATGCTAGCAATTCCGCTGAAATTGAACGATGAGTCCCTCATCTAATTATCAATTATAAATCCATCAACAAAGCTCTTCTATGGATAAGATATTCGTCGACTCAAAAGAAAGACTTATTAAATAGGTTATTCAAAACTTTGATCTTTTCTAAATTTGATATGAAGTCAAGGTTCTGACATATTCAAATTGAAGAAGAAGATTGTTATAAAACTGCATTTAATGTGCCTTTTGGACAATAAGAATGAAATGTTATGCCATTCGGTCTAAAAAATGCTCATTCTAAATTTCAAAAAATTATAAATGATATTTTCAATCCTTATTCAAACTTTATTATTGTTTATATTGATGATGTTCTAATTTTTTCTGAAGGTTTAGAACAAAATTTCAAATATTTAAACACATTCATTCATGTAGTAAAAAATAATGTTTTAACAATTTCTGCTAAAAAAAATTGTTTTATGTCAAACAAGTATTATGTTCTTAAGACATAACATCCATCCAAGAATACTCCTTCAAAATAATTATATGAGCCTAGTTATCTTAATAAACTAAAAGAATTTGGGGTTCAAAAATCAAAAGATACACTTTTCAAATGTGTATGTAATCAAATAAGCTATTATTGCTCTTCTTACCAATTATTAAAAATGGACAAAAAATTTTAGTATTTTTACTAAAGTAAAGTTTAAAAAGCCGGGAGAATGGAGTCAAAAAGTTGATGAAGTTGGTATACCATTTATGCCAGAATAATGCTAATGTAACATAGCCGTTGACTCGCTGGAGGACAGAATTACGTGGAAATAGGGAATAAATTCAAAAATTAAAAGAAACATAAAATGGGCAGATAAGGGTTGGCCCATTTACAATTCATTTAGGCGCCATTTCTTCACCTCTTTCAACACTGCGCTACTTTTGCAGAAACACTTCTTCAGCTACACTTCCAGTCCTTTTGGTGAAAATTTCTTCAATCCTCTAGCCCAAAATTTACACCGCTTGTTATTCCCCATACTGTTCGACCCAATATCCCGAGTTTCGACATCGAGCAGAAAGGAGGTGAAACTCTATAACAATGGAGGGGATGATGGAAAAAGGTAAATTGCGACGGTCAAAATATTTTGAAACGTGATGGAATCCATTTTACTCAATCTTTGGTGTTGGGAAACCCATTTTACAGAATCTTTGGTTCTAATTTTGAAAAGTAAAGGAATCTATTTTCTCAATTTTTTACTGTTGGGGAACAACCAATATACAGGATAATTGGTTCTAATATTGAAAAGTAATGGAATGTATTTACTCAATTTTTTACTGTTGGGGAACAACCTTTTAGTGGAATAGGACATGAAATGTAATATACGAGCAGGATGGAGCTGATTTTGAACTTTTTTTAGAAGTAGTTGGAATCGATCTGCCCATATTTATACTAATAAAAAGATTGTAATTTCATGTGATTGCTCTCATTTTCATTATAATTCCGTGTGAATGTTCTCATTTTAGTATATTGGAAGTGGTATTAACATTGTAATTGGGCTTTTGTCACAAGGAAAGAAATTTTGGAAGTTGAGGATGAGTTTACATTTGTGGATTTGGATAACGACAATGTTATCGACAATATGAAGTTATCTGATGAGGAAATGTTAGGAGGAAGGGGTGCGATGGTGCCTGAGGTGGGGATGAAGTTTAAAGACGAAAACGAAATGTTTGAGTTTTACAAAAGATATGCATACAATGTAGGTTTCCCCGTTAGGAAGAGAAATTCGAAAAAGGACGATGATGGAGTTATGAGATAAGTTACATTTGTTTGTAGTCGTGAAGGGACAAAGGGATGTAATATAAGTGGTTCTTTGAAGTCGCAAGCAACCGTTCAAAATGGATGTAAAGCGAGGTTGACTGCATCTTCGGATATTCAGGGAATATGGAGAATTAACACAGTAAACCTCGATCACAATCATGAAACAAGTTCGTCGAAGTCGAGACTATATCGTTGCAATCGAGAATTGAGTGAACTTGTCAAACGGCGGCTTGAAATAAACGACGTGGTAGGAATTCCGTTACATAAAAGTTACAACTCTGCAGTTGTAGAAGCAGGTGGATATGAGAACATGACTTTCATAGAAAAGGACTGTCGAAATTATGTTGAACAAGTTATACAAGCATACTTTTCGAAAATGCAAGCACAGTACTCGGGCTTTTACTTCAGTATAGATTTGGATGAAGAGTCTCGGCTAAAGAATGTTTTCTGGGCAGACAATAGGAGCAGACAAGCATGTAAAGAGTTCGGCGATGTTGTCACATTTGACACCATGTACCTCACGAATAAGTATGACATGCCGTTTGCTCCTTTTGTTGGAGTGAATCATCATGGACAATCGACACTTCTTGGATGTGGTATGCTATCGAATGAGGATACAGATATGTTTGTGTGGCTGTTCAGGACATGGCTATAGTGCATACATGGCGAAGCTCCACATGGGATAATAACTGATCAAGATAGGGCCATGCAAAATACAATTCAGATCGTGTTCCCCAACACGAAGCATAGATGGTGTTTGTGGCACATTTTAAAGAAGTTGCCAGAGAAATTTGGATACCATGTGGACAAAGCTTCGATATTTTTTACTATACATAGATTGGTGTACGATTGTCATGTTGTTGAGGAGTTTGAAGAAGGTTGGAGAGTGATGACGGAAATGTATAATTTGCTTGATAATGACTGGTTATCAGGATTGTATGAAAACAGAGGTCGTTGGGTTCCATGCTATTTAAAAACCACTTTCTGGGCAGGGATGTCAACAACTCAGCGCAGTGAGAGTGTAAATGCGTTCTTCGATGGATATGTGCATTCGAAGACTTCGCTAAAATAATTTGTTGAACAGTACGAACAAGCATTGAGAAATAAAGTTGAGAAGGAGTTTCAAGCAGATTTCAAGTCTTACTCGCAAATGATAACTTGTGCGACGAGGTATGAAATTGAAAAGCAATTCCAAGAAGTTTACACAATTGAGAAATTCAAGGAAATTCAACAGGAGTTTGCTGGAAAGGTTTATTGTGACCTCATATCTGTTTCGAAAGGACTGTGCAGAACAATGTACGAGGTATGTGAGGATGTTATACATGACAATCTATCGAAGAAAGAAAATTCCTCGCCTCATTTCAGAGTGACAACTGTGAAATTACATGCTCTTGCCACTTGTTTGAGTTTAGAGGAATAATATGCAGACATGCGATCACAGTATTGATTCGTAATGACGTGAAGAAGTTGCCGAAAGATACATATTAAGAAGATGGCGTAGAGATGTTCGTAGAGTCCACACGAGGGTCGCAGTGAACTATGATGGTTTGAGTAGTACTCCTTCACAGCTGAGGTTCGACAAAATGGTAAAATATTTCGCTACGTTGGCGGACATGACTCCAGATGATGATGTTGAAACTGATGCTATAGTTGAGTGGATCAAATCTAAGTGCAAAAATATGATGACATCGAAGTCAGGTTGTGGGAGTCATTGTATTGGCCCACCATACTGAAACAGTGTCTCAGTGTGGAACATCCGATGATAGTGGTAGCGGGAGTGTAAGGGATCCAAAATGTGCAAAGAGGAAGGGCGCGCCATGCAAACTTCGTAAAAAGAGCCCATTGGAATATATTAAGCATAAGGTAAAAGTATGTTCCAATTTTGCATCTCGATGGTATTATCTTCTAAACATGACTAATGGATAATATACGTGTATGTTATGTAGGCATCTTCAAGTTCAACCAAAGGAAAAAGAGTCAAGGCATGTGGGAGTAATGTGGGAGTTGGCGTACCAATTGTTCAACCACATCAACAAGCTGCTTATCCCATGCCGATGCCGTTACCGTACTCACAAATGCTTATGGTTAGCATATATAGATAATGTACATTCGATATTAATTTTACGTGAAACTGATGCTATCCTTTCATGTAGGGTGTCAACCAATATCTTCAAGTTACACAACAATTACAGTCGTCTAATTTCATCCCACCATCTCAAGGTAATTAGGTTACATCCTTTGTGGCACATTTCACTCCCAGCATCTTTGCAATTTTGCATTTTAATGCTTGCATTCTACAGGAATGCCGCAAACATATGATTTCGTATTCAATCCACTGCCTTACCAATGATCTGCTCTTCAGTTAGTGCAACTATATGAATGCTTGGTTAATGCTGAAATGGAACACTGGAAGGAAGAGCAAAAACTACCTTTTATTTAGAACTAAGCTACTGTCTGTTGATTTGTCTTGAATTATGAACAACCAGTGGACATGACCTTATAATTTGCTCACCAGTAGACATTCTTCCTATTCTAATGTACTCCAGTTTCATATTGATTATGCAGACATTAGTCTTTTGTTTTGTTACTCCATTTAGATACTAGTTGTCATGGTTGATTACAATTACAGGGAAATACTTATTGAAGAAGAGAAAAAAATACTCTGCCACTTGTAAATACAGCTAACTCATTTATTAAGATTCAAAAAAATACAACTTTCCACACTACACAAAGCAACCTAAGCAAACTACTAATTCATCTACAAAATGACATTGTCATTTATCCAATCAGAACAACAACTCATGCCTTCCCCTTTCCTTTGTCCACCATTTCCACACTTGGGCTTCCTTTGTGAACTATCACACTCACAGAAACCTCAAGATGTTCGTTTAACCGACGCTGAGTTTTAAACATGCCACAATGTTCTTTTGCTACTTCGGTCGCCACGGGAGTAGTCATTGTAATGCTGACTGACTTTGATTTACAGCTAGTTTCACCCTTGTTCACCCAATCCCAATATCCGCATTTCGAGCTACAACAATTGAATATAACCCTTTGTTCTTGGTGTCCTTCTCCACCTCGAAACACTTGAGAAATGCATGTTTGCACCAGGGACAATGGCATTTATTTGGGCATTCAGCAAAAAAAATGTCCCTGGCGTCTACAGTTGTGACAAACACCACGATTCTTCCCAGTCATTGCACCCTGCGAAACAACAAAACGTAGTGACAAATTTTTTACAGTGAAAGAAAAAAGAAATTGAGAAGTGTCGAATTTGAAAACTACATCAGTCGAACCAAACTTCATGTGTGATAGTGCACAAAAATTGAATTCGATGAGGGGTCTTGCAAATACATCAACCCCGAAGTTCAATTCGTCTCATACCTAGTTTCCCTTCGCTGCAGAACGTGCCGAATATTATGGTTCCTGGCTGCTTTGGAGGAATAAAACGTGGGCAAACGACTTACAAATGGAAGATTGAAGCTATGGAGACCTTATACTCCGTTGTCGTCGACGGTTTCTCCAATGAAGATGGTGAATGTCGAAAATGTCGCGCCGAAAGGATCACCTGCTTCAAATCGCCACTCCAAGGGTTCCAGTGATTTGGGGGAAAATAGTATAAGGTTTAAGTGTTTAACGTGTTTAAAATTTGGGGGAAATGGGCCGGTTTAATGGGGCTTTTTTTTGAATTTGAATTGTCCCCGTCCACGTCATCCTGTCAAGCCGCATGTTTGTCTGCTTCTGTCACCATAGCGCGGTCGTTTATGCCATTATATCAAAAGGAGTGATATAACTATCAGAAGATAAGGAACAATCTTCAAAGTGGTTGGAGGTATGGGCGGTGTGTTGTGATGGGGCTAGAACATAGTAATGGGTCAGGGTCGGGGGGCTTTCCATTTCTTTAATATATATATACACACATTCATTTTTAGTTTTTATTAAATTATGAGTATAATTGTAAATTTATTCTTGTTTATTTAGTGAAAATATATTTTAAATTATAGTGTGATTATAATGTGGTGTAGTAAATATATTTTATGGTGGTAATATAATTACCCTATTATTTATTCCAAATCATCTAATGTTATCCCAACCATAAGTGATCTTTAAATGTTTTTTGTTATTTACCATGTTGGAAACTTTATCTTCAAAGTAGACCTTCTATTTGGTTTTGGTCTTTTTGGACAATAATGGAGAGTTGATCAAAAGAACTTTGACTCGTACAAGGGACAAATCAATATGTTATTGTATGATATCAACGAGTTTAAGAAATCTTCATCTATGAACGATCCTATAAATTATAATATTTTTGTTATTTTTTCTATCATCTTATTTCTATTTTCCTTTATATAATCGTGCTTTCATAATTTCATTGAAGCAATTTTTGATTCATCACTGCTTTAAAGTTGAGTAATCAGTGGGAAGCATTCTGAAGTTCAATTAGTAACACGTGACCACATCCAAAGTTGGGTGAATGTTGAAATGCATCGTCTAAATTTGAGTGACCAATGAGTACTCTGAAATTTGGTAAGTAACTCGTTATCATATCTAAAGTTGGGTGAGTATTGAAACATTTAAATCATGGGTGATGGAGCGAAACACCCCTAAAGTTGAGTGACCAATGGGAAGTATTTTAAAATTTGGTGAGTAACCCGTAATCACACCCAAAGTTGAATGGGTGGTGAAGTGCATTGTCCTGAAGTCGAATGACCAACAAGAAGTATTTTGAAGTTCGGTGAGTAACCAATAACGATACTTAAATTTAGTTGAGTGTTGAAATATTAAACTCCTCAAACAAGTGCTAATTTTAATTTAGTAATAATTTTTCATTTCGATGTTCCAAACTTGTTATTTTTCTACCTTGGGCTATAGAGTAAGACGGGCCTGCATTTGGGCCTTTTTTTGCGGGACACATAGCAAGCTTATACATTTTTATTTAACTTTTTATTCAACTGAAATTATTGAGATAAAATAAATCTTTTTTAATTAAAACAAACCTTTTTTGCGGGCCTTGAATAATCTCCAACCTCTCATCCAGTGACATTCCAATTCTCTTCTCCGGTAGGTATGTATTGAATTCACATGATGGAAACAAATTATATGCATCTCTTGGCAAAGACGATCTCTCTATACTACCAAAAAGTAATGCCACTTTGCCAAATGAATTTGACATCCTGAATGACAATTGTAAGTGTGACAACAAGTGATTGTTTCAAAAACTGTCATTTTTTAAAACTGACCAGTGATAGAATGTCATATCACATTTTGTCAAGAAATATGACAAATCTGTTTTGTAATGTAGCAAGGCTTACCGCCAAATACCACCATCTCCTCAATTCCGAAGCATTTTCTAGCTATCTCTGTCACAATTATCTCCTGTCTCATCCTCTCTTTCTCTAGCTGGAACAACCAATTAACCAAAGTCACAAATAAGCGGAATCCAAGTTTAGAAGTATGAAAGATATTAGAATCCCACATTGGCTGGTGATATTTACACGATCGGCTTAATAAGGTGAGGGCAATTCTCCTATAACAAGTCGATTTTGTTAGGTTGAGTTATACCCAATATCCTTTCTAATATGGTATCAAAGCAGACCCAATTTTGCAATGTTGGGTGCACTCAATATCGATTTGTTCATAGTTGTTTGACATGAACCACACTGTGCGTGAGGGGCGTATTAGAGTCGCACATTGGCTGGTGATATTTACAGGATCCACTTAATAAGATGAGGACAATCCTCCCATAACAAGCCGATTTTGTTATGTTGAGTTATGCCCAATATCCTTTCTAACAAAAGATTCTTGAAAACCATAGGTTTGACAAATCATTATTTTTCATTTGTAAACTTTTTCTGCATTTTTTTACTTTCAAAGTTTTAATAGTTAATGAGGTTAATACCCTAAATATTCACTAAACTTTGCTAAAAGTTCCTAGGAGGTCACTGAACGTCAAAAATTCCCTAATTAGTCACTGAACTTCGCCATAAGTTCCTACGAGGTCACTGAACTTCGAAACTACCTTAAATAGTCACTGAACTTTTCCATAACTACCCTAATTAGTTACTCAGCTTTGCAAAAAATTCCTAGGAGGTCACTAAATCATTGATGTATGGGGTCACAATTTGCAAAGTTCGGTGCCCTCCTAGGAAGTTTTAGCAAAGTTTAGTGACTATTTAGGGCAGTTTTGAAGTTCAGTAATCTCCTGAGAACTTTTTGCAAAGTTCAGTGACTAATTAGAGAAGTTTTGAAGTTTGGTGACCTCTTGGGAACTTTTGGCTAAGTTCGGTGACTATTTAGGGTATTAACTCCAGTTAATGAATTAAAATGATGATAATGTAGATCGCCTATTTTTAGGAGAGCTAACACCAAGATTAAATACTTGATTATATTTCATTCAACTTTTTGGTAGCTTATCGTTACAAATGAAAGTCACCAAATGACAATTTGAGGCACATGCACCGAAAATTGGATTCGGCAGTAGGGGCAAAGCGTAATTGGTAGCCCACTTAAAGTTCGGACCAAAAACGGACCAAAAATGTTACTTTTGTTCTTTTACTTCATATAATCGACTTAAAAACCAACCCACCTGGAAGTCCATTTCCAGTCCAACTCTAAAGTTTCACTAACCCTAAATACAGTTCTAGTTCTGCTCATACATGCAAGCTTAGCGGTAAAGATTCAACTAGAATTTGGATGGTTCTATTTGAGCAATGAGGATCATCAAGATTTCGACGCAACAAAACTGAACACTGACATTGCTTATAGAACACTTAACTTGCTAAGGGTGGCTACTTTTAGGTTAAAACATGCTAGATTGCTTATAGAACACTTAACTTCTTAGCAATATCTTCCAATTCTAATGGACGAAATCTCTCATTTGTATTCTCTGAAGAAGATTTAATCAGCTCAGATCCCAGCTCTTTTTTCTTGATCTAAGAGTTTCAATTCAATCAAAGAGCTTTTACAACCTATATATCTGCCCACATTAGTATATCGAGAAGTAGTGATAATTTTGCTACCAATTCTCGAGTTGATGGGGATAACGTTTTTTAACTCATCCCAAGATTCACATTTCCAAATATCATCAAGAAAAATTAAGCACCTTTTTTCATGGAGCAGAGAAAGCAAGTTGACCTTCAAATTTTCCTCTTCAAGGCCAAGTTACTTTGCTATTTCATGTAAAAGCTCTTCGATTCTAGGCTCATTTGAGACATAGACTAAGGCAGATGAAGTAAAATCGTTTCGCATGTCATTATATATATATTTTTAGGAACAATGGTCTTACCTACACCTGTCTTTCCTACAATACATATCATTTTACACTCTGAGTTTGAGCTCCTCAATTTTTCCTCAAGTTCCTGAATTTATATTCACGATCGACAACCATCGATTCCGTGGCAATTAGGAATTCTTTTCTTCGATTCCATACCTCTAAATCTGTATTACCTGTTTGATTTTATGTGGTTCATACACTACAACAAAAACAGCCTACGGCAACGTTTGGACGTGTGTTGCAAATCGAGGTATTGTCGTAAAGTGGAGGGCTACGACAACGTTTAACAAACGTTGCCGTAGCCCTCTACGGCAATGTTTGGCAAACGTTGTAGTAGACCTCTACGACAACGTTTGGCAAACGTTGCCGTATCCATCAAACGTTGTATACGGCAACGTTTGCCAAACGTTGCTATAGGTCATTTTACATTTTTTTTTAAATTTTGCATAATTAATTTATTTGATTTTCAACAAACCTATAATACTGAAACAACAAAATGCTTACAAATTCGTCGTATGTAATTAGATTTTACATAATTCTAATAAACAAAAATACGAGATATGATTCAATACAATATGCTAATATCATTAGCATACTCAAAAAGTTAACATCATTACCCTATTCAAAAAAATAGCAATCACAGTTGACCAACAAAAAGTATTACAAAATATTGAATTCATATCTGAATTTGCTTCTGTTAACGCAAGTTATCCCAAAAATAATTTAACTCCCTGCATATGACAAAAGTACTAAGGGTATAATTAGCATGCAAATCAAAAGTATTTATGTTTAAAAAATACATGATTGATCATCTGTGGTCTATGTATCTATAATGCAAAACAATAAATTGTTGTTTGACATGATAATGTCATAAAATGAAAAATGTCTTGTGTTCTACTAACAATATGCAATGTCAAAAAATATCAACTCTCAGGCACAACTTACTTCTACAATATGCTAGCTAAAGAACATCAATATCCAACAATATGGTAGCTAAAGAATATCAGCAACGCAACTTTGACCTGTTCTAACTGTGACTAACTTTTATGAAAATTTTGACAGCATTTCCCCTGTAATGTAGACTAAAACCACATGACCAATAGTCAATATCATCAAAACAGTTCATATAATTTAAAATAGAGTACACCAGCCCCCCAAAAGAACATACTAGCTAAAGAACATCGACATCCAGCAAAAACATGCTAGCTAAAGAACATCAACAAATACCAACTCTCAGCCACAACTTATTTATACAATATGCTAGCTAAAGAACATCAACATCTAATAATATGCTAGCTAAATAACATCAACAAGGCAACTTTGACCTGTTCTAACTGTGACTAACTTTTATGAAAATTTTGACAGAGTTCCCCCTTGTAATGTAGACTAAAACCACCTGAACAATAGCCAATATTATCAAACCACTTCATATAATTTAAAATAGGGTATACCAGCCCCTCAAAAGTACACTCTAGCTAAAGAACATCAACATCCAACAAAAACATGCTAACCAAAGAACATCAACATCCAACAATATGCTAACTAAATAACACAACAAAAGCCAACTCTCAGCCACAACTTCTACACTTCATATATGTTGCTTATGAACATTAAAAATGAGAAAATGCAATTCCCCGAAATAGAAATGGATTCACATACCTTCATCAAAGAAGTCTAATACTACTCTTTGGCCAAGCAATAGTACTTCCCATGGCTTCACGAAGAGTTCGAATTTCATCCGTAGGTCTATATAAGGTCAATTGATCCATATACACTTCTTCAACCCAAACCTTCCAACAGTCTCTTCTAAGTGGCAAGTGATGCATCTTTGTACTTGAGTCTGTTGTTGCAATTTTCCCTTCTGCTACAACTTTTTCTTCCTCAAACATGTGCCAATGAAGTAGTTGACACCTAGCATTTTCCACATGTGCAATACCCCCTTGGACACCACTTTCTTGGTGTGACTACAAATTCACAGTAAATAGAAAATATTTTTTTATTATTAGTATACTTCAATCAAATTTATATTGAATAACTTGTAATAATGTAAGATACAAAAACCCGAGGAGTAAAAGCATTTGAATTCCCATCCTCCAGATTCTGAAAAATTATACAAAGATCATAAAATTTATTCTACATATACTTGGATGTATTAAGTTATATTATCACAGTATAAATAATGGTCAAAAGTTCTAACCTGTTGACTTAATTTGAGAAGTGCTTCAACGTTTTCTTCTAGTGCTCACATCCTTTCCGATTAAGTTTGTAATTGACTTTCAAGTTCTCTAACTCTCCCATTACTTTGAATTTGTCCATCCACTTTTGATGGTGCAACTCCAAATCCAAGTCCTCGAACTCTTCCATGACGTTCAGGACCTAACACTCGAGCAACAACATCATCGCAGATGGAATCTTCTGCTGATGTATTAGAAATTGATTGAGCACAATCTTCAATCTTTTTCTGCACTCACGTAAGGAAGATTTTATACTAACAAGTGATATAATACAACCTACCAAAGTGATATAACAAGTGATATAATACGAACGTTGAAATAATACACATACCAAAGTCTCGATAACTGCTTCATTTATTGGTTTTCTATTAGGAGGAAATATGCAAAAGCTCTTGCTGCACTTGTTTAGGTAAAACCTTTTTTTTTCTTTATGTTGTAGGTGGGTTGCTTGTTGAAATCCGAAGGGTGTAGGGTTTCGTTGACACGCAATTGTAAAAGTGAGTAAAGATTATTGTTCTAGTGCAGATTTAGATTTTAGCTTGATCTTAATATATATGAGCTTAAAAATGAAGAAACACACAATTGATGATTGAACTTGAGTACTATGTTCTAACTCAAGTGCGTTGTACGTGCACGCACATGTTTTTTGATAAAACTTGACAATATAAGTAACTTGTAATGCAACTCTAGGCAGTGGAAACCTGAGAGAAGCTGTAAGGCTACCACCTGTTAAGATTAGTTTCTTCATTAAGGTATTTCAAAACATTAGAATCAGGCTAAAGCGCAAGCTCACCCCGGTCAACTCATGTTTGCGATTGGACAAGCCTGTGATTTATTGAAACTTATGTGGATATGTGTGAAATAGCCTTTTGTCCTTCAGTACAAAAACTGCTCACCAAACTATTCATTAATTGTTTGACTTGTAAAGAGTTAGATGGAATATGATTTAACCCCATTTATGAGACATCCTTGATTAATTTCTCCATTAAATTCATTAGTATAAAAAACAAATTCTTTTAACAACTTGTGCTATTCATTCTTCTTTTCCTGTCTCTTTCTTTTCTGGATTCAATGTATGACTTTGCTGATAAAGCAAAGAAACGAGCACAATTCAGCCCTGAACTGAACAGTGTCTTACAATCAGCACAACCAAACCACTCTATGTTTTTTTTAAAAAAATATCTAACAGTTGCAACAACTCAAAAATTTAAATGAGCTATGCACAATCTTATCACCAACCGGTCTCAAACCCAAATACACACACGCTGAGACTGAAACCTATTGGCATCATTGTTTTAAAAAGCGCTCAAGGCTTGTGTTTTGAACTGCACCTCATGCGAGGATAATAGAAAAAACTTTTCTTCTTTCTAAATGAATAAATACCCAAGTTTTGGGTTTCAATTCTACTCATCAAGGATATGATTGCCTATTAACAAAACACAAAAATCCAGAAAGATTTCCAAACAATGGTCACAAAATAATTAATGAATCATCAACGAGCCATCAATTAATAGAGTTCGATCAAGAAAATGAGCTTCAGCTACTGCCTACTTTTCGAGTGTGGTGAGAAATTGATGCCAATCAGCAGATGGACACCTACGGGGGAGAGATGACACAGTTACTGCCCACCCCTATGAACTGGTCTTCCTTGTAAAGACCCCTATGGGAAGAGATGCAGCTTAACAGAGTAGTGATGTATACAGAAAGCAAGGGATTGGTGTTGGCGATTTGAGGGATTGGTGTTGGCGATTAGAGATGGGGGATTGGTGTTGGCAATTTGAGGATTTCACGGGAAAGGGAGTGCGAGAGGGATTGCAGATGACGGAAATTCGATCTCGAAAGGGATTGTAGACGAGGGATTTTAGGGCTTTGTTGAGACGGGAAAGGGATCGCGAGAGAGAGTGCGTTGGGTTGGAATTGAAATGGGGTTGGGTTGGGCTTTTTTGTGGCTGGTTATGGGTTGGGTTTTTTTGTGGGTTGTGGGGTTGGAATTGAAAGGGGGTCTTTCGCAATGTTTGTTCAAACACTTGCTCACTTTTCGCAACATTCAAACTTTTCGCAACACTCAACAAACGTTGCAAAAAGGGGTCCATTGCAATATTTTTCTAATAAACATTGTCAAAACTCATTTATACTAACCAATGGCAACATTCACTTCCTAAAATATTGCCAAAAGACCCTTTTAGCAACATTTATCAACAAATGTTGCTTTTTTAATGTTGCCAATGACTCTTTTTGTTGTAGTGATATTTATAAGATATTTGGTTTAATAATTATAACTTAAAAAGACATAATTATTTGGATAACTAGCAAAGAACCTCTTTCATCCTAATTGAACAAAGAAACTTAGCCCTTTTTCTCATCTAATCTAATCTAACTGTATATAAAAGAGTGGGAATTCGTTTACTGTTCACAAGCCATTTGTTATGCCGGCTCATCCATTTTCTATCCGGCTTTCCTCAGCCGCTTGGAAGTCGACTGGGTGTAAAAATTAATCTTTCTTTCTTGCTTTTGTGATTCCAGAACATTCATTTCCATTGTTTAGAGAGGAAAAATTCGAGGGTTTTCCTTTCCTTCCAACGGCCGTCGCACCAACATTCTTTCAAGGTAAATTGGATCTTTAAATGAAATTTTCTGCACTAAAATATGATCACCAGATTGGCCTATCTATGTATTCCCACTAAATCTAAATTTAGTGTCTTCCCCCAACCGTCTTCTATAGGAGTTTTAACATTCTCCGTTTTTTTTTCTTTCTTCCTCCATTTTTCTTCAACTACTCTTTTTCATTTTCCCATATTTTCTGACACCATGTTTGCCGTAAATGGAAGCATTTTTCTGGTAATTTAACCCTTAATCCAATTGGTTTTTTTTGTTGTTGCTAATTTTCATTTTTCCAGTTCGAGATTTGAGAAATAAGAATACCCACTTTGTAAAATGTATAAAAATCAAATCTTTATCCGATTTTGAATGTGATTTTAAGCAGATGGGGTACCCAGAGTCTTCCCACGGTCTGTACAAAGAGTAGCAGCTCCATCAGTGGTGGTGGCTGCTGTGAGTTCAAATGGGTATCCCGGAGATCGAAACGCCAGCGTGTTGATGACTTCGAAAGAAATGGTAGAAAGTGTTACATCGTCATCATCACCATCAGTTATAGACAAAGACGCCAAATGAACTGTTGGAGATAGAGTTGAAGACATGTATGGTGAGGATAGTGCCACACCTTATATGCACATCGTATCCTGGACTGTAACTGTTGCTAGGTTATGAATCCTGTTTCTTCCTTTCAATTTTAATTTTTAATTTGTTTACTTTTTTTATAGGAGTTTCGATAATTCCCATGTTCCTTTAATGTGTTCCAAATCTATTGATCCTTTTTCTTTTCCAGCAAACAAAATTGGATTTTTATGTGTCGTCTGTTTATGTAAAGTAATAATTTTCAAGTTCTGTGTATTATGAATGACTCCATTTTTTGTAATTGAATTTTTTCTCTTCAAATTTTGATTCTATCAAAATGTTGTCAAGTTTCAATTCCTGTCATCTTGTTGAACTAAGAGATGCTTTCGATATGGAAAATGAGATATCATGTACTTCCTGGTTAGATAATTATTATTTTCCTTGTGAATCTTATAATTGATCTTGTTTATGCATATAAAGACGAAGGTTTGTCGTCCCTGCAAATTTTTTTTACTCAGGATGTTACAGTAGTGTAATAGCCTTTTGAAGTGGAGATGATCCAATAGTTTATCGCATTTTTTAAAGCTTGAGAAATTTGGGAAAGCATAAGAATGCTGTATTATATGAGATGATTTAGGATTCTCTAAGTTAGTCTGGTTTATTCCTCCTTATTTTCTGATGAGATGATTGATCTTTCATGATTTCCTTTTTTTTTATATATAAGTCGTAATCTTTGTGCATTATTTTTCATTTGTTTGCTTAAACAATCTCTTGGCATTTCAGTGGGTATCCATTGCTACGAGATCCACACTACAACAAAGTGCCCACTTTTACTGAGAAAGAGAGGGATGCCTCGTTTCTCCATCATCTTCTCCCCCCAGTTGTTTTTAGTCAAGAGATTCACGTTAACGTACTAAATTCTGTAAATTGGAACCATACAATTTATTTGGTTTTTTGTGTAAATCATTATTTTGAATGTGTCGTTTCATTGAATAGGTTAAAAAAATGATGCATAATATGCGTCAGTACCAAGTACCATTGCAAAGGTACATGGCTATGATGGAACTTCAGGTATTTACATAATTTTTATGTTCACGAATCTTTATTTTTTATTTCCTAATTTTCTCCCCAACAAATTTTAAAAACATAATAAGGGTTATGTTGTGAAGTGTGAAATGTTTCCTTATGCATGCATTAAAAAGTTATAGTTAGGATCAAAAACATTAGATGTCACTGTCTGTTTGTGAAATTTCAAGGCCGTCACTTTTAGCATGCAATGACATGCTTATTGTTGATTTTTAAT
The DNA here is from genome assembly GCA_035079005.1 of Fraxinus americana. Classification (NCBI taxonomy): domain Eukaryota; kingdom Viridiplantae; phylum Streptophyta; class Magnoliopsida; order Lamiales; family Oleaceae; genus Fraxinus; species Fraxinus americana. The sequence goes on along the minus strand of CM068726.1, from coordinate 6,667,762 downwards.
AGCTTGTAATGACATGCTTATTTTTATTTTTATCCCTTTGTTCAGGAGAGAAATGAAAGACTATTCTACAAGTTCCTAATTGGAAATGTTGAGGAGGTGCTCCCAATTGTCTACACTCCAATTGTTGGTGAGGCTTGCCAAAAATATGGGAGTACCTTTAGGCAACCTCAGGGACTTTTTGTAAGTTTGAAAGAAGAGCAAGTTTGATTCCAGTGAATTTTCTAATTTTCCACAATAGTTGCTGGAATGATTATTATTAGTATTTTTGTAGGGGAAGAATTCTTAAGGTATTGAAAAATTGGCTTGAAAAGAAGATTCAAGTTATTGTCGTGACTGACGGTGAGCAAATTTTGGGCCTTGGAGACCTTGGCTGGCAGGTATTTGGACATTTTTCGCGTGTTCTTTTTTTTCTTCGAGGGAACGAGTTTGACTATAGTATAAAGCATCTCGTTCAAAGGTTTATACGTTTGTGGGATCCCAATGTTTGCACCTTTGGTATTGCTTTTGTTTACCCGGTAATGTGCTTTTATTTAATCAATTTGATTCCAATAACCTTCTAATGTTACCAGGAAATGGGGATACCTGTAGCACATATTATTTGGTCATGGATGTTGCTTCCTGATAATTTTTTCAATGTCATTTGATGGTGATTATTTTTATTAGGGTTTCATTTATTTTACAGAAATTGTGATCATTTTGCAGATAATGGTGAAAAGAAAGATTCAAATGAAGCAACTTGAAAACAACTTGAGCAATCAGGTTTCCTTCTCAAAATGCAGAAATGGGCTCTTAAAGAAGGCCCATTTATTTTTATTTCTCTTCTCTCACTACAACCCACTAATTTTACTATACCAACATTTGTCCCCTGCAAAAAACACATCAACAACACTTGCGACCCACTTACTCCCAACTATTCTCTAAAACCAACATCTGTCCCTTGCAAAAAACACATAAGCAACACTTGCAACCCACTTACTCCCAACTATTCTCTAAAACCAACAGTTGTCCCTTGCAAAAAAACCACATCAGTGCCTCCCACTAACCATTTTGAAGTCAATATTGAAAACAGAAATCTAACTTTTACACCACTTCTATCTACTGTGCATCTCTTCTCTCACTATATAAGACACCAAATAAAAACTTTTACCTACTTAATCCTCTCCAGTCTCATTCCTCATTCCTGCGACCAACCTGGTAATTTCCTTTCACCCAACAGCAACATTAACTACAAACATAACATTATCCTGTACATCTTTCAATACTTATGTTTTATTATAACTCTTCTTTTTTCTAACTATTCTCCTTTGCTAATCAAATACAATTCTTTGCAGATACAAATGGCCACAGAATATAAACTCATACTTGACATCAAACCTGGAGAATCTGGCTGGACTGTAAAGGCCTACTTTCAGAAAAATGCTCACCCAACAAAGCTCGAAACAGTCCATTGAAATACCAACACATTTGGTTAATGGATCCTAAGGTAAATTTTCTTACATAGTTTAAATTCATTTAAAACAACATTGCTAAATGTAATTCAATAAAGTTCTAATATTTTTAAATCTCCAATGTAGCAGATTCAAAATACATATATATGAAAAGATGTATAAAATTGGATTTCTAAAAATGTAAGTATTCCTTTCTTTTCAAAGAGAAACACAATATGAATTTCTTTGATCCATTTTATACCCAGATCTATTTTCCTTATGCACTATACCCTCAAATAGTCAACTTAGTCTTGCTTTTCCAAGCTTCTAAAATTCCTGCCCTACCTAACAGCTTCCTACTTCATTTCACTCTCTGTACTACAAATTTATGCCTAATCCCTACATATAATACAAAATGACTCAATAAAAGCCCCATCTACATTTATAGATAAGCAACAACAATATGTTTCATCAAACAAAACTTAAAGTTTTACTCTTCATTTATTTATAGTTGATGCACTTGACTATTTTCTAAGCATAGCATAATATAATCTAACAACTTCTTTTTACCCCCTGTTTCTGAATAACAGATTAGTAAAGGCCCTAAAATCCCTCGTTACATCTTCAAATAGTTAAAAGCATTCATTCTAACTTTGTCACATTGTTATGCCGCAAGACACAAATTCCTTTCCAACTTCTTGCATATAGGCATATAAAATACTATTCAAAACTTGTGAAACACTTTTAACAACCTAAGCATTACAATTGTGTCTTGTAAAAACAATATTACATTAATAACTCCTCTTTCATATTGAAGAAACACACAGGAAAATACACACACATCTTAGTAACAACTACTTACTTTTCCATAAGCCATTCAAGTTCAAAGGTCCATGCATATGATTTCTAACTTGAACAAATGCTAGAAAAATTTCCCTTCCATGAAAATTCTCCTGTACTTCTTTATAAAATATTACAATTACATGTTTCAACTTCAATTTTTTCCCCTGCAGGGAAACAAAATTCAGGCCACATTATTCGACAATGCCATCACAGCTTTCGAAGACACCTTACTACCACAGAAAATATACCTCATCTCAAATGCACAAGTGAAAAAAACAGATAACAACTATACAGCTCAACTTGGTAACATCCGATGGACAATCAATACAAAAACTACAGTTGTTGAAGTTGAAGAAGAATTTAACTGCCTCCTCTCATCAGCCTACAACTTTATACCGTTCAAAAATCTTCAGCTATACATGGATACAAATGCAGAAATTAGTAAGTTCTTGCAATCAAGATAACATCTTACACTCCATTACGTCCATTTTAAACATAAATTACATTCTATACTAATTACTAACACGTGTTACTCCTCTTAAGCATCATTGAAATTGCAATCGACATCTTCCCCAAAAGAGTAATTCAAATTCGTGACAACCAATCAACAGTGCAAGACGTCGTTCTCATGAATGAAAGGTTAGACATTACTGCCAACACTAAATTAACTCTTTTAGTTAGTTGTTATTAAATACTCTACTAAAAACCTTACAGGTTAGAAACACGTATACTTCAAATGTGGGACAACTTCGTTACGAATGAATGCAATACCATCTGCAACACGATCACCAAAAATCCAATTCTTGTAAGCAGCAGATTAAGAGTAACTTCTTTCAATGGTAAGTTCACTCATCCTCCTACACAATCACACCAACACATGTCGATTTAAACCTTACACACAAAATCTAAATTCAATAACTATTTAGGTATATCTATCTCTACAAAAATCAACTCATCAATACTCATTAATCCCCCATTTGACCAAGTTCATCAACTAAAGCATTGGTACACTCTCTCAATCATTCAATTGCATACTTATATCAATTGTAATTATTACTCTAATTTTCCTTATTATTTCTAACAATTGATACCTTACATGTACATTAGGCTGGAAAACAACATCAACACAGTGAATGACATCGTCACAAGAAAAGCGTATATCTTTCCCACATCTATTACTATTTGTCATCCACCGAAAGAAAAGTTAGTCACCATCAAACAAATACAGCAACTGCAACATATGGTATGTCAAATTACTACACCTTCTCATTTACATAGCATTTCACCACTACCCCTACCCTTAATAATTTTTTTTACATATTATTTGAAACATCGCAGCACAAGACCTTCTGGACAAAGGCAAATGTGACATTGGTTACATTAAACCAACCACTATGGTATCTATCATGTGATAATTGCAATAAATGTGCAAGTGCAAATGTCAACGAAACTTATTTCTGCAGATTTTGTAAGCACAATTATGCTACATCAACTCCAAGGTATGATTATAAATTTATAATCATGCCACCAATGCATCATCTTTGTGAACAACTATATTATTTATTATCTAATAATCATCAAACATTCTCCTAACACAAACTTTGAAAAACTAACAATGATTTCACTTCCATTCTTACAGAGCAAAAGCAACAGTTGAATTAGAAGACTCCACAGGCTCAATCACAGCATCAATTATTGGAAACCCAGCTGAAACATTCCTGAAATGCCCAGCGAAAGACTTGATGAAACAAACTTCCGAGGTACTAATCTCAAAATTACAATTTCCCCCGTACCTTCCCCTCCCCCTAAATGTAATTCCCTTTATCTGCTAATAAACATTCCAATAGGAACACATGGAGAGCAGCTCTATAATCCAGGCACCAACTACACAAGAACATATCTTATACATCAAAACTGTAAATACAGAAACGTCTACCAACAAGCCTCCATATGAAGTTATATTCATCTTTGACTCACAATCCCAAGATGAAGACCATCTCCTCACCAACATGACACAACAAAACATTTCACAAGCATCTTGTCAACTTACAAATGCAGACACTACACAGACGAGTAGCTCAACAATCGAAGGAATGTTTGTGCATGAACTTGACAAACATCCAAACAAAAAGCAAAAACAGGAGTAGTTGTTGAGGAGTTTAAAATATGTATTGTTTATGTCCACAGTCCACACTCCATCGAACCTCACTCCCAACATCTCTACTTGCCGTGCTACATTTTGTTCATTGTATGTATTAACATGTTCCAACCCATGTAACCTCTACTTACCATGCTACATTTTGTTCACTGTACATATTAACATGTTAAAACTCATGTATCCAAGTATGGCTTATAGTTTTACTGTTATGCTTTATATTACAACTGCCAATGTAAATACTTATGGACAAATATTTTATATAATCCAATGTAATCATCATTTAAGATAGGTTTCACTTTTCATTCAAATACTACATAACCAAATTATAACATCATTACTTACACTGCACCTAATGTACGTGCAGCGCACGTGCCCTCACTAGTATTTATACAAGAGACTATCAAATTAAAAGTACAATTTAGAGATCTTGATTTTTCATATTTATGTTTCTTTGCCAAAAAATAAAGAATATAACATGTTCAGATTTATATTGATCTAAATGGATAAAATCAGCATACCTCCATCCGTATCAAGATTAATACGGCATCTTTCTCTAGTGGCTTCAACTTCTTGGGCCCTTCTCTTGATTTTCTTAATTTCTAGGGCAAAGGTATTTTTAGTCCATAACATAATATACAGGCAGCATGCTTAACTAATCCATATGGCCCCTTTCCCTGCACAACATATAAGATTGGTTAAATAAAGACTAGGATCCCTGCACAACATATACAGTTTATACTTGACCATTTAAGAATTAAGGCTTCCAATTTTTAATCACACAATATGGTACATAACTTACAGTAGCTAGTCTTCCTTTGATTAGTTAACCAAGAAGAGAAATAGCCTTTTACTTAATAATAGTCTGCATCTTTTCTTTGAAACAAAATAATTGCTTCAGATAATGTATTGAAGTAGGAATCAATTGCGAGTTAGAACTATAAACAAGGAAGACATAACTCTAGGGCTCAAGATCAATGATACAATTTTCATCCTCCAGAACAGAATTCATCAGAAATTTCTTAAACAAAAGTGGTAAAACTCAAACTGACAATTATCATAAATCCAAATCTAAAAACAACCATAATAGCAGAGTCAACCAGAACAAATAAAGGTAACACAAAGTATAAACCTCAGTTTTGAAATTAAATTACACCATTAAAATTCAATCACACAGTAAAATTTACACATCTGCGACAAATAACAATGGTGAAGTATTAGGAAATCGAGAACAGTAGTCAATTAAGTACTAAGCAAGTTGATAGTAATCGTCGCGGAACCGATCGCAATCAATGAAAAAGATTGCATAGAGAGCTTAAATGATCCCAGTAATATAGCCTAGAATAGTCAACACCAAGCATACGAAAAACTCCACCTACAAAAATTACTCGAATTTTTTTTTGAAAAATCTCTCATTGTTAATGGCCAATCATGACTTGAGAAGAATGTAAAGTCTTTAGGTGAGATATTCATGTAATAATCAAAATATAAATAAAATTGTTCAATAGTAAATTTCCAAAAAATACAAATTTATTGTCAAAAAAGCGAGAACATTATCAAAAGACAAACATTTTACAAAGTAACCATAAAATATTGAATATGATTACTCACAAGCAAGATAAAGAAAACTCACTAAAATTACATGAAACTCTCGAAAAACATGACTTCCACTAAATCATATTACACACGGCACCCGTTATTGTAGCAATAAGAAAGCACTAATGTCCATGCTCAATTTTGACAAGTAGAACGAGAAATACTTAAAAGGTCCACCTCGATAAACCTCCTCATTTTGGTGATTTGAAGTTATCCCGACTCACAAGACATTTAGAAAAACAAAATTAAATATATCAAAGCTTTAGTATTATGACACTAATCATCAATGAGAGCTATTTCAATTTAAATTATTAATTTTGTATTAGATGTTTATCACATTATATAAATACATGCATGATGCATACTCTTGCAAAAATAATCCTAACATCTTGAATTATGAATGACTTTGGTTAAAAAACTCTTATCCCATCTTTTTGTATTTGGTAATCTTAATTGGATATGACAAGTAAAATTTTTGTAACATATCCCTCAACTATATTCAATATCATCCACTCCAACTTACTAAATTATTAAGCTTTGTGTTTGAATTATAATTTGCATAAAAGAATATTTTGGATTATTTTAAATTTAAAATTTATATCTCAACAATATTGTACTGGAAAGAAATGAGTATTTTCAATATTTTATTGTAAGGAAAGAAGAGAACAAGGAAGAAACAGTATAAACCATAATAACAACTAGAAAAAGCACACTAACCTCTTGAATAGTGGTGGTCTGACTCTACGGCTCCACCATTATTTCACGTAGTCTCTCGGGAACATTTAAGTCTTCTTGGTCGCACACAAACTTGAAAAGCTTTGGCATCCCTATTTGATCCACAATCAATTCCGGAATTACAAATTCCTCAGATCTTCTCTGAACTGCCAACACTTGAAGCTCTGGAAAGCTGTTTGCTCCTGTGAAATCCAGCATGATTGATTGGCTGTATGTACAATGCGTCAATTTAAGGATCTCTAATTTGGGTAGTTCCTTTAGTACCATCATAGGATCCTCAGTATATTTCATGTTCCGAAGGATAAGGTAGGTAAGGTTTGGAGGGAATTCAATAGTGTCAAGCTTGAATGGAAAATTAGATCTAGCTGTGAACATCAACTCAGTAAGATGGTCATAGTGGGACAGGTTTAACCAATTAAACTTCTGAGTGATCCACACCTGCAAGTCTTGGAGCTTCTTCGATATGGGTGTTTTACCGGATATTACATTTATATGTTGGTCATTAATCTCATATAAACCCAGCTCTCTCAAGTTGGAGAGTTTTTGTAATGATCTAGCTTTCAAAATGGTACCAGGCACCCAATGTAAAATTTCTATGTTTGAAAAATACACCTCATTTCTGCCATTCAAATTTGTGAATTTGTTAGACTCAAACTTATTACCATAGCATAACAGTAAATGCTTCAAATGCTTCATCCTGAAAATAGTTCTTGGCAAATCACATTTAAACATTGCTCGTTGAATATCCAATGTCACCAATTTCTTGAGAGTCCTTATGGTTGAAGGAATCCTTTCAAATCCCCCACTCAACTTAAGGAAAGTCAAGCTACTCAGATCTCCTATCTCATTAGGAATCCAAGACCATCCTTCTCCTGAGTTACTAAAACAGAGCAAGGTACAAAGTTTTGGAGTTTTAGAATTTGAAAAAGAAAATTGACTAGTGTCGTCAATTGTAAGTCTACGAAGCGTTGAAAATGAATTAGAGTGTATATTATGGCGTGTGCCAAAAAAGTTGTTCTTGTTGGCCATTTCAATGCAAAGAACACGTAGAAGATCATGAATGCGACAACTTTCCACTCTTCCATCCAAATTTCTCTTAGAAACTTGGATTAAATTTCTGTCACTTAACATTTCTAATTTAACATCCCCAATGTCATAAGGATTTCGATTTCCATCAGCCTGGATCAATTTCTCGGAAACCCAAGCCATGACCAACTCAAACGTAGGAATTTCTTCATCTTTCGGGGAAGAGCCCAAAGTAAAGAAAAAAGGCCTCAAGTCAGGAGGTAAATCATTGTAACTCAGAGACAAGATTTTTGAACAATTATTTGCAGAACTAGTGCTCAATCTGTCGAGCACCTCATTCCATGCTTGTTTATTTCTTCTTCTCTGCCGCAACATACCCACCGCAACCACAATTGCCAATGGCAACCCTCCACACTTTTCTACTATCTTCTTAGCGATATCTTCCAATTCTCTTGGAGGAAATCTCTCATTATTTTCTGAAGAAGATTTCATCAGCTCAGAGAAGAGTTCCCAGCTCTTTTCTTGATCTAAGAGTTTCAATTCAATCAAAGAGCTTTCACCACCTATATATCTGTCCACATCAGTATACCGAGAAGTAATGATAATTCTGCTACCATTTCTCGAGTTGATGGGGATAACGTTTTTTAACTCATCCCAAGATTCAAGTTTCCAAATATCATCAAGAAAAATTAAGCACCTTTTTTCATTGAGCAAAGAAAGCAAGTTGACCTTCAAATTTTCCTTTATCTTTTCCTCTTCAAGGCCAACTTGCTTTGCTATTTCATGTAAAAGCTCTTCGATTCTAGGCTCATTTGAGACATAGACTAAGGCAGAAGAAGTAAACTCGTTTCGCATGTCATTATATATTTTTTTTAGCGACGGTGGTCTTACCTACACCTGCCTCTCCTACAACACATATCATTTTACACTCTGAGCTTGAGCTCCTCAATTTTTCCTTGAGGTCCTGGAATTTATCTTCACGACCGACAACCATTGACTCTGTGGCAATTAGGAATTCTTTTCTTCGATTCCATACCTCCTAATCTGCATTACCTGTTTTATTTTTTGTGGTTCATATTTATAAGATATTTGGTTTAATAATTATAACTTAAAAAGACATAATTATTTGGATAACTACCAAAGAAGCTCTTTCATCCTAATTGGACAAAGAAAATTAGCCCTTTTTCTCATATTTATACAAGAGACTATCAAATTAAAAGTACAATTTAGAGATCTTGATTTGTCATATTTATGTTTCTTTGCCAAAAAATAAAGAATATAACATGTTCAGATTTATATTGATCTAAATGGATAAAATCAGCATACCTCCATCCGTATCAAGATTAATACGGCATCTTTCTCTAGTGGCTTCAATTTCTTGGGCCCTTCTCTTGATTTTCTCAATTTCCAAGGCAAAGGTATTTTTAGTGGAACCATAACATAATATACAGGCAGCATGCTTAACTAATCCATATGGCCCCTTTCCCTTGTGCGATGCAATCTCCGGAAGGTAAGTGTCCAAAAGATTCTCGATGTCCAGAGCAAGATCTCTCATGTCAAGTATCAAGTTAGCTACTTCGTGTCTTCCATCTTGCTTTGACTCGGCATCTTTGAGACATGATTTGAAGTGTCTCATCTTTCCTTCAATCCATTATATGTCCTCCTTCAATCTATACAAGCGCGAGCCTGCTTCAACAATTAGATTGGCGCCTATCTCAACTACTTGATTAATGACTGCTGTAAATGCTGCTGACTCCGCCATCTAATCTCGTTTTCTCTCAAATTCAGTATGTCAATCGAATGAAACTCAAGATTGTAGTACTCAGATGACATAATTTTGTTGTTATTTTATTCTGCATTATTTCGGTAAATTAATCATGAGTCTTTCTTTAACGATTTAAGTAAACAAAGATTCCAAGTCCAATAAAGCTGAGACAAATAAAAATAAACGAAAAATCCAATAACCAATCAACTTGACCATGAATTTCTAATCCTAACAAACTCGTTTGGAACAATAAATTTGAAATATAGTACCACTAATTCACACATAGGAGGCGATAAATTTGTGTGTTTTAGTGAGAGGATCGAAGAACAGAGAAAGAAAGGACGGGCCACAATCCACAAATGAAGTCGCTCGTGTATTCAGTTCATGCTTGATGGTCATTATTTGGTCAAAATAATATTTTGAATAGTAAAATTTAATAGAAACATGTGATTAAAAAGTAAAAAAAAAAAAAAAAAAATTTTTAAACTTACATACATAATATTTTATTATGTAAATGTATAATTGAAAATGAGTATGTAGAAAATAGTTTTCAAATAGGCTCAATATAACACCCAAAAGAAGGAAAAAGTAAAGCCATTGAATGTGGTTTGTTCTTCCTAACATTTGTATTATTTTGGTAAATTAATGATGAAAGTCTGTCTTTATTAATTTAAGTAAATAAAGATTAATGAAATGAAGAAAGAATATTTTTTAATTCAGTAATGAGGGAATAATTCATTACATTTAGACATTAACAACCACGAGACTTATATGTACAAGGACCAAAAAAGAAAAAAAAAAAAAAAGAGTAAGCAATGAAAGTGAGACCATAGAAATAAATAAAAGCAAACAATTTATCAACTTGACCTAATATCTTTAATCAATCTTAACAATCTTGTTTGTCACGCCACATTTAACATAATGAGAGACTCATAGAAGGACAAAGAAATCGAACACCTCGATGGATGGTCCAGATTCCATTCCTTTGATTCTTAACTAGTGTTTCATTTTAAATTTTTAATGCTCAGTTGTTTTTGATGAAAAATAATAAAATGTTGGATCATTTTTTCAATTTTTAGTCCTTCCTCAATATTCATTGGATTGGTTATATTTGTAATTTTTAAGGATTATGGAGGGGGCCCACGAATATTTTATTGTGTGCGGGCCCCCTCCATGTGAGGGGGTTATAATCCAATGTGTGAATGATTGTGTACATCTAGCATAATCCAATTTTTAATGCTCAGTTGTTTAATCATTTGACCTTTATTTAGTATTTAAGGATTGGTTACATTTGTAATCCTCAGATGAAATATATAAACATTGGATTGTTTTTTTTAATTGTTGATCCTTACTCGATATTTATTAAGAATCAACGAGGTTGATCTCGTGTCTATTTTATTTCGGTCCCACTAAGAACAATTACAACCCAACACCAATTTGGCATAGAACGCCATTTTTGTGTAAAATTTGGCCTCTGCCCAACTTCAAATCTTGATAGCAAATTTGTGTTATGAATAGTATTGCACCAAATTCGTTGCAACAATGTTTATTTGATGTGAACCTGTAATATATAAAGCTTTTCTTAAGTCTCTTTGCCCTTCATTTTATACTACAACAAATATTAAGTTTCGTACTTCAATGATCATTTTGTAATTTTGTTGTAACTTCAGTGACCATTTGTGAAATTAACCATACTTAATAATGTTATAACTTGTAAAATTATTATATGCGTTCAGTAAATATTAATAAACTAACGTGACATATATCATCTTGTTATGGTGCAAATACTGAAACGGAAAAATATAATTCAGTCCTGAATACTATATTGACTTGTAGATATAGATGCCTAGAATTATTGATTAAGATCTAATTATTCGCGACCAGGGGCAAAGGGGGGGGGGGGTCCTGGTGGGGGGGCCGGACCCCTCCAATTTTTTGACAAAAAAAGTTTTTTTTTTTATTTTTTGGGCTCAAATTTTTTTTTTTTTAATTTCCTAATCCAGCTCATTCTGTTGTTTGTGAAGTTGTATTATTTATCAATTATGAGTGAAAGTGTTTCTTCAAACCTCAGGCTCAGTGATGGAGAAGTATTTCGAAAAATTAGTAGTTTCTTTTATATGTTTCTTGATTTTTCTGTGAAGTCTTCGTACATTAATTTATGTTCCTTTGTTTCCTTTCTCCGTCATAAAGTACCAACTTTCCTCATTTTAACAGATAATGTTTCAAAAAAAAATTTCGGGGGCCCCTTCAACTCCGGGGCCCCCCTAGTTTGAAGGGCGGGCTCCGCCCCTGTTCGCGACATATAACTGTAAGGATGCTCAGAGACATGTTTGTGTAAAACTCAATTACAAGGCAGCAATAGATACTTGTAGTAAACAATCATACAGCTTCCTCAGGGTAACTCTAAAAAGAAAGTGAAAACACGCTACCCTTCAATTATATGACCTAGAGTTGCTGTTAAGGAATTTAAGCGACTTCGTGAATTTTTTGGATGCCTAGCGAGATCTGACCCTCCATAAGTACCTTTCACGAAATACATTGTGCACTCCGTAATATTCATGTTGGTTGGCTTCCATGACTGGTTTTCGGTAATGCTCATGTTGATTGCCTTCCATGTCTGGTTTAGTAGCATTAGGATTCACTGCTGCAAACAATTTGATATGAAGTAAAATCAGTGAGGTAGTTGTAAGAGTTCTTAAGAACCAATTGATGAAATTTGAAAAAAAATATCAAATATATGGAGATCCTATATGAAAGGTCTGGATCTCCATGGGCCTTGAGTGGGAATTGTGTGATGTTTTTTTTTTTGGCGGTATGCTTTCTTGATTAAAAGATGTTTCATAGACAACGTTGAGTCAATGAATAAGGTGGGGTGTGGACAAGGATGGAGGGGAGTTCGGAATAGCACATAGTGCCTTAAAATGCTGGTGACTTGGTTCGAAGTTTATTATCAAACAAGCATCTTTTGGAGTGTATCTTGTGAGTGATGAGAATTTTTTTTTTGATTAATACTATAATTCACAAAGAAAGAAAGACCCAGTTTGATAATGAAACTTTCCTTTCCATAGAACTTGGAATTTAAATTCCATTTTCCCACCAATTAGTTTGTTTGATAGCATAATTTTCTTGGCAATTACTTTTCCACTTTATTTCCACAAGTGCATTTTTTTCTACCTTTTTGATGAATTTGGTTTCCCACCATTTTGGTGGGAAATAGAATTCCAGCTTTTGCCTTTTTTTTTTTTTTAGGTAATTGGAACAAATTTTATAATCAATTGTAAGTCAAACGAACACTAAATTTTGATGAAAAAATGATTTTCTTGGATTTTTTTTTTTTTTTTTACTTTTTGGTAATGGAAACAAATTTTATAATCAATTGTGGAAAAAAATTATCACTATAATAGACAATTTTCATGTAAAACAAAGTGTTGACACACAAAAAGTGCAGTTCAATTAAAAGGGCCAAAGAGCGAAGCCCAATTGAAGGTCCAGTGCGAAAGCCCAGATAAGAGTGTGGACAAATGACATGGAAGCCCACAAGCAAAGTAACGCTATCGCCCAAACTTGCAGAACGCCCAGATGTTGAGAGAATGAAGTATCATGTAATCGCCCAGAGCAGAAGACCAATTGTCGCCCAAAAATGTTGAGTCGCCCAAAGTCCCAGTGAAGACAACGTCCTGTCATTATCCAAGGCAGCGGTTTCAAGCAGTTCAAGCACATTAATGCCACATCCACGATCTAAGAATCTCAATGGTATGGAGTCGTGTGGTGACAGTTATAAACGGCAGTTTTTTGACATGTTGGCCATGATAAAGAAAATTGGTGGTTTCAAGCAATTTCTAAATGATTAAAAACTGCCCAAACCGTATAAAAGAAAGAAGACAACGAAGATAAGCCCCGACAAAAATTCACTCTCAAACAGAGAACATGTAATTTACTTTTCTTAGATTAATTTTAATTACTTCAATTTCCCTTGTACTTGTGTGCTTGCGCCCCTTGGAGGCATCTTGTCGTCCAAACTGTAATCTTCATATTCGATAAGCACCCCTTTTTGTGACTTTGTTTCAAGAGGTTTGTCCCTTACACAATCGTCTGATCCCTTTTTTAATTGTTAGCGAGTAACCGCGCGAAACACAAAGTCAAACGAACACAAAAATATCCAAAATTTTAAAATTTTCAAGTTGAAAATTATATCAATCAAACACATTTAATTAACAATTCCTGGAAAACAAGTTTTAAGTAATTATTTTCTCTTAAATTTATTTTCTTTCCACCCATTTTCCACCCTTGCAATCAAACGGACCCAAATAAAAGCACGGATCTAAAATAAATCCTTAGTTCAAAAATAAGTCATTCAATAAAAATTGGTTGATTTTGAAGATAAATTCTACCAAATTGTTCAGACTGCTTCCCAAGTTGAAGATCTCTGGCTTCTGGGGCGGTGCTTGTGTTGGGAATTTACTTAATCATGCACAAGAAATAAAACAATTTTCAATTCCCAAACGAGGATTTGCAATGTGTTTAGATAGAAACTGTGATTAGAATTATACCTTTGATCAATTCTGCAAAACCATTTGCTGATTCACGAACTCCAATGATCACGATCTGCAATCCAAGCTGTCCAATTGTCCAGCCTCCAATGGTGATCCACACAGAGAACAAGAATGGTGGCTAGGGTTTCTTTTCTTGTGCTAGCATGAATAATAAAAATACATACTGTTTTCAAACCCTAGTAGTCTATTAATATAAGTCCAGATGGGCTCGGCCCATCTATTAAACTTAACCCGGTCCAATATTTAATTAATCAAATTAATTAAATCTGATCCATGAATTAATTAATCCAATTAATTAATTCGAGCCTATTAATAAACAACCCAATTAATTAATTATCCAACAGTTGTCAATTAATTAATTGGTAAATCTCATTCTTCTGATTCTCTTTTGTGTGTGACCCATTAGGTTCCCGATCACGATGCCGAACGACGTGAATTATTATTTTGATCTAATCAAAATCGATAAATTAAAACGCCCCTTTTAATTTATCACTAATTCACTTTCGTTGTCCCAGATTGACATCTAGCAATGTATCAGGGCAATATATGTGACGGGAAATATCACGTAACATGACAAAACCAAACTTGTTCGTTTACCGTGAAACTATAATCCTTTCGTCAATATGATCCGATCAATTATGAGATATGGATATGTGTCAATCTCAATTATCGATCATATCTTTTATCCCACTGTTAAGTCAATGTACGTCGAAAACTCTTTTCCGACTTATGAGTTCACCTTGGCCAAGGATTTCATTATTAACTTAACTGGATAAAATGTAGATCATAATCTCCTACTATCTAAGAGTGACGAATCCTCTATTGAGCATTCACAACTTTCATATGATTCTTGACATACCCGAACAATGTTGTATTAGCGACCCTTGACAGAGTAACATCCAACACCACCAAAGTATGTCTGCCCTCATATAAGGTACTATGATGACCTCCTCAAGTCAAATGACCAATTCCACTACCGAACGTTAGAGATTAACCACTAACACTTAGATAGTTATCCATGTGGAATCTCTCAGCGGGTCTCCAATGTTTTGTTCTATAACAAAACATCCACGTGTTTATTCAAGTGTCACCACACTTTAGCTTGTCAGATCAGCTACTTACTTCACAAGTAAGAATGCCACACGCGATAGTCTATCCGTAATAACGATATCCGTATCTCGTTATTACTTCGACCACGGACGATTTAAGATTCAGTCATATGTAATTTGTATCTCACAATCACAATTCCTTGTGATTAACAAATCACCAAGACTTGAATCTACGGATTCTATTATTTAATTTATTAGAATATTAATTCAATTAAATAATAGATATTGCCGTATATATGCATTGATTATATATATTCAAAGTGTTTATGTCCAAAGTTGATTGGACCTAGGGCATAACACTTACAAACTCCCACTTGCACTAGATCCAATCACTTATGTATCTTATACCCTAAGACTCTACATAACGATCATGTTTATGCTGCGACAACTCTTTGTCACTAGATCTGCAATTTAATAACTTGTAGGAATTCGTTCTTTATTTACGTCATTTCATTGTATTATCTTTCCAATGAGATAACACTGCCTTAACATATGTTTGGATCATTGATGAGACCTTAGTTCCTTCGCTTGCACGATGGCTTAATTGTTATCACAATGCATAAGCGTGTGATCAACAATGTTAGGAACTACTCTAAATTCAGTAATGAACTTCCTGATCCAGACCACAACTTCTGTTGCTTTGTAAAGCAATGATGTATAAGGCTTCCATTATTGAATCAACGGTTATTTGGAACATTTCCAACACACCGCTTAAGAGTAAACCAATATCCTATTTGAGAAGTGCTATTATTCTAGTCTGACTAGAAGTTAGTATCATTCTATCCATGAACTCTCAGTTCATTTTCTCCATATAAAATCTTCTCGAGATTTTATCTGTATAGATTGGGATGAGTTAAGCAATCTTCTAGATCTATCTCTATAGATCAACTTTCTTCTCCCACATCCATCACGGATAAATTATTTGACAACCATAATTCAACAATTGAAATATAGAGACGTCGTTTCCTATAATATGTCTCATACATATAATATCAGGAATGCGACAATGCTCCCACTATCTTCTTGTAAACGCACATTTCGTCTTCATTTTTGATAAAATCAAACATTTTGACCTTTTGCATCAAATCGAAGATTCCAGCTCCAAGAGGCTTGTTTCAATCCATATTGACATTTTCTTGTAAACTCATTTACAACCTATGGGTTCTAATCCATTAGGCAGGTCGACCAAGGTCAAACATCGGTTACTTACAACAAGTCCATCTCTTTAAGTCAACACTTGACTTTATTTCTATGTAATTAGTAGGTTCATTATCCTTGATTAGTAATCATGGATTCGTACCTTCTAGGAGGTCAAATGATCCTACAAGATTTACACTGAGCTAACGTGTTCTCAGAAATCTCCACTTCCTGATCAAGAGTATGTCCCTCAGCTGGTGTGGGATAAGACTCAGGTTCATCTATTTGGTCAATTATATCCGTGGACTCTTGAACTCTTTCAAGATTTATTCTCCTCCCACTGTCTCTCTTAGAGTAAATACTTTCTCTAAGAGTATGACATGTCTTGAGATGAACATCTTCTTCTCAACGAGATTATAGAATTGATATCCAATTATCTCTGGATATCCACAAATATATAATTATCGGATTTAGTCTCAAACTTATCCGATTCAGTGCGCTTCACATAAGCGTCACAGCCTAAACGTTCATATGAGATATGTTGGGCCATTCCATAACTCGTATGGAGTTTTTGTCAACCGATTTAGATGAGATAGGATTTAGTGTGCAGCTCGTGGCAATCAGTGCATGATCTCAAAACGATTTTTGAATGCTTGCATGGCTTGTTCTCAATTACACTATATCTAATAGTGTACGATTCCTCACTTCAGATGCATCATTATGTTGCAATGTATGTGGAGGAATCCACTGCATGAGAATCTAATTCTCTTTTAGATAATCTAAAATTCTCCATTTTAGATATTCTTTACCTCGAACAAGTTTTAGTGTAAGAATATATTTACCTATTTGTTTTTCTATTTCTAGCTTGAATCCCCTGAACATTTCAAGAGTTTCATGCTTGAATTTCATCAAATATACATGATCATTTCGGAAATGGTCATTAGTAAATGTGATGAGATAAGATAAACTTCACCTGACATTAACTGATATGGGTCTACATACATCACTATGTATTAGACTTAATAATTGTGCAAATCTTTTTCCTTTTCAAGAAAAATGAGATTTGGTCACTGTGTCTTACAGACATGATTCGCATTTGTCAAATGGTTCAAAATCATTTGACCCAAATATACATCTCCATGTAAGTTTGGAATTACATTCTCATTTATGTGACCAAATCCGCAATGCCAGATATAGGTATTATTCAGATTATCATTTTTATGCCTTTCAATTTCTATACTCATAATAGAATACTCAATATTTAGAATATAAATGTAATCTTGTAATTTACCATAACCATAAGATCTTATCAAGATAAAAAGGAACAACAATTGTCCTTAACATTAGAATAATTCATGTCAAAGCATGAAATTTATTTAATGCTCTTGGTAATGGTGAAAACAAAATTAACATTTCTCTAATTCTAATATCAAACATAAAGGCAATGACAAGAAATATGCTTCTACAGGCAATGCAACAACTTTTGCTCATTTTCAACGTGTAGGTCAACTTCTCCCTTTTGTAGCGATCTACTTTTATTTAGTTTCTACATATTTATACAAATATGATATCCATATCTAGTATCTAATACCCATGAAACTAAGGAAGTAGATATAAGCCTTACAATTTCATTTCCAATGATCTACCATTCCAAAATGATAATAAGGATCATCAGATTTGGTATTGTCCTTTTTTGCTTTAACCGTCTTAGTCATCTTGGTTGCTTTCCTAAAGCATCCTTTAGACTTCCATATAGGAATGTATGACTAAGATTTGTCCACTACAAACACAGATGTTGGACTTAACAGTTTTAAGAATGGTCAGCATCTCAATGAGCGTGCTTCGAGTTTATTCATGTTAAATTCATAATTAGTTATGAATAACTCTCTGACAGAGATTGCAGAACCAAGTCTATACTTAGTTCATTGTTCATGACTGAACGCAATCAAGACAACTTCTCAAAGTAGTCAGCATCTTCAGCACACGAGCACTGACTGAAGATTCTTCTGCCATTATGCACCGGTATAGTTGCTAAGAAATATCATATCTTTCCACATGTGATTGTTCATCATTCAACACATTGAGATGAAAAATCATGTGTTAGCATCTATACTTTTATGTTGCTTTGTAACTCAGGTGACATAGTCGCAAACATCACACATGTTGCAGTACTATCATCATCACTATGTTTATTATAGTAGCAACTTCTTCCTTTGTCGAGTCATCGGCAAGTGTTTCTGGAAAGGGCTACTCAAGGACACAACCAATTTTTCATGCCTGAGAACAATTCTCATATTGCAGTGTCAATCAAGAAAATTTGTTTGGTTGTTGGCATACAATATGCCTCTTAAAGACATATGGTTACTCATGATTCAATAAATGTAAACGACGAAAAGTAAAGAAATAATATATATAGTGCATGAGTTAATTTAACATGGTTTTTTATTAAATTAATTTCGCTCACACTGTTTAATTCAAATTTATGACCCTCTCACATAAATTTATGGAATTCGTACTTGATTCCCAGTGGGCTGGGATCCCATTTGTTATATTAAAACCTTGAGTGTACTCAACAAACCATAATAAAACATTTGGGTAGATACTATTATCAATTGTATCTCCATACAACTCCCAGATCATTAAGCCGACAACTCTTTGTCTTCACACATCTTATGTGTTAGCTTAACATGCCTCTAAGATTTATCTCCTTGAGTGTACTCAACAAGAGATAAATATTAGTTAAGTCAAACCCATCATTCAGAAATATCTAATATTTCATAGTGTCAAACAGATCCCTAATGGACCAGCCTTGAGTGTACTCAACAAGCTAAGATCGATTTAAGACTCTCGTTTTTCACTATAATGAAGGAAGGCGAATATAAATATGAATTAATATTTTAACATGCCTCTAAAATTTATCTTCTTGAGTGTACTCAACAAAAGATAAATATTAGTTAAGTCAAACCCATCATTCAGAAATATCTAATATTTCATAATGTCAAACATATCCCTAATGGACCAGCCTTGAGTGTACTCAACAAGTTAAGATAATTTAGGACTCTCGTTTTTCACTATAATGATGGAAGGCAAATAACAAATTGACTTAATATTTTTAACGAGGGGTTTTTCATGCAAAAGGTCTCATCATAATAATTATATATATTTTATTATACATCTAACATGCAAATAAACATACATATAATAGTGTGGACGATTATGGACTTAT
Organism: Fraxinus americana; assembly: GCA_035079005.1. Lineage (NCBI taxonomy): Eukaryota > Viridiplantae > Streptophyta > Magnoliopsida > Lamiales > Oleaceae > Fraxinus > Fraxinus americana. Next base: position 6,648,190 of record CM068726.1, on the reverse strand, counting down.
GCTATCTAATCTTCCCGAGCCATAAGGAAGACTAGCCGGTCAGTTCCTAGGGGGTATAACATTGATTCATACAATGCTCCATCTCTATGGTCTCCTCCTCTTCTTGTATCTTCAATTAGTCCAGCTGCAACTTGTATCCTATACTAGTTGGCACGCAGGCCTAAATAATGTTGGACGCGCAGGCCGATAATAATAACAACGGACTCCCAGGTCCAAAATAAATAAGAGCTCGTAAGCCCATAAAACAACAAGAATAAAACTAACCATTCAACAAATCCACATGGTCGAGTCCATAATCATCCACTAATTAGACATCCATCAAATAAATGCTTTCCTATATAATATCTAATATTATATGCAAACATGTTTCAAATTTCTAGCAATTAAAGTCGTCTAAACTAATTTAGACTAATGGATCGGAACAATTAAAGAATTAATTAATCAAATTAATTAATTAATTTAATTAGCGGATTTATTTAATTAAAATCAAATTTTAATTAAATACCAAATTAAAGTCCAACTCTAATTCCAATAAAATTTTAGGGCAAGATAATTTAATTAAAATCAAATTTTAATTAAGTGTCAAATTAATATGGTTGAATTTAATTAAAATCAAATTTTAATTAAATACAAAATAAGAGTCAAACTCTAATTCCAAAATATTAGGGCGAACTTATTTAATTAAAATCAAATCTTAATTAAATACCAAATTAGAGTCAAACTCTAATTTCAAGAAAGATTTTAGGGTGAGACAATTTAATTTAAAATCAAATTTCAATTAAATGTCATATTAGAGTCCAACTCTAATTTCAACAACATAGTAGGGTGGATAATTTAATTAAAATCAAATTTTAATTAAATATTAAATTAAAGTCTAACTCTAATTTAAAATGAATTAACATTTTAATTTAGGATAAAACTCCTAAATAAAATAAATTCAATTTAGGGTCAAAGTTTAATATTTAAGTTAAAATCCAATTTTAACGAAAATATAAAATCGTTAATTTTTAAATAAAATTTTAAACGGGTCAATATTGAAATTTTAGGTCAAACCATTTGGAAATTAAATTAAAAATCATTTTAATATTTAAATTCAAAACTATTCTGAAAATTGCAAATTGACCCAAGTTTAAAATTAAAAGGAAGCCCTTCAATTTCGAAAATTGCATGACAGAACCTTCATTTTAAAACAAATTGCAAACAGACCCCAACAATCATAATTGCTTGCGGGGGCCTGCAATTTCAGAAATTGCACCAGAGGCCCCCGCCTCCACCCTTCTCACCCGTTTCAGAAAACCTATTTTTTTTTTTTTGGTTTTTCTTCTCGGCGCCGACAGCAGCCGACGCCATGACTTGGGACCATGGCAAGGGCTCACCTTTCGGGTTAGTCGCAGCAGCTGATCGTCCGGCGATCGCTGCCGCTGCCATCCCGCAGCGCGCTGCCGCCACATTGCGTTATCCCGCTGGCTTGCACCCATCACGGTAGCGGCCATTGCCGCTAGAATTTGTAACAATTTCTAACAAACACAAAGTAGGCTCTGATACCACTGTTGGGAATTTACTTAATCATGCACAGCGGAAATAAAACAATTTTCAATTCCCAAACGAGGATCTGCAATGTGTTTAGATAGAAACTGTGATTAGAATTATACCTTTGATGAATTCTGCAAAACCATTTGCTGATTCACGAACTCCAATGATCACGATCTGCAATCCAAGCTGTCCAATTGTCCAGCCTCCAATGGTGATCACACAGAGAACAAGATTGGTGGCTAGGGTTTCTTTTCTTGTACTAGCAAGAATAATAAAAATCCATACTGTTTTCAAACCCTAGTAGTCTATTAATATAAATCCAGATGGGGTCGGCCCATCTATTAAACTTAACCCGGTCCAATATTTAATTAATCAAATTAATTAAATCTGGTCCATGAATTAATTAATCCAATTAATTAATTCGAGTCTATTAATAAACAACTCAATTAATTAATTATCCAACACTTGTCAATTAATTAATTGGTAAATCTCATTCTTCTGATTCTCTTTTGTGTGTGACCCATTAGGTTCCCGATCACGATGCCGAACGACGTGAATTATTAGTTTGATCTAATCAAAATCGATAAATTAAAATGCCCTTTTAATTTATCACTAATTCACTTTCGTTGTCGCAGATTGACATCTAGCAATGTATCAGGGCAATACATGTGACGGGAAATATCACGTAGCATGACAAAACCAAACTTGTTCGTTTACCGTGAAACTATAATCCTTTCGTCAATATGATCCGATCAATTATGAGATATGGATATGTGTCAATCTCAATTATCGATCATATCTTTTATCCCACTGTTAAGTCAATGTACGCCGAAAACTCTTTTCCGACTTATGAGTTCACCTTGGCCAAGGATTTCATTATTAACTTAACTGGATAAAATGTAGATCATAATCTCTTACTATCTAAGAGTGACGAATCCTCTATTGATCATTCACAACTTTCATATGATTCTTGACATACCCAAACAATGCTGTATTAGCGACCTTTGACAGAGCAACATCCAACACCACCAAAGTATGTCTGCCCTCATATAAGGTACTATGATGACCTCCTCAAGTCAAAGGACCAATTCCACTACCGAACGTTAGAGATTAACCACTAACACTTAGATAGTTATCCATGTGGAATCTCTCAGCGGGTCTCCAATATTTTGTTCTATAACAAAATATCTACGTGTTCATTCAAGTGTCACCACACTTTACCTTGTGAGATCAGCTACTTACTTCACAAGTAAGAATGCCACACGCGATAGTCTATCCGTAATAACGATATCCGTATCTCGTTATTACTTCGACCACGGACGATTTAAGATTCAGTCATATGTAATTTGTATCTCACAATCACAACTCCTTGTGATTAACAAATCACCAAGACTTGAATCTACGGATTCTATTATTTAATTTATTAGAATATTAATTCAATTAAATAATAGATATTGCCATATATATGCATTGATTATATATATTCAAAGTGTTTATGTCCAAAGTTGATTGGACCTAGGGCATAACACTTACAGCTTGTAAATGCAATACATGCCATTGCCAACATTTGTGTGCATATTATGCAGCAGAGATGACAGTAATTGGTTTTTCATGGTTCAGTTTTGGTGGATAAGCTCTAGGGTGCATGGGCAAAATTAGGATGGGGAATGGATTATGTACGAGTTAACTACTGACCACAAGGCGATCATCTTTATAATTTGCTGGACTAGATGCTGCTAACAAAAGATGTAATTGAACAATAACCACTAATAAAAAATGGAGCCCAGATCTTTAAAAAAATTTGTTTTTAAAACAAACCGAGGCTATGGAAGTGTTCAAAAAAGGCCAAGGGAATAAAAGCTTTTCCGCATTCACGTGCTTGATTTGCATCAGTTAACATTCTTTCCAAATAAGCACTTTTATAATTACTAGTTGTATGCCCCGTGCAATGTTACGGTAATGTTAGTGTATCAAATGTAAATGAAAAGTTAAATAATTCTGAAAGTTCAGTAAGTATATATCTAACATAATAATTAGTTAAATTTCATAATGATAATATTCTAGTAAAATTCAAATGAAAAGTTTTTGGCAGCCAAAAAATTTTAATTCACTTTCTCTCTTCTTATTAATCACACATTCTCTTAATAAAATAATATCACACATAGACCCACATCGCGGACACTGGTGTGCGCAAACTGGATTACTTCAGAAGCTTTTAATAAATAAAATTCACAATTTTGGGGAAATCAGTGAATACAATGAACTTAGTTTTAAACGTAATTTCATACATTTAAAAACAGAGTACAGACAAATAGATAACAAAGTTTTGTAAGTTTTCACCTAATCCTACGTAGATCCTTAGGAGCATATTTTTGAGAAGGCATCTCTATTCATCTCAGTAAGAATCCAACATTCCACTCAAAATCCAAACATATTGAAGTGATGTATCATTGGATTTAAGATGCACTAGAGATGAAGTTACCGCTAGAGAAAATCCATACTGATGAGAATGGTTCAAATATGATGATAAAGTCATTGCCTATGAAGAAACTACAAGTATGTCGAATGAAAGTGGGGTGTTCCCTCCGCATGATGGAAATTAATTGTTTTGGGAAGTTGGGACCACTTTCCACTTTGACCCAAAACAACACAAAAGGTAAAATAATAATAATAATAAAGGTTAGCTTTTTTGCTTCTTCCAAAACGGAGAGAGAAGAACAAGCGAGGAACATAAATTTCAGATATTCTTGCCAATGATCAAGGCTCATTTGTGGTATGATTAAACTGAAATTTCAATATGTTTTTCTTGGCGAAGTGAGTTACGTTTTGGCTGGAGCTGATCGTTCAGATTCCTCTCCATTTCTTTGGACATTACACATTTGTTTAGTGAGATTTTCTCCTTGTTATTGTGTGTATCTATTTTGGGAATGATGTTGTTGTTGATATCCAAGAACTATTTGCGTTCTTGATGTATTGGTAGCCTTTGGAGTTTTATCTCTAAAGATTGACTGTATATCCCATTATTTTCATAGTGGAAGGCTTGACTGGATTAGGTCCCCATTTTTTTCCCTTGACACTGAAGGGTTTCCTCGCAAACAAATTCTCGTGTTCAACTGTTTACTTTTCTTGTTGATCATGTGAGTTACTGGAACCAGGTATTATTATTATTGTTGTTGTTGTTGTTGTTGTTGTTGTTGTTGTTGTCGTCGTCATTTTAATTTTACACCATTGAAGGGTTGAATAAATTTTATCGCTGTGTGCCTGTTTGCTTTATTGGTTCAATCTCAACACTTTCTTCTTCTTCTTCTTCTTCTTTTTTTTTTTGTGTCAATTGAGTTGACCTTTGACTCGTGGGATTAGAGTTGACAAAATTTTTGGCCGACACCCGGCTCCGAATAGTAAAATGGGTGGGAATGGGAAACATAATCCTCGTTCCCAAATCTTTTTATTTCATTATATTTTTATATTTTTAAATTTAAATTGTATTTAAAAAATTACAAAAATAAATAATTAATTAAACGCCATCCCGCTAGACTTTTGAATCCCAAAACAAGACGGGGACGATAATGGCTGCTCTAGCCAGTTGGCATTGCTACATGGGAGCAAAATTGCAAAGCAATATATTGAAAGTACCATATTTTTAGTTCTATTGAATATTTGAAATATTTACAAGACAAAGATTATACTTTTTAGTTCTAATGTTTTTTCAGAAAATATATCATCGCGAAACATTTCTCATAGAGTAAAGAATTTCAATAATGAGCCTTGAACATTTAAAGAAAACCTACTTAGTTTTTCGACCAATACTAATTCTTTTCTTACCTCACTACACTTGATGTCATTCCATTTAAGAATGGGTTAAACTCGGGCAAAGTTTTTAATAATAACAATAATAATGGCGAATTGAATAATGATATCTAGCACTATGCAAGTTGAGATCTACTGTCCATTTATACCGTCCAATTTATTGTCCACCCAATTATAAATTGACACATCATGAAAAATTAAAATTAATTTTCAAGTTGGAAAACTAAAATTGATAACTTTAATTTTCCAAGATGTGTCAAGTTAGGTGGATAGCAAAAATGAACAGTAGATGTCAACTCTTCGTGGTGGTCTAAACAATGCCTATTGAGAAGAAGAATACAAACCTAAAATCAATACAAGTTACTTGCATTTCTATTAGTAATCATTTCTAATAAAGGACATAATCTTAAGATAATCATTTATAATTAATTAATTATGAAAAAGGCAATTCAACAATATTAAATAAAAGATAATAGTAATTCATAGAAATATAAATGGCAAAGGTGGTCATTGAAAAAAAGGCCACAGAAGGAGATGCTTTAAGGTTGTTGGAACAGAAGAAGCTGAACTTGAAGGCAATATTACTTGCTTTTATTTATTTTTATGGGTCTCACTCTCATTGCTTGCTTATTTTGTTTTTTTGTCCTTCTATGGGTCTCCCATTATTTTAAATGTGGTGTGACAACAAGATTGTTGAGATTAATGAAAGATATTAGGTCAAGTTGATGGATTATTTACTTTTATTTATTTCAATGGGTCTCACTTTCAGTGCTTCCACACCCCCCCCCCCCTCGCCCTTTTGGTCCTTATACGTGTAAGTCTTGTGGTTAATGTCTAGATGAAGTGAATTATTCTCTCATTACCGCATTAAGAAAATATTATTTCTTTATTTTATTATAATCTTTATTTACTTAAATTAATAAAGAGACTTTCATTATTAATTTACCGAAATAATTCATATGTTAGGAACGACGTACACATCTATGATGCACTATTACTAATAAATAACAACAAAATTATGACATCTCACTACTATTATTTTTATTATACAAAAGTTCAACTTTTACGTAAAAACTGTTCAACTTTCGCACCATCTTATTTATTTTCAACTCATTACATCAATTTTTACACAATAGTGTTTCCTTTATTTCCATAATTTTAATTCTCAACAATTAATTTATTTCAAGAATGATTAATTACAAATTCTATTACACTAAAATTACTAAATTAGAATTTTTATTTAATTAATTAGAATATTTTGTTTATTATAAATGAAAAAAACCATTACATTTAATACCACAATTAAAAAATATTACATTTAACATCACAAAATAAAAATAAATTTATATAAAATGTAAAAAAATCACAAAAGAAACATAAAAACTTTTGAATAGTCCTAATTACATAAAAAAAAATACATATAATTACGTTCTAGTGCTAATTTCTTCTTAATTTGTAATTATCAAATTTGTCACGTATGAATTTTAATGAGTACTTTGAATGGCAATTCCCTTTTTTATAAAACATATTTTATAAATAAATAAAAAAGGAAAAATCAACCACTAGTCCACCAACGGCAGAATATTCCCATCTCTGTCACCGCCGAGTTGAGTTGGGATGGTGGTCGGGATTTGTTGGGCGGGTGAGGCCGATACCAGTGGTGGTGATACTCGACGGCCTAGGGGGAGGGATGGTGGTTTTTTGGAGGTGAAAGTCGACGGTAGCAGAGATGGGAAGATTCTGCCGGTTGATGGACTAGTGGTTGACTTTTCCATTTTTTTTTTAATAAAATATGTTTTATAAAAAGGGAATTGCACTTCAGGTCCTCCAATTTTGAAGGGGCCATGTTTTGTTAATTTAGGTTTCAATTAGAACAAAAAAGTCCAAAAACTTACTTCAGTGACCATTTTTGAAAGTGTCTGAAAGTTGAGTGACCCGTTTATGCAAGTTTCGAACTTCAGTGACCATTTTGTAATTTTGTTGTAACTTCAGTGACCATTTGTGAAATTATGATAAGTTGAATTGAAATTCCATTTTCTATTCCTTCTTCAAGAGAAGATTTTCCTAAGCCATAAGTAGAACAGGAGAAATTTAAACATTTTGCAAAGCTTAACCTAAGGCAAACCCAAAACAGCTTAATTGATTTGCCTAGTCCAACATAATTATTAACTTAAGGAATCAGAGCAAACCCAAGCTGAAAAGTGAAAAGTATTTGTGATCTTAAGATTCTGTTCAAGCATGGGTCATTTATATTTCTAAGCAGTTCTCTAATGAGTTACAGAAGATTCAAACTCAACCCGAGCCTTTAGAGCATATTACCAGCTCTAGGGAACATTTAAATGTTAATTGATGCACATCTACTTAATAGGTCAATGATTCTGCACTTTGTTCTTCCATCCTTTAAATCTGACAATTATGCTGGAAGTACAGGAGGAGTTTCACAGGCGCTTTACCGGCTTTTGAATTGTGATGATGTGGCACTTAAAAAAAAAATAAGCACAGTGAAATGAATGGAATGCGAGGGAAAGCTATGGCAATTTCCCACAATTCCATGCCCCATTTTCAGAAAAATCACTATTTCCCCATTTTTGGACCCTCAATACCCCTCGTTTCCCCATTTTTTGACCCTCACCCACGTCCAGCTCGCACCCCATTTTTGCTCCGACGAGCTCGCTCTCTGATTTTCGGATCGGAAGCCTCACCTCCGTCCAGCTCCTATAAATATTCCCACCATTCACCTCCGTCGAGCTCCCCACTTTCGGATTGGTCTCTCCTCAGTCGAGCTCCCCACAAATATTCCCAACATTCACCTCAGTTAAAATATCTGAGAATAAAGAATAAAGAGCTAAACAAGAAGCTGGAGAGAATAGATATTCAATTAATTAAAAATCAGTACAAGTAAGGTGATACATATATACAAGGAGATGAGTAGAGAGCAAGATAACAAACAGGGAATATACGTGAGGAATGAAATTAGTTACAACAATAAAAAGTGGTCCCTAACAGCTCAAGATAGCAGCTCACGATAGCAGCAATAGCCTCAGGTTTGCTTAACTAACTCAGGTGTGGAAATAATCTTTACATCCTCCCTCAAGCTGGAGTTCATTCCTTTACTCCAAGCTTGTCTTTTAGAAACAATAATCTGGTTTGAGACAGAGGTTTAGTCATGAGATCTGCGGTTTGATCTGAAGATGGAATATATTGTACTTTGTGCTTCCCTTCAAGGACTTTATCTCTGACGAAGTGTATATCTAGTTCGATATGTTTTGTCCTGGCATGATAAACGGGGTTAGAAGCTAGAGCACTGGCACTGATATTATCGCACCACAGGATAGGGGGTGAATAAGGTTTCAACTTGATTTCTTGAAGTAGAGACTCAATCCAGGTGATTTCAGCTGAAACCTGTGCTAGAGCCCTATATTTTGATTCCGTGCTAGATCGTGTCACCACCTGTTGTTTCTTTGAGGACCAAGACACCAGGGTGTCTCCCAAGTAGACACAATATCCAGCTGTCGACCTCCTGTCATCAGGGCAAGACGCCCAGTCAACATCAGCAAAACCTGTGATATCAATATTGTCTGCCCTTTGTATCCAAATACCTTGCTTGATAGTCCCTTTAAGATACCTGAAGATTCTTTTAACTGCTTTCCAATGGATATCAGAAGGAGCTTGCAAAAATTGACTTAATGTGTTCACTGAGAATGAAATATCAGGTTGTGTATGGCTGAGGTACTGCAGTCCACCTATGGCACTTCGATACAGAGAGAAGTTCTGCATTTTCTCACCATCATCTTTGGAGAAATACTTCCCTACTATCATAGGTGTAGTACAAGGCTTCAAATGCTCAAGATTAAATCTTTTTAGTAGGTCCTTTATGTATTTAGTTTGAGTGAGGTGCATTCCCGATTCATTCCTACTTACTTCAACTCCCAAAAATTGATGTAGCTCTCCCATGTCTTTCAGTGCAAACTGGGTATTTAGTTTGTCGATAAACATTTGCAGAAGGTTGTGATCATTTCCAGTGACTACTATATCATCCACGTATACTAAGCAAAAAATCACCTGCTTGTGATTCATGAGAAAGAAGAGAGAACTATCTGCCCTGGAATTGGTGAATTTCCAATCTAAAAGCGTCCTTTTTAGCCTTTCATACCACGCCCTAGGTGCTTGCTTGAGTCCATAAAGGGCCTTTTCAAGCCTGCAGACAAAGGTAGGGCTCTTCTTGTCAACAAATCCTTCCGGCTGATTCATGAAGACAACTTCATTCAGTTTTCCATTTAAAAATGCATTGTTGATATCCACTTGTCTAACACTCCATCCTTTTGAAACATCAATTGAAAGGATTATTCGTAACGTAGATGCCTTTATCACGGGGCTGAAAGTCTCATGATAGTCTACACCTGAGGTTTGTAGGAAGCCTTTGGCAACAAGCCTGGCTTTGTGCTTCAGAACTTTTCCATCGATATCACGTTTAATCCTGAAAACCCATTTGCTTCCTATCACCTTTTGATTTTCCAGTGGTGGTACAAGTTTCCAGGTCTCATTTCTGATTAATGCCTTGTATTCTTCGTTCATTGCTGCTTTCCAATTGGCATCTGACATAGCTTCGAGTGCATCATTTGGTTCAGTTCTGCTTGGGTCCATTCTGAACTGCTGACATTGTGTTGAATATACCTTTGGTTTGAAAATACCAGATTTACTCCTTGTGGTCATAGGATGTTCAATAACCTGTCTATTTAATTCTGTGGCTTCAAATTAATTTCCCTCATTTTGCTCATGAAATTGCTCAACGTCAACATTTGTAGTTGTCACATCCTGTGAACTTTCACTGTGAGTATGTTCATTTCTGCTATCTGAATTTTCATTTGCCTCTGGTATCTGATTTTCAGGCAGTGCTGGTTGATCAGAACCTTGAATTGCTGCAGGAAGAGTTTCACCATAGTGGCTTGTATCAGTTGAGCATGTCTGATCAGAGTTAAGAGAGTTTAGATAAGGAAGATACTGAACAATAGTTTCAGGACTTTGAGTGTTATTATGTTTGTTCAGGAAGCCTGACTTGAAGGGGAACTCATCTTCATTGAAAACGACATGCCTGGATAGGTAGACTTTTCCTGTTGGACTGAGGCACTTATAGCCTTTATGAGAGTTGCTGAAACCAAGGAAGACACATTTAATTGAGTGGAAACTGAATTTGTGAGATTGGTAAGGCCTAAGACATGGAAAGCAAGCACAACCAAAGATTCTAAGGGACTTATAATCAGGTTGCTCATTAGTTAGGACTTGACAGGGAGACCTCATTTTGAGAGTAGGAGTAGGTAGCTTGTTAATGAGGTAGACAGCTGTGTGAAAAGCTTCCCACCAGTAATGTAATGGCATATGTGCTTGAGCAAGAAGAGTTAGGCCAGTTTCAGTGACATGCCTATGTTTTCTTTCAGCTCTTCCATTCTGAGCTGAGGTATGAGGGCAAGATAGTCTCATTTCAATGCCAGATTGTTGAGCTAGGTTGGTAAATGCCCTGAATTCACCTCCCCAGTCTGACTGGAGAGTCTTTATTTTCTTGTCAAACTTGTTTTCAACTACATTTTTAAATTCAATGAAAGATGTTAAGGCTTCAGACTTGTTTTTCAAGGGGTATATCCAGGTGTGTCTACTATAATCGTCTATGAAGAGGATGTAATATCGAAAACCAGAGGTGGACTGAATGGGTGCAGGACCCCAGAGGTCTGTGTGGATAAGATCAAGAGGTGCTGATGCATGTGAAGTAGATAGTTTAAATGGTAAGGAATGAGATTTTCCCAGTTGACAGGCATCGCAGAATTTACTAATCTCATTTTCAATTTCCTTTTCATTACAGATTTTGAGGACTTGTGACATCACAGGACCTGTAGGGTGTCCAAGCCTCATGTGCCACAATTTTCGATTTTGACTCATACTTAGTGACTCTACTTGACTGAGCAACACAGACTGAAGAACTCGATTTATTTGGATGAAATGACTGTTGATAGGATGATATCTTAACTTGATCTGGGAGCTCGATTTGATACAAGCCGTCTTTAAGTTTCCCTTCCAGCAGCACTTCCTTGGTCTGTTGATCCTTCATAGCACAAAAGTTAGAGTGAAATTCCATAAAAACACCATTGTCAGAAGTCAATTGAGGGACACTCAGCAAGTTTTTCTTAATTGAAGGCACTAATAACACATTACTGAGAACTGGGGATTTATTATTATGCGTGTTCAAGTGATTAGCGCCAATGTGAGAAATTTGAAGTTCATTTCCATTACCAACAACAAGTCTTTCCTTACCACCATATTCACGTGCATCATCAAGATTCTCCCTCTCAGCAGTGACATGATTACTGGCACCCGAATATGCAAACCATGCTGGATCTGAAAAGGTCTTGGATGAGGCTATGAGAGCAGCTGGTTCTGAAGGGTAGGTTTGATAGTTATTGTCAGGTTTGGTACCTATGTACCTATCATCATATCGGTTAAAACATTTGGCTGCTGAGTGATTGTTCATCCCACAGATCTGACATGGCCCTTTGTTTGCAATTTGCCTACCTCCTCTGCCTCTGTTTCTTCTTCCCCTGTAGTGATAGTGTCTTCCACCATAATCAGTTCTTCCTCCTCTGTTAGTGTTTGCTCTGTGGCTGAAGTTTGCTGAGGCTTGGCTTAGGTTGACTGAGGCTAGGCTATTTTTCACAGTACTTAGATGTTCAATCCGACTTTCATAAGTCATAAGGACTGACTGTAGTTCATACCAGGAGATTGATTCTCTGCTATTAATTTGAACAACGATAGGAGTATACTCTTCATCTAAGCCAGCTAACACTTGAGTGACAAGATCTCCATGAGTGATTGCCTTTCCAGCTATTTCAAGATTGTCTACTAGCTGTTTGATTATATTGAGGTATTGATCCATAGTCATTGACCCTTTCCTTACCCTCTGAAGTTCACTAGTTAGGAAGATAATTCTGGATTTATTCATAACTCCAAAGCTCTCTTGAACAGCTTTCCAGAGACTGTAGGCAGTTGATGATCCCATTACTCTCATGGCTATCTCAGATGTCATTGATGAGTACAACCAACCCATCAATAATTGGTCAATTGACATCCATTTGCGATATTCAGCATTGGGTGTCATTTCCACTGTGACCCCAGCTGATCCATCTGTTTGAGTTGCCAGGAATTCTGCTGGACAACTCTTGGTTCCATCAATAAAACCTTCAAGATTATGGCCTCTAATGATTGGCATAATCATGTTCTTCCATAGGAGAAAGTTGTTCCTGTCTAGCTTCACCTGTGGCACTTGAGTGAGAGTGATTCCAACTGGTGTCATTTGATTTCCTCCCAGCAATGGAGGTATCAATGTACTGGAGCTAGGAAGAACGGATTGGGCATTATCATCTGATCCGGTATTAGCCATTTGTGGCTCTGATACCAAGTTAAAATATCTGAGAATAAAGAATAAAGTGCTAAACAAGAAGATGGAGAGAATAGATATTCAATTAATTAAAAATCAGTACAAGTAAGGTGATACATATATACAAGGAGATGAGTAGAGAGCAAGATAACAAACAGGGAATATACGTGAGGAATGAAATTAGTTACAACAATAAAAAGTGGTCCCTAACAGCTCAAGATAGCAGCTCACGATAGCAGCAATAGCCTCAGGTTTGCTTAACTAACTCAGGTGTGGAAATAATATTTACAACCTCCGTCGAGCTCCCCTTTTTGTGGACCGGAAGCGAACCAGAAATTTTCCAACAGAGAGTAGAGGTAACATTTTTTCAGTCATGGATTTAGAAGCTTATTGGGCTTGTTGTGAACCATAACTTGTAACTTCAACTGAACTTGGAAAAATGTTACGTAAATGTAAGTTACCTAAAATCAACCTAACTTGTAACGTGTAACTTGCAATCTGCCATTTACAATCTGCCATTCAAGCATGTAAATTACAATCTGATTTTTCAGTCTGATTTACAAGTGAACCATAAATTTAGAAGCTTGTTATTGGATTTTTTTGAGTTACGATACTCTAATTTTCCTTTCCTACTGAAATTTTATTAGTTCACCCATAATGCTTATCGATTATTTCATTGTAGGAATGGAAACTATGGAAGAGGAGCCTAATGAGTTATTGTTGGGAATGAGAATGTTATGAACGATGTGAACGAAGTTAGAAATGATGCGCTGGGAGGAGATGTGTGAACGTGCCTAAGGTGGGTATGATGTTCAATGATGAAAAAGAAATTTTCGACTTCTACAAGCGATATACTTTTCAAGTGGGTTTTCCAGTTAGGAAGAGGAATTCGAAAAAGGGGGCTGATGGAGTTATGAGATACATAACGTTCACTTGTAGCCGTGAGGGTAGAAGAAGTTATGGTTCAAGCAATTCTTTGAAACAACAACCAACAAGCCAAACGAATTATAAAGCAAGGATCTCTGCGTCTTTATTAAGTAATGGACAATGGAGAGTGAACATAGCCCAACTGGAACACAATCGTGAAACGAGTCCTTCGAAATCGAGGTTGTATCGATGCAATCGAGAATTGACTGCAAATGTCAAACGAAAGCTTGAAGTGAATGATATGGCAGGAATTCCATTGCACAAAAGTTACAACTCTGTGGTGATGGAAGCAGGTTGTTATGAGACTATGACTTTCGTGGAGAGGGATTGTCGAAATTATATTGACCAAGTTAGACTATTACAACTCGGAGAAGGAGATGCCACCACAATACAATCATATTTTTCGATTATACAAGCACGATGCCCTGGATTTTTTTCAGTATGGATTTAGATGAAAACTCCCGACTTAAGAATGTATTTTGGGCGGACAATAGGTGTAGGCAAGTGTACAAGGAGTTCGGTGATGTTGTTACCTTTGACACGACGTACCTCACCAATAAGTATGACATGCCGTTTGCCTATTTGTTGGCGTTAATCATCATGGGCAATCAACACTGCTTGGTTGTGGCTTGGTATCTAATGAGGACACTAGTACATTTGTTTGGCTATTTCAGACATGGCTACAGTACATCAAGGTCGAGCACCGCATGGGATAATTACTGATCAAGACAGGGCAATGCAGAATGCAATTCAAATTGTATTTCCGCACACAAAACATAGGTGGTGTTTGTGGCATTTCTTGAAGAAGTTGCCTGAGAAGTCTGGCTATCATGTTGATAAGGCTTCGATCTTTTCGACTATCCACGGATTAGTATATGATTCACAGAGTGCTGAAGAATTCGATGAAAGTTGGAGAGTAATGATTAATACGTACAAATTGTACGATAATGAGTGGTTGTCAGGATTGTTTGAAAATAGAGGTCGTTGGGTACCATGCTTATTGAAAACCACATTCTGGGCAGGAATGTCCACAACACAACGACGTGAGAGTATGAATGCATTCTTCGACAGATTTGTGCATTCGAAAACCTCTTTGAAACAATTTGTTGAACAATACGAAAGAGCACTGAGAAATAAAGTCGAGAAGGAGTTTTAGGCTGATTTCAAATCATACTCGCAAATGGTACCATGCGTAACAAATTACGATATGGAAAAGCAATTTCAAAGAGTGTACACCATTTCGAAGTTTCGGGAAGTGCGGGTGGAGTTCAATGGGAAGGTTTACTGTGATATCATATCTATTTTAGAGGGAATTTCAGGCATGATTCACGAGGTTCGAGAGGATGTCCGATTGTATGGAGAGCGTCGGGTAAAGAAGAGTTTTTCGATTTCCTACTCGAGGGACACATGTGACATTGTATGCAGTTGCCACTTATTTGAGTTCCGGGGGATACTTTGTAGGCACGCAGTCACAGTTTTGATCCGTTACGATGTCACATTACTACCTGAGAAGTTTATACATCGGAGATGGAGGCGTGATGTTATTAGAGCACACACGAGGGTCGCAGTGAACTATGATGGGTTGGTGAATACTCCTGTATAGTTGAGATACGATGATATGTGTAGGGTATTTTCGGAGGTGGCTAACCTCACTGCGGATGATGAAGTGAGGGTTCGTTCGATTATGGAGTGGATCAATGTTCAACAGAAGGAGCTCATGCTAACGAAGTCGAGTTGTTGTACTCATTCGAATCATGCAATCTCGCATGGGTCTGAATCTCGAATCCATTCCGACATTAACGTACTAGATCCAGTGTCGTCGAAGAGGAAGGGTGCGCCAAGAAAACTTCGACGAAAAGGCCCGTTAGAGTCGTCTTTGAAGAAAACAAAGGTATGTTTTATGTTCGCCACAACATTGAATTTGAGTTCGATTCCATATTCCTATATAATTTTATATTTACATACAGGGAAATTCGGCTTCAGTAAAAGGCAAAAGACCGAGAGGTAGACATAGTACCGTGGAAGGGGCTATGCCCGAGGTCGATGCATCTCAAGATTGTTCCTCGCTGACACTGATGTCCAGTTCACAAGTATTTTTGGTATGGCTTTTTTTTTATTGGGTTGGTGTCTATATTTTCATTTACTTCATTGAACTTGATATGAGCCATATGTTGGAAGTTATGTAATGCAGGGTGAGAGTGGTAGCCAACAACAGCTATGATGACAAGCTTGTTGACTTCGCCTTCAAGATTTTCTACTCTTTAAAGTCGTTTGGCTGTCCATAGGCAGAAGAGCAATTGAAGATCTGGTGGTTTTTGGATTTAGAAGCAATACAAGATCTCCAATTCACATATTTAGGGTGTTTTGTATAATTTATGCATTGGTTTTAATTACGTAGAATTTGAAATTTTTTGGGCTGATGATTTGCTTCAGTCAGGTGGTGATGAGGTTTGAAGTCTATTGTGAAAAACCTCATGTTGATAAGTTTACCATGTATGGAAACTAAAGCATTTGAAATGATCTCTTTTGTCTTCAAGCACTTGTTCTTCAAAAAATTCATACTTACTGGCTTGTTCTTTCTTAGGTGCAGTGCTGATTAATTTGATGGAAACTGGGCAGGTTCTTATGTCATATATATGGAAACCGGGCAGGTTCTTAGGTGCAGTGCTGATTAATTTGATGGAAACTGTGTTTATAACACATTTCATTATTCATATATTGAATACCAAGTTGCATTTTTTTTTTTTTTTTTTTGCACTTCTGTAAATTAATAAAGAAGAGAAGATGGAAAACACGGTGAATTTCTTCAATTACTAAATTTATAAAATCAGTGTACAAAGATTGGTAACCATATATTGAACAACTAAATACTAAACAGCTAAATACTAAACATGCCGGCCAACAATAATTTAATCTTCCATACTACTCCGCACATCCTTTTCCCTTGCGAAATGTCACGTTCAATGAGATCTCGACGTCTCGTTTGTCGGCTATTCGAGCAAAAGAGTCAAACATTTTGGGCAAATCTTCGGCTTCCTCATTCGCCACAACATTCTCTGCTTCATTAACGGTACTCGATTCACCGGTTGATTCTTCATTCTTTTCCCAGTTGAAATAGCCGCAGTCGTCACTACAAGTTTTGAATAGCCGCCCATTGTTACCGGTGTTCCTTTCAACCTGAAAACACTTTTGAATTCCATGTCGACACCACGAGCATCGAAGTTTTCTCGGGCAGTCCTTGAAATAATGTGTCGTGCTTCTACAGCTGTTGCAAACTCCAAAATTCGCCCCTTTCATCCTGTGCATCAACACAAATTTGGATTCAACCAAACTGAGAACAAACTCATCCATTACAAACTGAGAACAAATAGAGAAGCACCTATTGACTCCCCTAACTACAGATAGCTATGGCAAAGCAAACAAACTGTGAAACAACACGAATTTGGATTCAACCAAACTGGGAACAAACTCATCCATTACAAACTCGGACCAAACTGAGAAGCACCTGTGGACTCCACTAACTACAGACAACTATGGCAAAGCAAACAAACTGTGAAACAACACAAATTTGGATTCAACCAAACTGAGAACAAACTCCTCCATTACATACTGAGAACAAACTCCTCCGTTACACGAGAACAAACTCCTCCATTCAAAAACTCTGCCATTCAACCAATTTTCACCCATAGCTTGCATTTTATTTCACACATCAACAAAACTGAAAAAAAAAAAAAAAAGAAAGAACTCGGAAATGAACAAATTGAACAAAATCGAACTCATAAATGAAGAAAATTGAAAAGATGCCAACAAAATCAAACTCACAAATGACGCCGTTCAACGAGATTCAAACTCGAAAATTAACGAAATTGAGCACCGAAATTTCCAAGTCACTTCAGGAAAAAAAAATTTGGGTAAAAGCCGGGAAAAACCATACTTAACTGCTTACCCACCGAGGTGTATTGTTCAGTGGTGGTTTCACGCACTCGCCAGTGGAGGACAGTGTTCGAGGTCGACTTCGAAAATGGTCGACTCCAAAGGATTGTCTCTCGCCAATTTCAACAGAATGCTACGGTCGGAGGTAGAAAAGCAATCGCCGCCGCCGTCCCTGTCCCGTCGCCGATGGAATCCAATTCCCACGAGAGGGTTGAATTGAGAAGAGGGAGTAGATGTGATCGATTTTGAAATTTTAGGTTATTGTTCCACCAAACTCTTTTTGTTTGCTTTTGTTTTTATTTTAGTTTTTTTGTTTTGTTTTTCAACTACCACGTCAGCGTATTTTAAAATCCTGTGACGTGCCTGTGAAACTCCTCCTGTACTCCTAGCACGACTGTAAATCTGAATAGTTGATTTCTGATGTTTCTAGAACTTCAGGGCCCAGGCTATGCTTTATTGGTTGACTTGGAAATAAAAACAAGCATAAAAGTTATATCTCCCATAAAATAACAAATATAGAGAACAAATTCCAAGAGAAAAATAATGCAAATGCAGAAAAACCACAAATTCCAAATTTATGGAACTGCAGATGTGTAGTGAAAAGATAACACAGACATACTAACTACAGATTGGTTGTATAACCAAATCTAAATAACAAAAAACGAGAAGTAGAATCAGGAATACAAATAGCACCAGCTAGAATTTAAACAAAATAAAATCAAAAGGATCTGAGCAGCTATGAAGATTTTCATCATACCTTTACAACAGCAATTGAACATGAAATGCACCAGGTCCGGTAGCTTGACAATTTAACAGTGAATATCTCCACATCTTCTTTCCCCGTCCTATCAAATTCTATAATGGGAAAGCTCATCATACAATTACGGATGACCATATCATTCCATGTGGAAAACAGGCCTCGGGCTATAAAAGTTAGGCTGCTTGATGTTTTTCAACTTCTTCAGATTTGATGATGCATATGCCATAGCTTGACGAGGCACTTGCCTACATCCAGATAGATCAATATACTCAAGGTCCCGGCATCCTTCGCATGTGAGAACAAGTCCTTTGCCTGTCAACTTGGAAAACTGGAGTTCAAGTTGCAGAAGACGAGGCATAAATTTTCCAATGGTGGCAACTTCTGAATCCCCATCCTGGGGATAGGCACTTAGATACTCATTCGGAACGATTCCGACATGCTGTGAAGGATCCACCCTATTCATCAGATTCCGCCTAAGAATATACAAGTTAGGACAATGTGATAAAATTGCAACAAGTCATATATAAAATTGCAACAAGCCGGGCCTCCGCTGTGGAGGTTGTTGGTTTTTCTGTACACGAGCCAGGCAGGCCCGGCCCTGAGGCGAGGCAAGTGAGGCCGCCGCCTCAGGCCCAATTCTGGAAGGGGCCTCAAAATTTGGCCCAAAATTTTTTTTTTTTTTTTTTATTTATAACAAACTAGGCCCAACTTGGAGGCCCAATTTAACCTAAAGTCTACCGTCTACCAATTCACAGCCCAGACCTTCCCTTCCCTTCCCGCTCTCAATCTGAAACTCTCCAAGAGACCAAGACTCCAACTCCGACACACTCCGACTCCGACTCCAAGTCTCCAACTCTCCAATCCACCACCAATCGTTTGTTAAACTTCAAGCCGTCGCCTGCGCCGTCTCCCACTCTTCTTCTTCTTCCTTCGTTTTCGAGCTTCGAGTTCCGTCCGCGAGACTGCGATTGACTTGCTTCCTGCTGGTAGACGATTGACTGCTTCCTGCTGGCTGCTGGTAGTGGACTAGTGGTGTAGACGTGTAGTGTAGTCTCTCATCTCTGCCTCTCTGGGTCTGGGTCTGCGACTGCGTGGCCGCGTTCTGGAGTTCTGCTGGCTGCTGGTAAGTGGGCGGCGTGGGTGATGGGCGTGTAGGCGTGTAGCTTAGCTGCTTAGACTTAGACAGTTAGACAGTTAAACCTTAGTATCAGTTTTATGGCTTTTGTTTCATTGTATAATTTCAGTTCGTGGCTTTTGTGAATTCATTGTGATTTGTCCAATTTCAAATTTGGGGATTTTGTGATTTGTCTTATTTCGATTTTGAGCTGCTTGTCTAATTTCAATTTTGTGGCTTCTGTTATTATGTGAATGATTCAATTTTGATTGTCAGTGATTCTACCATTCAATTCTGCCATTGCCAGTGATTCTGCAATTTCAACGTTGAATCTGACTTAGCTTTCTAGTTATCTTATCAGTCATTCAATTGTGAATATATTGTTTATATGTGAATGATTTGTGATTGATTCAATTTCAGGGTTGTGAGAACTGAGATGCAACGCTGGATGCTGGAATAGGGCATGATTCCACAATTTTCGTGGATTTTCTACTTCTCAAGTAAGCAATGGCTTGCTCTAAATTGATATTGAAAATGTTTGAAGCCTTGTCGGCTTATATAATTGTGGCCTTGTCGGCTTAAATAATTGTGGTCTTGTCGGCTTGTATGAATGTTCATTGTAGCGTGTAAGATCAATTGCACAGGCGCACGTTGTCACTGTATTGAATACTTTAATTGTGAGATGATTGAGATATTTTCTAATTGTCTTTTAGGCTAAGTATTGGACATTAGATATTTGAACATACGTCATGCCTCCTAAATATGAGTCCGGAGCTATGAAGAGAAAAAAGAAACGAAAAGAACAGTTGTTGACTCAAAGTCAAGCAGGCGCTATGAACAAGTACTTTAAAAGCAGCAATGTGAATGAGTTGAATGAGGATGAGGATAAAGAAGTGACAAAACCTTCTTGTGTTAATGAAGTAGATGAGAAGGAAGAAGAGGACTCATTTTCTTTAAATGTAAATGAAGTGGATGATAAGGAAGACGAGAAAAGATTTTCTTTGAATTTGGATGATCCTGGGAATTGGAAAAACATTGATCAGAGAACGATAGATTATTTAGTTGAAATGGGTCCGAAAAGAGTTGATGGCATTGTGTTTCCTAAAGATAGTGCAAACAGACATTTTGATTCTTCACAGTATATGCGATTACTACCGAATGGGCAAACAATTGATAGAAGATGGCTAGTGTATTCAGTATCTATGGACAAGATCTTCTGCTTTTGTTGCAAGTTGTTTAAAACACTAAATAATGCCATCAGAATCGGCCAACTGGGTAATGAAGGATTCAGAGATTGGCATAATTTGCATCGTTCTATTAAAAGTCATGAAGGGAATGAGGAGCATTTACGTTGCATGACGAGGTGGATTGAATTGGAGAATAGGCTTCGGTTGAAAACTACAATAGACAAAAGTCTTCAATTGGTGATAGACGAAGAAAGAGAACATTGGAGAAATGTATTAACAAGGATCATCGCCATCGTCAAGAGACTCGCAAAAAACAGCTTGCCATTTCGAGGAGATAATGAGAGGCTAGATGCTGAGAACAATGGCCTATTTTTACAAATGGTGGAAATGGTTAGTGAGTTTGATCCAGTAATGCAAGAGCACGTTCGGCGGGCTAAAGCACGCGAGATTCAGTATACATATCTTGGCAAAACAATTCAAAATGAGTTGATACAGTTGTTGGCAAATGAGGTGAGAAGTTTAATTGTCAAGAAAATTCAGCATGCAAAATATTTCGCGGTTATACTTGATTGTACTCCAGATGCTAGTAACGATGAACAAATGTCTTTAGTAATACGATGTGTTGACGATACGACAAACTTGCCTACAGTCGAAGAATATTGGCTTGAATTTTTGAAGGTAGATGACACAACAGGGCTTGGACTTGCAACTGAGCTTCAACAGGTTTTGACCAAACTTAATCTTGATGTTGATGATATTAGAGGGCAAGGGTATGACAACGGATCTAACATGAGCGGGAAGCACAAAGGTGTGCAAAGAAGAGTCCTTGAGGTGAATCCCCGAGCTTTCTATACTCCATGTGGCACTCATAGTCTGAATCTAGCATTGTGCGATATGGTGTATTGTTGTTCTAACGGTGTATCCGTTTTTGGAGTGATACAACGCATCTACACATTGTTCTCCGCTTCTACCAAACGGTGGAAACTTTTCAAAGATAATGTACAAGGCTTGACAGTGAAGCCATTGTCACAAACACGTTGGGAAAGTCATGTTGACAGTGTGAAGCCTGTAATGGAGCAACCGCACAAATAAGAGATGCGTTACTTGAATTGGAAGTAAGTAACGAAGAGGCTAAAATAAGGAGTGAAGCGGTCGTTAGCAAAGAATGAGTCGTCTAGTTTTGAGTTTTTGCTTGCATTGATTATACGAGTACAGGTTGTTGCGTGCAGTCAATATTGTGAGTAAATTTCTTCAAACTGAAAATATGGACATTGATCATGCTATCGACCTCTTGCAAGGGCTTGTTTCATTTCTTGAAGAATATAGAGAAACTGGATTTGCTATTGCCATGGATGAAGCGACAAAGAAGGCAAACGAAATGGGAATTGAAGCTGTATTTCGAGAAAAACGTATAATTCGAAGAAAAAAACATTTTGATGAAAGCGAAAGTAATGAAATAAAGCAATCGGTCAAGAATCTTTTAGAGTTGAATTCTTTGTTTTTGTAATAGATCAAGCTCTATCTTCTATGAGGACTCGATTTGAACAATTCAAACAATATGACGACACTTTTGGGTTTTTGTTCAATTTGAAGAGGTTAAGGGATGAAAGTCCTTCGAATTTGTTGAAATCTTGTATGAATCTTGAGAAACAATTAGAACATAATGGGCATTCGGACATTAGTGGAGATGATTTATTTTCGGAATTATTAGTCCTGCGGTGCTATATACCAAATGCAGCAACGAGAGCAATTGAAGTGCTACGGTATTTGAAGACATTGGGTGCTTGTTTCCCAAATGCTTATATTGCTTATAAAATCTTGTTAACCATACCGGTTACAGTTGCATCTGCAGAAAGAAGTTTCTCCAAATTAAAGTTGATCAAGACTTACCTCCGATCAACTATGTCACAAGAAAGATTGAATGGATTGGCTATGCTATCAATAGAGAAAGATATGGTTGCACAATTAAATTATTCAGATTTGATTAATGTTTTTGCCTCTAAAACAGCGAGACGAATAGTATTTAGCTGATTTTTTGAACTCTTGCCGGTTATGTTACTTTATAATATATATAAATCTTTTGTTCTTTATATTTGTTTGTTGTTATACACGTCAGTGTTAAGTTTGCAATACGTTGCATAATGCGCGGTTGGATTTTGCGTTTACGTTGATCTCCGGGGGCCCAATTTTAGGACTTCGCCTCAGGCCCCGCCGATCACAGGACCGGCCCTGGAGCCAGGTCTTCGCGTCGTCTAGGGTCGTGCTGCCGAAGTCTGCAGTGGGTGTGCCGTAGGGGCTTTTGCCTGGGCTTGTGGTCTTTTGGTTTGGTTTGTTTTGTTGTTGTGTTGTATTGTAGGTTTAGTTTTGTTCGTTTTGGTGTTGTTTTGGCATTTGGACTTGGTGTCCATTGCATCAGCGAGACTCTATTGTTTTAGAGTTCTCTCTCTCTTCGGAGAGATTTAGAAGTGTAGACAATGTTTGTCACTTTGTGTGTGAGGTGCCTAAGTGCAGATTGCGTTACTTGGTTTACAGTCGAGTTTCCTGTATTGTTTAGTACAAGTTTAGTCACAGTTGTACTTTGACTTGTTGAATGAATCGTCCATTTGATCAAAAAAAAAAAAAAAAATCAGTGGTTTGGAGTGGAGAGATGGAAAAATTAGGTGGAAGTTGACTTTTTGATATTCAGACTATTACGTTATGCTTACGTAACCTCAGTTTACACGAAAACGTGATTATATACAAACAGTAATGTTATCCATCTGCATGTAATGAACATATAAGTTAGTTAGTCAAATAGTACGTTGGGGATACGTTAACAATTTTAATACTATAACAAAAATTCAAAAATCTAACATAAAGCTAAGATAACAATATTGAAAAAATTGTTAATAAGTCGACAATACAGTAACAATTCAATTATAAACTATTATAAATACATCAAAAAAACATAGTGATGGCTAAATGTTAAATATGTCGTACTTATCCAACAACTCGAAATTGAGTGTGAAGCGATCGATAGTCTAGCAGTAACCAATCGTCAATCAAATTAATGATGGTGCAATAAGAATATATCTATATTTATAAAATAAAAAAGTATCAAAACCTGAGTTTTAACTTAGAGCATCATTTTTATATACATAATTATACAAGATACACAATTATACAAGAAAAATATCAAATTCTTGCAATTAGTTCTCTATTTTTATTCTCTCTTTTCGTTTCATGTAAATGGGAAGGTATATTTGTTATTTCATATATTTTCATTGAGAAATTGGATAAAATTGATGAAAATAATGTTTTTCACAATGAAACGTGGGAATAAGGGTGAAAATGCAAAAAATTATTAGTATGAACGTTTTGTACACTAAAAGTTAAATATATGAACGTTTTGTGATAATAAGCCAAAAATAAATAAGATTATTCAATAGTGAATTTCCAGAAAATACAAATTTATTATCAAGAAAGCAAGAACATTATCAAAAAACAAATATTTTACAAAGTAACGATAAAATATTGAACATGATCACTCACAAACAAACTAAAGAAAATACACTAAAATTACATGAAACTCTCGAAAAACATGACTGTCGCTAAATCGTATTACACACAACACCCGTTATTGACACAATAAGAAAACACTCCAATGTCCATACTCAATTTTGACAAGCAGAACGAGAAATATTCAAGAACTCCACATCAATAAATATCCTCAGTTTGGTGACTCAAAGTTACCCCTGACATACAAGACATTCAGAGAAACAAAATTAAATGTATAAAAGGAGACACTTAATTATCAATGGCTGCTATCAATTTAAACTCGAACAGATACATGAAGGGTTAGCAATTATTAATTTTGTAATTGTTTGTTATCACAATATAAAAATACATGCATGATGCATACTCGTGCAAAAGAATCCTAACTTCTTGAATTCTGAGTCACTTCAGTTCAAGAACTCTTATCCCATGTTTTTGTGTTTGGTAATCTTGATTGGATATAACAATTAAAATTTTTGTAACACATCCCTTAATTATACTCAATATCGCCTACTCCAATTTACTAAGGCCCTTTTTGAGCTAAATTATGATAGAATGAGAATGAAAAATATAGTCGTTATTGGGTCCACACAAGAGATAGAAAATTTGAATTTAAATGTTAATGTGGTGGATAACGATCATATTTTCATTTTAATGAGGTAATAATGTAGATCAAACATGGGCTAAATTATTAAGCTTTGTGTTTGAATTATGAATTTGCATAAACGAATATTTTGGATTATTTTAATTTATAGCACAACAATATTTTACAGAATAGAAAAGAGTATTTTCAATATTTTATTGTGAGGAAAGAAGAAAACAAGGAAGAAACAGTATAAACCATAATAAGAACTAGAAAAAGCACACTAACCTCTTGAACAGTGGTCTGACTTCAAGGCTCCACCATTATTTCGCGTAGTCTATCGGAAACAATTAAGTCTTCTTGGTTGCACACAAACTTGTAAAGCTTTGGCATCCCTGTTTGATCCACAATCAATTCTGGAATTTCTGTTCCTTCAATTGACAACACTTGAAGCTCTGGAAAGCTGCTTGCTCCTGAAAAATCCAGCGTGAATGACCCTTCACATTCACAATATTCCAATGTAAGGATCTCTAATCTGGGTAGTTCCTTTAGTATCTTCATTGGATCCTCAGTGAATTTCATCCCCATAAGGGCAAGGTTGATAAGTTTTGGAGGGAATTTAATTGTGTCTAACGTGAATGGAAAATTAGATTCAATTGCCAGACGCAACTCAGCAAGAAGGTCATAGTGGGACAGGTTTAACCTCTTAAATTTCTGAGTGAACCACAACTCCAATTCTTGGAGCTTCTTCGATATGGGTGTTTTACCAGATATTACATTTATATGTTGGTCATTAATCTCATATAAACACAGCTTTCTCAAGTTGGAGAGTTTTTGTAATGAGCTAGCTTTCAAAATGGTACCAGACACATAATCTAAAGTTTCTATGTTCGGTAAATACACCTCACTTCTGACATTCAAATTTGAGCATGTGTTAGACTCAAACATTTTATCATTGCCTAAGAGTAAATGCTTCAAATGCTTCATCTTGAAAATAGTTCTTGGCAAATCACAATAAAAATCTGCTTGTTGAATATCCAATGTCACCAATTTCTTGAGTTTCCTTATGGTTGCAGGCATCCTTTCAAATCTCCCACTCAAATTAAGGTAAGTCAAGCTGCTCAGATCTCCTATCTCATTAGGAATCAAAGAACGTTCTTCTCTTGAGTTACCGAAACAGAACAAGGTACGAAGTTTTGGAGTTTTAGAATTTGAAAAAGGA
Organism: Fraxinus americana; assembly: GCA_035079005.1. Classification (NCBI taxonomy): domain Eukaryota; kingdom Viridiplantae; phylum Streptophyta; class Magnoliopsida; order Lamiales; family Oleaceae; genus Fraxinus; species Fraxinus americana. The sequence goes on along the minus strand of CM068726.1, from coordinate 6,622,167 downwards.
TATTGACTAGTGTTGTCAATGGTAAGTCTACGGAGCCTTGAAAAAGAATCAGGGTGTATATTATGGGATGTACAAAAGAAGTTGTTCTCCTTGGCCATTTCGATGCAAAAAACACGTAGAAGATCATGAATGCGACAACTTCTTACGCTTCCATCCAAATTTCTCTTAGAAACTTGGATTAAATTTCTGTCACTTAACATTTCTAATTTATCAGCCCCAACGTCATCAGGATTTCGATTTCCGTCAACCGGGATCAATTTCTCCGAAACCCAAGCCTTGACCAACTCAAACCTAGAAATTTCTTCATCTTCGGGGAAGAGCCCAAAGTAGAGAAAAAAAGGCCTCAAGTCAGAATGTAAATCTTTGTAGCTCAAAGACAAGATTTTTGAACAATTATTTTCAGAAATAGTGCTCAAGCTGTAAAGCACCTTATTCCATTCATATTTATTTCTTCTTCTCTGCCGCAACATACCCACCGCAACCTCAATTGCTAATGGCAAGCCGCCACATCTTTTTACTATGTTCCTAGAGACATCTTCCAATTCTATTGAAGGAAATCTCTCATTCATAGTTTCCGAAGAAGATTTGATCAACGCTGAGAAGAGTTCCCAGCTCTCTTCTTGATCTAAGAGTTTCAATTCAATCAAAGAGCTTTCACCACCTATATATCTGCCCACGTCAGTATGCCGAGAAGTAATGATAATTCTGCTACCATTTCTCGAGTTGATGGGAATAACGTTTTTTAACTTATCCCAAGTTTCTTTTTTCCAAATATCATCAAGAAAAATTAAGCACCTTTTTTCATTGAGAAGAGAACGCAAGTTGACCTCCAAATTTTCATTCATCTTTTCCTTTTCAAGGCCAACTTGGTTTGCTATATCAAGTTGAAGCTCTTTGATTTTAGGCTCATTTGAGACATAGACTAGGGCAGAACAAATAAACTCCTTTTGCATTTCTTTATATATTTTTATACCAACTGTAGTCTTACCCACTCCCGCCTCCCCTACAACACATATCATTTTACACTTTGGGTTTGAGCTCCTCAATTTTTCCTTGAGTTCCCGGAATGTATCTTCACGACCGACAACCATTGACTCCGTCGCAACTAGGAATTCTTTTCTTCGATTCCAAACCTCCAAATCTGCATTACCTGTTTGATTTTATGTGGGTCATATTTATAAGATAATTAGTTTAATAATTATAACTTAAAAGGACATAATTATTTGGATAACTACTGTTACAAACCCCCAAATCATCCACCACGCGTTGGATGATGAAGTCTGAAGCCTCAGTTCATCTGCCACGTGGCATATGCTAAGGCTCGTACTCCGCATCACCTCGCCACACCCAAGCCGAATTGACTAAGAGAGCGAACTGATTAATCATGTAACCCCAAGGTGACAAGCAGGGGGGGGGGGGGGGGGGGCCGTAGACATTTTGAGCTAAGGGGTATAATCAAACCATGTACAAATCAAATATTTTAGTCTTGATTTTTGAATGATTAATACTTGACTTGAGACAGTGCAAATTTATATTTAAAAAAATATTTCTTCATTAATATTTTACTAATCATTTCATCTATTTGATTTCGAAGAGTCATTTTATTAATATTTTGTTTATCACAAGAAAATTCATATTTACATTTAAAAATATTATAATGTATTTGATACAAACAATCAATTCAAGTAATCAAAAGAAAAACATATAACTAATATTCAATACTAATAATCAATCAAATAAACACAATTCATTAAATATAAGTCAAATTGGATATAATGAGTTTAGACACATTCTATATACACAGCTTGATAGAAGAAAATACAAATTTAGGTTCTAATTACTTGATAATTTGATTGAAAAATGAAGATATGTAGTAAATATGTTATTTGTAGAGAAATATGATACAAATTTTAAAAAATTAGAAGAATTAAGATTTTGTTAAAAGGCGTGAGGAAAAGAGTAAAAGAGAAAAACTCAAATTTATTGTAATTTTGCCCATGTTTGGTGAAGATTAAAATCAATTTTTTAGTAAATTTTGATAAAAATTTAACAATTATGGATTCCATGAAATATGTTATTAAAATTAATTTTTAACTTTGATTTAGATTTCAATCGATACCAAACACGAGTTTATCAAAAAAAATCCCAAAAGTTGGGGTCACGTGACCTCCCAGGACCCCCGGGTCCGCCAGTGGTGATAATGTGGACCTTCACGTGAGGAGGTGACAAGAGCGCGACTGCAATTTCTACCACAAACCACTACGCTTCATATCCCAAAATCAAATCCTTAGACCGATAGATGGGATGTCTATGTGGCAGACGCCAAAATGTCAAGTCAAGCATTATTATGCCAGGAAGTATTAAATATCTGCCCATATATGGATTGATAGATTGAAACCTATGAATGAATGATCCAGCCAGGATACGAAGCCACGTGCCTCACATCTAGTTCCTCTCTCACCCTTTTTTTGTTATAAATACACACACTTGCACCATTAGAGGGGATTGCCTATTTTGGAAGGAACTCTAGGTTTCTTACACATTATCCTTGTCCCCACATATCCATATTCACGTTCCGACAATCATGCCATCTCACTGACTTGATCGTCATAGTGTTCGCGGCCACTTCCACCCTTGCTGAAAAAGGCCACGAGTGACTAACGGTGTATTACAAACGCATAGAAAAAGGCTTACGTAGTGTTGCATCCTATTGACCACGTGTGAGATTTTCATGGGTCAACAACTACAATAAGTCTTTCCTACTAATTGGAGAAACAAAAATAGCCCTCTTTCTCATATTTATAGAAGACTATCAAATTAAAAGTGCAATTTAGAGATCTTGATTTTTCATATTTATGTTTCTTTAACATGTTCAGGTTTAATTATAATAATGTTAATGAATAAAATTAACATTACCTCCATGAGTATCAACATTAACTTGAAGTTTTACTCTATCGACTTCAATTTTCTGTGCCCGATCTTTGATTTTCTCAATTTTCAGGGAAAAGGTATTGGCAGTGGCACCATAACATAGTATACAGGCAGCATGCTTAACTAATCCAAATGGCCCCTTTCCCTTGTGCGATGCAATCTCTGGAAGGTAAGTGTCCAAAAGATCCTCGATGTCCAGAGCAAGATCTCTCATGTCATTTATCAAGTTAGCTACTTCATTGCTTCCATCTTGTTTCAATTCTGCATCTTTGAGACACGATTTGAAGCGTCTCATCTTGCCTTCGATCCATTCTATGTCGTCCTTCAAGTTATACAAGCGTGAGCCTGCTTTGACAAGTTGTTTGGCACCTATCTCTACTAATTGGGTAATGACTGCTGTAAGTGCTACTGATGCCTCCATCTAATCTTGTTTTCTCTCAAATATAGTATTTGAAATACGATGAATCAAATGAAACTCAAGATTGTGTTTAGCAGTGTAAGATGATAATGGAATGCCTATCAGTGTATAAATATAGTACTCAGTGACTGAGAACTTCACCTACTTTTGCAAGAATTCATTGCAAATGTCCCTACTAAAGCTCCATCTTATCCCTCAAAATCTAATTGCAACCACAAAAGCTATGCATTTCCAATGGAATGACTATCAGTGTATAAATATAGTATTCGGTGACTGAGAACTTCACCTACTTTTGCAAGAATTCATTGCAAATGTCCCTACTAAAGCTCCATCTTATCCCTCAAAATCTAATTGCAACCACAAAAGCTATGCATTTCCAATGGAATAACTATCAGTGTATAAATATAGTACTCAGTGACTGAGAACTTCACCTACTTTTGCAAGAATTCATTGCAAATGTCCCTACTAAAGCTCCATCTTATCCCTCAAAATCTAATTGCAACCACAAAAGCTATGCATTTCCAATGGAATGACTATCAGTGTATAAATATAGTATTCGGTCACTGAGAACTTCACCTACTTTTGCAAGAATTCATTGCAAATGTCCCTACTAAAGCTCCATCTTATCCCTCAAAATCTAATTGCAACCACAAAAGCTATGCATTTCCAATGGAATGACTATCAGCGTATAAATATAGTACTCAGTGACTGAGAACTTCACCTACTTTTGCAAGAATTCATTGCAAATGTCCCTACTAAAGCTCCATCTTATCCCTCAAAATCTAATTGTAACCACAAAAGCTATGCATTTCCAATGGAATGACTATCAGCGTATAAATATAGTACTCAGTGACTGAGAACTTCACCTACTTTTGCAAGAATTCATTGCAAATGTCCCTACTAAAGCTCCATCTTATCCCTCAAAATCTAATTGCAACTACAAAAGCTATGCATTTCCAATCCCATCAGTGCAACTATGGACGTGTTGAGACTTGAGATTTTTTTCGCAAGAGGACAATATCATTAATAAGTAATAAAGTATTGAATAAAAAATATTGTCACAAAATGATCTATTATTGATTCTCCTTGATTAAAATTACTACGCTTACCAACTACCCGCTTATTAAATTTTGATTTTAGAAATATGTTTTTCCTAATTAACTAAATTTAGGAATTTCATCCTAATGGAAATGGTAAACATCGCTATAGAATTCCATTAAAGAAAGTCAGGAATCCAGATTTTATTAATTAATATTGTTTTAAAAATTGAACTGAGTATCGACAATAAAAAGTTAAAGGGTCAAAGATGGAAATGTTCAACCGAGGACAAATCGAAATCGAACTAATTGTATAGAATTATTAAATACATCCATAATAAAACATTACAACTACAAGTCGAAGTCCAATATTGAGTCCAACAATTATAATTTCTAACTTAAATATGCAATTAGTAAATATGTTAATTTATAATTTGATATAATAATTAAGTCCTTGTTTGGGCTTCATTTTAACGAGGTTTTGGAAAAAATATATTTTTGAATAGTAATTTTTCCGAGAATGTGTAGTTAAAAAGTAAGAAAATTTTGGATAATATTTGATAAAAGTAATGTATAAGAACTTAGCACAATCATGAATAAGTTGAAATTTCTTTAACAAATTTATGAAACGAAATCTAGTAGAAATCTCTTCAACAAATTTTTGAAAAGCAAGATTGCGTATTCTAACATACAATCTCTCAATTTAACATGTAAAAAATATCATATTATCTTATTGTCAACAAACATGAAACTAATTCAATCATGTCAACCCACACATCTTATAAAAGAAAATCTAAAATAATGAATTAAAATGTAATAAAAGACAATTAGCTACATTCATCATCCTAACAAATAATTTAACCAATAAATTTGATGAAGAAAATCAGGACAAGAAGAATGTGACATATATATATAAACTGGTAAATTAACAACAATAAGAGAAAAGGATGAATATCTTCAATATTTATCAATCTCAAGAGTCCAAACATCTTCATGCTGGAATTTCCTTTACTTCTTAACTTCTCGATTTGATTTCTCCTACAAGATTGATATGTTACGTCTTTGATTCAATCTCTAGTATGTGGTATTTTTGGTTAGTGGTGTTCCCTTAATGGTAAGAGACTTGGCATCATTTCACAATTGTAAAGCCCTGTTTGACAATCATTATTTTTTTTAGAAGAACGAGTTTTTGAATATTAATTTTTTGAATAATACGTGGTTAAAAATTAGAAAATAAATTCTTGTTTACATGAAAAATATTTTATTGGAAGAAAGTGTTATTGAAAATCAGTATAAAAAATGAGTTTTGAAAAAATAGTTACCAAACAAGGCTAAATTATTATCCCTACTATATTAAAAGAGCCAATCCACAGGTTACTGTTCATTTGTGAAGCATTTTGTCTTTCAATTTTATCCCTCTCAATTAATGTTTTTCCCATTTTATCCCCATCATTTACTGTTCATGGACTATTTTTTGCTACAGCAGCCATTTTTGTTGACTAATTGATTTTTGCAATCGTGTTAGAAAAATATCTTCTTTCCCATGTATATCAATTGTAACATAAATATTCAATTTCACATTTCTGATGAAGCTGTTTTTTATTTCTTATTTTGACAAAAAAATAAATAAATAAAAAGAAATCTTTTCGTTTCAAGGACAGGCAAGGCTTCTTACCTTCTCCGCATAGTACGGAGTTATGCGGAGTGACTCCGCACTATGCGGAACTTACTCCGCACTTGTGCGGAGCTTAGCTCCACATAGCACTCCGCACTATATTAAGATTGTGAGTAATTTTCAATATTGATAGACGTGTAATTGACAAAAATGACAATTGTGAACTAAAAATTTAATGTCACAAGGCTAAATAATCTTGGCAAGTTCAGTTCTGGCTATGCATTTATTTTTTTCCAAGCAAGTTCAACCTATACTTTTATTTCTCTACTATGGCATGAGACATGTTATGTTTAATGAAATTAGTTTGTTGTATTTGTATCCATAATACCAACGTGTCTATCTAATACATAAGAAATCGACATCTTCCCACAAAAAGAAAGTAAAAAAAAAAAAGAATGTAAAAAAAAATGAAGAATACAAAAAAATGGATTTACTCCGCGGAGGGAAAAAGGATTTACTCCGCATAATGCGGAGAAATAGCATTGCTCCGCATTATGCGGAGAAAATCTTTTTTTTTTTTTTTTTTTTTTTTTTTGTGTATTCTTCAGCAGCAATCAAATAAAAAAAAAGGGAGCCAACTTCTATTATGATTTCATAATCCATGTGAAACTAATCCAGAAAAGCATCATGCATCTTTCTAAACTACAAACCCACAATTAGGAAATATAAATAATGTCCAGCTTGAATTCTTTAAACATTGAATGCAGAGACAGAAACTTCAACAACAAAAAAATGCGAGTTTTAGTTTACTATTTGATTTTTCTATGTTGAGGTTTTAATTTTTCATTACTGGGTTGGAAAGAAAACGGTTTCCTTTTTCTATTCCTTTTTCCATTTATATGTTGGTGTGTTTAGGTGCTTGTTATGGAGACACGACATCTCCATAGAATTTGGAGACACGACACTCCATGTCCGTTTGTCTATAGTATATACAATAAAATGTTGTTGCCTAATGGAAAAAAGAGTATAAATATTTATTTCGAATTATTTATTCATTTTACCATTTATTAAATATATTATAAATATATAAAAAAAAAAGTTGGACGACTCCAACTCCGCATAATGCGGAGTTCATGCTCCGTATTTCCGAATTCTATGGAGACATGGTGTGCCGTGTCTCCATAGAATTTGGAGACACGGCATCTCCATAGAATTTGGAGACTTGGCACTCCGTGTTCGTTTGTCTATAGTGTATACAATAAAATGTTATTGCCTAATGGAAAAAAAGTATAAATATTCATTTCGAATTATGAGGAGCAAATCAGTTTTTGCTCCGCATAATGCGGAGTTTATGAGCTCCACATTATGCGGAACAACATGCAGTGTTGCTCCGTATTATGCGGAGCTCATAATTTTTTTTTCTCCTTCATTTGTAAATTATGTTCTTAATTGTTTCCGCTTGCTTCTTCATTTGTTATTTATATTGTCATTTCGTACTAACGCTGTGAGTACTCCACTGTGCTGAATGACTGTACATAATTTTTTTTTTTTAAGTTTCTGTGCAGAGACATGGCTTGCATTCTTCAGTTTTTTTATATTATTTTTTTACGTGCTAACACCAATATATTTCATGTTAGAATTTATTGTGCTACTACAAATTATAGTATCGTCACACTGCTTTTCTGCACCACTTGAAATGAAATTATGGAGTGAGTTAAATGTGCAATTGTAATTATACTGGGGACCAATATTGTAAGACAAAAATTGAATTTGTTGATGATAGGATAATTAGAGTTTGCTTATTATTTTACCTGTTATATGTTAATGGAGTCATTTACGCTATTTGAAATTTGAGCGTTGTAATAATCTTCAATTAGTGTTATCACGTAAAAAAAAAGTAAAAAAATGAAGAATACAAAAAAATAAAAAAGAATAAAATGGATTTACTCCTCATAATACGGAGCAAAAAGGGATTTACTTCGCATAATGCGGAGAAATAGCATTGCTCTGCATAATGCGGAGCAACCGAAGCATTGTCTCCACATAATGCGGAGCTCATGAACTCCGCATTATGCGGACCAAAAACTGATTTGCTTCACATAATGAGGAGCACATCAATTTTATTTTTTTTCATTAGGCAATAACATTTTACTGTATACACTACAGACAAACGGACACGGAGTACCAAGTCTCCAAATTCTATGGAGATGACATGGCACACCTTGTCTCCATAGAATTCGGAGACACGGAGCACGAAATCCGCATTCTGCGGAGTTGGAATCGTCCAACTTTTTTTTAATAATATATTTAAGGAATGGTAAAATGAATAAATAATTTGAAATAAATATTTATACTCTTTTTTTCCGTTAGACAATAACATTTTATTGTATACACTATAGACAAACGAACACGGAGTGCCAGTCTCCAAATTCTATCGAGATGTCGTGTCTCCATAGAATTTGGAGACACGGAGCATGAACTCCGCATAATGCAGAGTACTCTCCGCATTATGCAGAGTTGGAGTCGTCCAACTTTTATTTATTTATTTATAATATATTTAATAAATGGTACAATGAATAAATAATTCGAAATAAATATTTATACTCTTTTTTCCATTAGTCAATAACATTTTATTGTATGTACTATAGACAAACGGACATGGAGTGCCGTGTCTCCAAATTCTATGGAGATGTCGTTCCTCCATAACAAGCACCTAAACAACTCATAATTTTTTTTCTCCTTCATTTGTAAATTATGTTCTTAATTGTTTCCTCTTGCTTCTTCATTTGTTATTTATATTGTCATTCCGCACAACACTGTGAGTACTCCGATGTGCGGAATGACTGGACATAATTTTTTTTTTTTTTTTTTTAGTTTCTGTATGGAGACATGGCTTGCATTCTTCAGTTTTTTTACATTATTTTTTTACGTGCTAACACTAATATATTTCATGTTAGAATTTGTTGTGCTACTACAAATTATAGTATCGTCACACTGCTTTTCTGCACCACCTGAAATGAAATTATGGAGTGAGTTAAATGTGCAATTGTAATTATACTGGTGAACAATATTGTAAGACAAAAATTGAATTTGTTGATGATAGGATAATTAGAGTTTGCTTATTATTTTCCCTGTTCTATGTTAATGGAGTCATTTATGCTATTTGAAATTTGAGCGTGGTAGTAATCTTCAATTAGTGTTAGCACGTTAAAAAAAAGAATGTAAAAAAACTGAAGAATAAAAAAAAATGGATTTACTCCACATAATACGGAGCAACAAGGGATTTACTCCGCATAATGCGGAGAAATAGCATTGCCTCTAAATATCTGATTTCTTCTGTACACTCACAATTGTTGACTTTATATCCTATTCTGAAGGATGCCAAAAGGCAAACGACATCTTCTTCTACACGCTTTGCCCACAACATCAAATCAAAATCCGCTACTACCAAGATTTTTTTACAAAAAATCTCGTAGTTGAGCTTATAAAAACACTTTCAGAATTTTGAGATCTTTGAAATTGCAAAAAAAAAAAAAAATAAATAATAATAATAATAATAATAATAATAATAATAATAATAATAATCCTTCTTTCGATGTTCAAATTTCCCAAGACTGAGAGGATTTTCACCTCTGTGTTGCACTCAAGAAATCACTTGAAATCGAAAATACGCCTTCTGCTCTTACAATGCTGAGGTATGTGTATTCCATTTTCCCAAAATACATTCAAAAGAAATTTCATTTATAGCATGAACTTTGTTTGCCAATTTTATTTATTTCTATTAGTTTCAAGCTTTGAATATGAAATAAAGTTCAGATCATTTCCAGATAAATCTGATATTTCTTTCTTTTTGGGTATTTTTTGGTGGATAAAATATTGTTTTTATCTTAATTATTGTGAGTAAAAAAAAATCGAAGAAGATTGATTCCCTTCTAATTTTGGCTGTGAATTGAAGATTTGGTAATAGAAAATTCAACTTTTTGCTTGATTTCTTTAAGGAATTAGGAGCCTGTTTGGTAACAATTCTCCTTTTCTACAGTAAATCAATTCTCATTTTCAACCACACATTCTTCAATAAAATAATATTTTCCATCACATCAATACTTTTTTCTTCTTTTTCAACCACACATTTCCCATCATATCACTATTCAAAAATCAATTTTTCTCCTAAAAATCCCTACCAAACACACTCTAGATGCTATTTTTGAGAACTTAAAATGGGAATATACTTTTGTGCTGAACAATAACACTATAACAGTGTATTGGCCAAGTTTTCTTTTATGATTGTTTTTTTTTTCCTTTTCTTTACTTTATTAACTTTATTACTCTAAAAACAATATTCTCTCTCATAATATTTTGAATTGATATGCTCTCTATCTTCACGTCATTATTAGGTTCTTTGAAATTTTTCAAGATTGAGATGGGATTCCGTCGTCCATTCAATTTTATTTTTCTTTTTCTTTTTCATTGAATATGCCCAAAATACATTCAAAAGCAATTTTATTTATAGCACGAAACTTGCTTACCAGTTTTATTTATTTATATTAGTTGCAAATATGCTAAATAAGTTAATATATTTCATAGGAATCTTATTTCCACTTAGCTTTCTTCAATTTCTGTTGGTTGCTTTTAGTCTCAACTATTTGGCATATTGTTGTCATGGATGTTCGAAATTTCGATGGAGTTACTGCTCCTTTAAACTTCGAAACAATGTCCTCTCGCCAACAACAAATCCAAAGGCAAAGAGAGCGACGACAACGGTTTCGCACTGGACGCGCCGGTCATCGCGAAAGAATAGCATCTGGACATAACAATTCTGATGCTAATCATATGACATCCAGGCATAATAATTACAATCATGTGCGAATGCAATATCCTATGGTGAATCATGATTTCCAAGATACTGAGGCATCTACATCAAAGAACCAAGATTCTCCTAATTTTTGGAACTCTGAATTACAAAGTAATTTTAATATATTAAATATACCAACCACTTCATATGTATTACCTACATTCGATATTTGTAAACATTGTTGTGCAAGAAGATTTTACAAAGAAAGCAAAGGTTTCTGTTGCTCTGATTAAAAAGTTTATTTTCCTATGCCTGATTCACCCGCTGAATTGTACAAATTATTTACGTCCAAAGAATCCAAAGATATGGAATTCAAGAAGCTTGTAAAAGGATAAAATAACCATTTCGATTTTACTTCATTTGGTGTTAAATACGACAAAAATCTCTTCAAATCATACAAAGGTATTTACACATTCCGGGTTCAAGGGCAAATATACTATTATGTAATTAAACTTATCCTACAAGACAATAAGCCTTCTTATATGCAGTTATATTTTTATGACACAGACAATGAACTTAAAAATCGTATCGAAACTTTATAAAACTTTGTTCAACATACCTTGATCATTTTAATTGAAATTTTGAAGGTAAATCCATATAGTAGATTTTTTAGGTCTCTAGCTAATATACCTAACTTGGAAGAGCACGAAATACACATAAGATGCGATCCAGGTCTTGATCAACGCATTTTTAACACTCCTACAGCATTTTAAGTAGCTGCTATATGGGTGGAAGACGATGCGAATGCTAATGTTCGCATTCGTGATACTATTATACATGGTCATTCTGATGATACACATAGAGTTCATTATTATTACGGTTGCTATAATCTTTTGCAATATACATTACTTTTCCCGTACGGGGAATCTGGTTGGCATGAAGGCATTTGGAGATGCATGACCACATCTGTTCAACCTGCTTCTGAATTTGATGGTGTACCTTCAACAATGACTTCTGCAGTTGAATTTATTGAACACAAGAATGAAGGTTTGTACCCAAATTTTTTTCCACATTTCGCTCATTTGTACCCTGCAATGGTTATAAATGAATGATCACTTTTTTGTAGTGCTTAGTGGAACGAAACATCGATCTCAGGTTTCTTGTCGAGAGTATTATTCATACAAATTGCAAATTCGGCCTTCCAGTAAGTCTATTTTGCTTCACAGTGGTCGATTGCTTCAACAATATGTTGTAGATATATATGTTAAAATTGAAACTGCAAGATTAGACTATTTTCTTAATAACCAAAAAAAATTCAAGCGGAACTTTATCAAGGTATTGTAGACAGTGTTCAAACTGGAGAAACGAGAGGTTGCAACATTGGGAAAAAATTTATTTTGCCACAGTCTTTTACATGTGGTCCTAGAGATATGCTAAGGAGATATATGGATGCAATGGCTATTGTGCAATGTTATAGAAAACCGGATATATTTTTGACTATTACATGTAATCCAAATTGGTTAGAGATTACGCAAGAACTAAAACACAATGACGAGATTCAAAATCGCTCAGATTTAATTGCACTTATATTTAGAGTAAAATTAGAAGAGTTGAAAGATGATTTATATAAAAAAAATCTTAGGCCACGTTGTTGCACATATATATGTTATCGAATTTCCGAAAAGAGGTCTTCTTCATGCACATTTTCTATTGATTTTCAAATACGGCCACAAAATTTGTTATGATGTAGATGTTAATAAAATAGTTAGCTGTGAGATTCCTAACCAAACCAAATATCATCATCTTCATTGTGTTATTATCAAACATAATATGCATAGTCCTTGTGGGGATTTGAATCCCAAAAATGTATGTATGGAATCTAATAAAAAATGCAAAAATAAATTTCCTTGGGATTATTGTAATGTTACTTCATTTGGTGACAACTCATACCCTTTCTATAAACGTCATAATAATGGTATTTGTATTAAAGTTAGAGGTCATATGTTGGATAACCGATGGGTCATGCCGTACAATCCTTATTTAAGTGCAAAATTTGATTGTCACTTAAATGTCGAAGTATGTTCTTCTATTAAAGCTGCAAAATATTTGTACAAATATGTGTACAAAGGATATGATCGGATTAATTTCTCAATTGCACCAGCTGAAACAATTAAAGAATTCGATGAAATTTCTGCTTATCAAATCAGCTAGATGAATATCTCCACCTGAGGCAATGTGGAGGATTTTATCGTTCAATTTAGCAGAAATCCATCCAACTGTTTACTCTTTACAACTTCATCTCCTAAATCATCAACAAGTGCGATATAACGACGAAGATGATTTAACTACTATTATTGAGAATGAAGATACAAGACGAACAATGTTAACATGATTTTTTAGAGTAAATGAAGCAGATGGATTTGCTCGTACATTATTATACCGAGATTTTCCAACACATTTTGTTTGAAATTCATGTAAGAAGATTTGGACTTCCAGAAAGAAACATATTGTCATAGGTCGAATTGTTTAAGCAAATCCTTCTGAAAGATAACGATATTTCCTACGGGTACTTCTCAATCATATTCGAGGTCCAACGTCATTTCATCATTTACGAACTTCAAATGGAGTAACTGTAAGTACATATCGAGAAGCGACACTTTTACATGGCTTGTTAAGCGGACACAATCATTGTGAAGAATGTCTATCGAAACTATTGTTTATAACATGCCTACTTCTTTAAGACGTCTGTTTGCTACGCTTCTTATACTCTGCAACCATGATCATTCGAAACTACTATGGAATAAATTTAAGAGTTATTTGACTGACGATTACGTACATGAAAATAAACCTCCAGATGTTGCTGAATTACAGGCTTTGGAAGACATAATTTCTATTCTAGAATCATTGGGTAAAAATATAAATGATTATGAAATAGTGTCCTTCAATGTTAATATAGATGAAAATGAGAGGTTGACAAGAATGATTGCAGAGGAGACATCAAATTTGGATATTGAAGGGGGTTACGCTTGTGCAGCAAGCTTAAATGATCAGCAAAAAATTGCGTATACTACTATAATGGAAAAAGTAAATTGCAATTCAAGTGCAGTTTATTTCATTGATGGTTCAGGAGGAACAGGTAAAACTTTTCTATATAAAGCACTCTTAGTTGGTGTGAGGTCACAAAATTTAATTGCTTTGGCTACTGCATCGTCTGGTGAATCTGCATCTCTTTTACCTGAAGGATGAATAGCTCATTTAAGATTTAAAATTTCGTTGGAAACAATTGGTCAAGTAACCTGTTCTGTGAGTAAACAATCTGCTTTAGGAACTTTGTTGAAAATGTCGAAGTTAATACTCTGGGATGAAGCGCCTATGGTAAATCGTTGTGCCATTGAAGCTGTTGATAAATGCTTAAAGATATTGCTGATTGTAATTTGCCTTTCGATGGGAAAGTAGTAGTTTTAGGAGGGAGATTTCCGACAAGTTTTACCAGTAGTACCAAGGGGGAAAAAGATGACATTACGAAAGCTAGCTTAATTTTCTCTGACATATGGCCTTTATATTCACACATATCCTTGGTTGAGAACATGAGAGCAAAATTAGATCCAACATTTTATGATTACTTACTTAGAATTGGAAATGGAACATAGCAAGAGCATAATTGTCATTGCATTTAATTGTCTTATGATACTATAATTTGTAGTAGTACAATAAATTCTAACATAAATATTCAATTTCACATTTCTAATTTTATATTACGTTGAAATATATTAGTGTTAGCGCGTAAAAAAGATGCAAAAAACTGAAGAATAAAAAAATTAAAAATTAAGCTATTGGGGAACAAATTGGATTTTTTTTCCCTTTGATCTATTAATCAGTTTTATATCCATCATAAATATTTGTAGATCGTTGAGTTAATAATAAAGTTATAAAATTAAATGCCTAGATATTCTCCGTTTTTATTATTTGAGTACAAATCCGATTTTGTTTTTCGTTAATGAAACTATTCATTTTGCTGTCCTCGCGTATATCTCCTTCTTTAATTCTTCATATTCGACGCTAACATTACCATCAAAATATCAAAGTCCGTGCATTGCACGGCCAAAACTAGTATATTAAAAAACTTCAAAGTGTATAAAAACATTTGTCAAACATTTTACGGCTTATAGAAGGCAACGAAACACAAGAGCTCAAAAACACCCTTATTTTTTAAAATCAATTTCCAGAAACAACTCTCCGGTTTCTTTGACTTTTATATATATATAATTCACCCCACCTCCACCACCCCTACCGCTCCAGTGACCGTTCCGACGATTGCTCCGATTCTGGCGACTATTCCGGTGACCGTTCCGCCGCCGATTTATTCTGGCGAATGCTCCGATTCCAGCAATTGTTCCAACTCCGACGAATATTCCGACGACAACTCCGCCTTTTTTTTTTCTATAGCTGACACGATTTTTAACCTCTTGATTGTTACTTGTGACCAGAAATAGAAAATGTGACCTGTAAATTTGAACTGTGACTCTACAAACATATGTGACATGTTAATATTGATTTGTGACACATTTATATTGATTTATGACCAATAAAAAATGATTGTGACTTGTGAACTCAAACTTGTGACAATGATCTATGACCTTAACGACAATTTATTTAGCCACAGTTAACTATCAAATTAATTGATTATACTGATACGTGATCCGTTTATATTGATTTGTGACCTATACAAAATGACCGTGACATGTGAACTCAAACCTGTGACCAGTAAACTGTGACCTTAGCAACTCATTTATTCATTGCAAATCAATCACAATTTATCAAATTATTGGTCACAACTTATTTTATGGTCACAAATCAAGAATTTTATAGGTATTTCTTGGTCACAAATAGAAAATTTTATAAGTCACGGATTATTCATCGATCACAAAATCAACATTTTTATTGGTCAATACTCAATTACAACTTAATAAATTTTGAGTCACAGTAACAATTTTTAGGTCACATATTATGCATCGATGACAAATCTAAAACTTTATTGGTCACAACTCATTTATTTTATTAGTGGCATTCTCAAATTAATTGGTCACGCATTATTTTTTGTCACAAATCACATATTTTATAGGTGACAACTTATTAAAATAGTAGGTCGCGTATTATTTTTCGGTCGCAAGTCCCAAGTCATAAATTTGAAGAGAGCTTATGTCCGAACAAAAAGCTGGAAGAACTATATTGGAACACATTTCTGTTTCTTTATCCTTGTCTCTGTTTTTTGCCCCTATTGCTCAAAATAATGAACAAAATCGACCATAGTTATGAAATTACAAAATTGCAAGCAATAATGAAAGATCAGAGCCACTGCCACTGAAATTATATTACTTAACCTCCATAATCAAGAAAATTCACCATAAATAATCAATAAACTACTCCAAAACAGAGTAAAGACAATTCTGAAGCCGAAAACATGCTGATTGCAGAGGAATATTAGATTCCAGTATTAAAAAGGGTAGAAGCAATTTTTTATAGAATGGAAAGAGATATTAATTCACCCATAATGGCTCTATGTAGTGGTGGCAATCGAGCCGAGCGGCTCGTCGGCTCGTACTGTAGCGATCTACGAGCCGCTCGAACTCGTCAAAATACGAGCCTGAGCACGAGCCGAGCGGTACACGAGCTGCTCACCGAACTGCTCGTGGGCTCGTCTAAACTAAAAAAAAATAAATAAAACAAAAGTGACCGGAACGGTCACTGAATTTTTCAGTGACCATTTGGGTCACTTTTTTATTTATTTTTTATTTTTCTAATTTTTTTCCTATAAATATCCACCCATTACAACATTTTTGTCGCACCAAACATTTTACCATGGTCTAAGAGTAAATGCTTCAAATGCTTCATCCTGAAATAGTTCTTGGCAAATCACAATAAAAATCTACCTGTTGAATATCTAATGTCACTAATTTCTTGAGATTCCTTATGGTTGAAGGCATCCTTTTAAATCTCCCACTCAACTTAAGGAAAGTCAACTTACTCAGATCTCCTATCTCATTAGGAATCAAAGACCATCCTTCTCTTAAGTTACAGAAACAGAACAAGGTAAGAAGTTTTGGAGTGTTTGAAAAAGAAATTGACGTGTATATTATGGCGTGTACCAAAGAAGTTGTTCTCGTTGGCCATTTCGACGCAAAGAATGTGACAACTTTCCACTCTTCCATCGAAATCTCTCTCAGATACTTGGATTAAATTTCTGTCACTTAAAATCTCTAATTTGTTAAAGTATATATCATTGCGGTGCATTTGGCTGGTCATTGAGCTGATTAACGTGCACCTACTGGTACCACTTTTGTTCTGTTACAACAGATTCTTTATTCTTTATTTTGTATCACATGATTTGTTAATATTTAGCTTGCTCATCACTCTAAGTTCTATTATATATGTTTGTATCCTGTACAATTGATACAATTCAATTCACATAATTATTCGGTGTTATCATCTTCACCCCTTCTTCTCTTTATCGTCTTTTTTAACTTGGTATCAGAGCTATGGGTAATACCGAATCAAATCAGAACACTCAATCAACTTGGCCCATTTCAAGTACCATGATGCCTTCAATGGTGGGAGGTAGTCAGCAGCCATCACTTGGGATAAATCTCTCTCAAGCTGTTCAAATAAAGCTTGATAGAAACAACTTTCTTCTCTGAAAAAACATGGTTATGCCAATCATCAGAGGACACAATCTTGAAGGCTTCATCAAGGGAGCAAAGATCTGTCCACCTGAGTTAATAGCCACTCAAACCACCGGATCTGCTGGTACTACTATGGAAATGGTTCATAACACTGAGTACATAAAGTGGATGTCCACTGATCAGCTATTGATGGTCTGGTTATCCTCCTTAATGACATCAAAAATAGCTATGAGAGTAATGGGTTCATCGAGCTCTTGTGAACTCTGGAATGCAGTCCAGGAAAGCTTCGGAGTCTTGAACAAATCAAGGATAATTTTCCTTGTTAGTGAACTTCGAAGGACCAGAAAAGGATCGATAACAATTGATCAGTATCTCAACACCATAAAGTAATTGGCAGATAATTTGGAGATTGCTGGTAAGACAGTACCTCAGGGTGATTTAGTCACACAAGTATTGGCTGGTTTGGATGAGGAGTACACTCCTATTGTAGTTCAAATCAATAGTAGAGAGTCAATCTCTTGGCGTGAGTTACAATCAGTCCTGATGACTTATGAAAGCAGGATTGAACACCTTAATGATGTGAAAACAGGTTTGCTTTAATAAATTTGAGACATTCATATGCAAATTTTGTTCACAGATCAAATAGAGGAGAAAGGTTCAATTCCGGTGGCAGAGGCTATAATAATAAAAGTGGTACAAACAAAGGGAGAACAATAACTAGATCAACTGGTAGCAAGGGACCTTGTCAAATTTGTGGAATGAACAATCATCTAGCTGACAAATATTTCAATCGCTATGATGACAGATACATGGGGGCTAAACCCGAGATGCATTATCAGGCTAACTCATCAGTATGAGCAGCGTGGCTTTATCAAACACTATTGCAGACCCTGCTTGGTTTGCAAACTCTAGAGCAAGCTTTCATGTTACTAGTGGAAAGGAAAATCTGATGGACTTACAAGAATATGGTGGTAAGGAGAGACTCATTGTTGGAAATGGTAATAAACTTCATATTTCTCGCACTGGCACAAATCACTTAAGCACATTAAACAGCAAGTCATTAGCTCTAAAAATTGTTCTGCTAGTACCTTCAATCAAGAAAAACTTGATAAGTGTTTCACAATTAACTCTTGATAATGCTGTCTTCATGGAATTTCATGCTAGTTTTTCTATTGTTAAGGACAAACTATCGAAGAAGGTGCTGCTGGAAGGGAAGCTTAAAAATGGTCTGTATTAGTTTGAATTTCTAAATCAAGATGAAAAGCCTTACTACCAAGACTGAGTTGCTTAATAAATTGAATCCTTCTATCTTTACTGCTAAGTCTAGAACATCTGAAGCTATTATTCAAAATGAATCAAAGTTTAAACTATGGTACATAAGACTTGGACATCCACTAGGCCTTGTAATGTCACAAGTTCTTATTTCATCTAATGAAAAACTCAATGTCAATGAAATTAGTCATTTCTGTGATGCCTGTCAACTTGGCAAATCTCATTTATTGCCCTTTAAATTTTCCAACTCTCATGCTTCAACCCCTCTTGATCTAATCCACACAGATGTGTGGGGACCTGCACCTATCCAATCCACTTCAGGTTTTAGATATTACATAATCTTCATTGATGATCATACCAGATACACTTGGATCTACCCTATAAAAAGCAAATCAGAAGCATTAACTCAATTCATCCAGTTTAAGAACCTTGTTGAAAACAAGTTTGAAAAGAAAATAAAGTCTCTTCAATCTGACTGGGGAGGTGAGTTCAGAACTTTCACCAATCTAGCCCTTCAATCTGGTATTGAAATGAAAATCTCCAACCCTTATACTTCAGCCCAAAACGGCAGAGCTGAGAGAAAGCATAGGCATATCATAGAAACAGGTCTTACTCTCCTTGCTCACTCCAATATACCTTTAAATTACTGGTGGGAAGCTTTTCACACTGCTACATACCTCGTCAATAGATTGTCTACTCCAATCCCCAATAAAAAGTCACATTATGAAATTCTAAATCATCAGCAAGTTGACTACAAATCCCTTAAGGCATTTGGATGTGCCTGCTTTCCCTGCCTAAGGCCTTACCAAGACCATAAGTTCAGCTTTCATTCCACCAAGTGTGTTTTTCTTGGCTTCACTAATTCACATAAAGGTCATAAGTGTCTCAGCCCTACTGGTAAAATCTATGTCTCCCAACATGTTATCTTCAATGAAAATGAATTTCCCTTCATGTCTAGCTTCCTTGATAAAGAAAAAGTAATTGCCAAATTGAGGATACTATCATTCAATATCTTCCTTTCAACACCTCTCCAAATCTTGATTCTACCTATTCAACTGATATAGTTCCTCCTAATGCTGCCCCAACAGATAGGCCTTCAAGAAATGAGGAGCTGGGAACATCTGAAAATGAATTACTGGAGAGAAATGTTAATGAATTGCAAAGAGCTAATGAAAATGAAACAATAAGAGAAGATCATGCCCAACTGGAAATTCAAAGTGAAAATGCTAGTGCTGAAGAAGATCAAAATAAAGCAAACGGGGGCAAATTCAAAGTGCAACTGAATTGAGCAGGTAAAACATTGAGCATCCCATGGTTACTAGAAGCAAAGCAGGTATTTTCAAACCAAATGTGTATTCAATTCTCTGCAATGAGCACAGAAATAGGTAGAATAACTCTGAACCCAATGACGTTCATGAGATTTTAGCAAGTAAGGAATGGAGAAATGCTATGACAGATGAATACAATGCCCTCTTGAAAAAAAAAATTGGAAGCTTGTACCACCATTACTCAGTCACAAAGTCATAGGCAACAAGTGGGTTTTTAGAATCAAACGAGATAGTGAAGGAAAGGTGTTAAAACACAAAGCCAGGCTGGTTGCAAGGGCTTTCTTCAGACTTCATAGGTTGATTATCATGAGACTTTTAGCCCTTTAATCAAAGCTTCTACCTTAAGAATAATCCTCACACTTGCAATTTCAAAGAACTGGAGCATCAGGCACGTAGACATCAACAATGCCTTTTTGAATGGCAAATTAAAAGAAGAAGTGTACATGAGCCAACCTGAAGGCTTTATTGATAAAGTTAATCCTACTTTCATATGCAAGCTTGAGAAGACTCTTTATGGATTAAAACAAGTGCCTATAGCATGGTATGAAAAGCTCAAGAAAACACTTCTAGAGTGGAAGTTCACGAAATCAAAGGCAGACTGTTCTTTATTCTTCCACATGAATCATATGCAAGTAATCTTTGTTCTAGTGTATGTTCATGACATCATGATAGCTGGAAACAATCACAATATGCTGCAAAGCTTCATTGATAATCTGAACAAGAAATTTGCGTTAAAAGATTTGGGTGAGCTGTATTAATTTTTGGGAATTGAAGTCAGAAGGGATGAATCAGGGATGTGCCTCACTCAAACTAAGTACATAAAGGACCTGTTAAAAAGGTTCAATCTTCTGTACCTCAAGCCGTGTGCAACTCCAATGTGTGCTGGTAAATATATTTCAAAAGATGAAGGTGAAAGCATGACTAATCCATCCTTGAATAGGAGTGCATTTGGAGGCCTGCAATACCTGGCTCATACCAGACCTGATATTGCATTCTCAGTAAACAAGTTTAGTCAATTCCTTCAAAATCCCTTAGACATACATTGGAAAGCAGTCAAAAGAGTTTTCAGATACTTGAAAGGAACAATTAATCAAGGTTTGTAGATCCAAAGAAATGAAAGAATCAACATAACTGGTTTTGCTGATGTGGATTGGGCTTCTTGCCCAGATGATAGGAGGTCAACAGCAGCATATTGCATCTACCTAGGAGACGCATTGGTTGCTTGGTCCTCTAAGAAACAACAGGTTGTGCACGATCCAGCACCGAATCAGAATATAGAGCTTTAGCTCAAGCTGCAGTTGAGGTAACTTGGATTGAATCTCTACTCAAAGAAATTGGTCTGTGTTCAATTCCATTGCCTATCATGTGGTGCGATAACCTTAGCGATAGTGCTCTAGCTTCTAACCCTATCTATCATGCTCGAACCAAGCGCATCAAGTTGGATATCCATTTTGTTCGAGATAAGGTTCTTAAAGGAAAACTAAGGATAAAATATGCTCCCTCAATAGATCAAATAGCTGATCTCTTAACCAAGCCACTAGCCCAAACCAAGTTCTTGACTCTCAAAGACAAGCTTGGAGTAAAGGACTGAACTCCAGCTTGAAGGGGATGTTAAAGTATATATCATTGCAGTGCATTTAGCTGGTCATTGAGCTGATTAATGTGCACCTACTGGGACCACTTTTGTTCTATTACAACATTCTTTATTCTTTATTTTGTATCACATGGTTTGTTAATATTTGGCTTGCTCATCACTCCAAGTTCTATTATATATGTTTGTATCATGTACAATTGATACAATTCAATTCACATAATTATTCGGTGTTATCATCTTCACCCCTTCTTCTCTTTATCATCTTTTTAACTTAATTTAACAGCCCCAATGTCATCAGGATTTCGATCTTCGTCAACCTAGATCAATTTGTCAGAAACCCATGACATGACCAAATCAGAACTAGGAATCTCTTCATCTTCGGGGAAGAACCCAAAGTAAAGAAAAAAAGGCCTCAAGTCAGGAGGTAAATCTTTGTAACTCAAAGACAGGATTTTTGAACAATTATTTTCAGCACTAGTGCTGAAGCCAGGGGATGGCCCAGCACCTGGCCGGCCCCCAGGCCGCCTGTACTGGGTCCGCTGGGAGCTTGAAGAAGAAGACGCAGACACCGTCCGCTGGGAAAAAATGGAGAGGGCTGGGCATTTCTAATTTGCAACCCATTAGCCACAAACAAAACCAAATCCAAATCCCCAATTCTAAAATTTCCAAACGGTAGAGAAAGATGAGGGAGATGAAATAGCAGCGGAGGAAAAGTTCCAATTGTAGAGGAGGATTTAAATTTGGTGTCTAGTAAGGGTGGAAAGAGTGACAAACATTCTGATAGTGGTGAGTTTGTAAAATTCGCCAATTCCAAAATTTCCCAAACGGTAGAGGAAGAGGAGGGAGATGAAATAGCAGCGGAGGAAAATTTCCAATTGCAGATGAGGATTTGAATTTGGTGTCTAGTAAGGGTGGAAAGAGTGAGAAGCATTCTGATAGTGGTGAGTTTGTGAGTTTTTTGATTATTCCTTGTTGTATGTTTTGCTATGCTTGGTCTTCTGCTTTTTTCTTGTTTGACAATATTTTTATTTTTATTTTGTTTAAAGAATTGTCAAAGAAAATTGTCAAAGCCTCAAAATTTATTGCCCGTGGTCAGGAACTTCTTGAACATTATAAGTTGCATTTGTGCTCTAAAGATATATTTGCTTGAATTGATAGATTTTTAATAATGTGGATTTCAGTGTTTACTATATGGTCATGGTTTATGTGAAGAAACATGTAAAAATTCAGTGTAGTAGACTAGTAGTATGAGAGTCCAACAACTTAGATGTAGGTTTCGTATTTATGAAAATTGGAAATTTGAGAATTTGAGAATATTTAATATATGTAGACTGTGAAATTGTGAATCTTATTTGCGTTAATTTTGATTTGGAAATTGTGATTTGGGAATTTAGGTTTTTAGGAAATTAGGGATAAGTGAAAAAATTTAATGGAGAAGATGTTAAGTAATTTTTAATATTATTTAATTAAATATTAATAAACGATCTCGCTCTTACAATCGCTGATCGGTCAACGTCCGTCTGAACTGAGCTTCAATGCTGGGTCCACCACTGGCTGAAGCTGTCAAGCACCTTTTGCCATGCAAGTTTATCTCTTCTTCTCTGCCACAACATGCCCACCGTAACCACAATTGCCAATGGCAAGCCACCACATCTTTCTATTATCTTCCTAGAGATATCTTCCAATTCTATTGGTGGAAATCTCTCATTCGTATTTTCTAAAAAAGATCTCATCAGCTAGGAGAAGAGATCCCATCTCTTATCTTTTTTTTTTTTTTTTGAAATGCAACTCATTCATTAAGTACCAAAGTGGCAAGAGAATGGATACAAGGAGAGTTCCTCCAACACAATTCTCTCATAAGAGAGTTTAAGTGCTTCATATGCTAAAGCATAATCTACCACAATGGTCATCCAAGGCCCAAAAAAAAACTGATGAAAAAACCCAACAAACACTAGTCCTACAACAACCAAAAAATTGCCGCCCCAAGTCAACATCGAAGCAGAGGACCTGCACAGAAACTCTTCATCCCCATCCTGCCTTCCTGAACTGCGCAGAAACCCTCCCCAAAAGCGACCAAAAAATGGCCAGATAACAGATAAATTCCAGCAAGCAATAGGCGTACAGATCGGGCAAAACAAACTCCATAACCGAACCTCTACGGACATGAAGTCTGTTTCGCGCGGTTACTCGCTAACAATTAAAAAGGGATCAGACGATTGTGTAAGGGACAAACCTCTTGAAACAAAGTCCCAAAAAGGGGTGTTTATCGAATATAAAGATTACAGTTTGGACACGAATAAGATGCCTCCAAGGGGCGCAAGCACACAAGTACAAGAAAATTGAAGTAATTAAAGTTAATATAAGGAAAAGTAAATTACATATTCTCTGTTTGAGAGTGAATTTTTGTCCGGCCTTTCTTCATTGCTTTCCTCTTCCTTTTATACTCCTTGGGTAGTTCTCGACCGTTTGGACTCTGCTTGTAACTACCCATTTCTTTCATAGTGGCTGACTGGCCAATAACTACCATTTGTAACTCCTACCACCACGTTTTCTTCATAACCGCTTGTCACTAATTTTCTCAAATCATGGGATGTAATCGTGATGTGCTCAAACCGCCTCAAACGTGACTTTTAGATAACCGCAGAGTTTAGTCATCGTTAGGATTCTGGGCGATCCAGCAATTTGGGCGACGATTCCTTCGCTCTGGGTGTCCATAAGGCATTTTACTCGCTCAACATCTGGGCGTCCATATGGTATTTTATTCGCTCAACATCTGGGCGTTCTGCAAGCTTGGGCGCAACGTTCCTTTGTTTGTGGGCTTCTTACCCTTTGTTTGGGCTTTCATCTTGGATTCTCAACTGGGCTTCGCTCTTTGGGCCATTTAATTTGGGCTGCACTTTTAGTGTGTCAACAATTACCCCCCAATATGGCAGAATTAATATTCAATAATTAATTTTTGCCATATTCACTTCGTATTTGTCCAGCAACACTTGAAATTCCCAAGAATTTCAATCATCACTTTCTTCTACACTTAAAAAGGTGTAACTTTACAAAACCCTTATAAATCCGAAGGACACGCCACTTCGTCGTACCATTAACCCACGTTTCAGCATTTCGCGCTTCGTCTTTGCTATATTTACTGTTCATCTTCTTGCTTCCTTGCTACGCTTCTCAGGCAAACTCCAGCGAACTTGTTTTTCTATTCCAATGGCCACTTCACAAACTCAGTCTGATGCTCTCTTCAGTTTTGAAGACTTCCAAAACCTCCTCACTAGACCATACGTAAATCCATCCCATCTTTCTCAAGCCCCACTAAAGCCCTTTTTGATCGTGCAAGAATTTCGGACCTATTAGAAATTACGCTCAACCCCCCAATTTATGATTTAACGCTTTTCCCCATCGCGCTGAGTTTTTGGTCTTCTGAATATAATACTTTTATTTTCCCCCTTGGTCCAATGTCTGTTACTCTGAGAGATGTAGGGGCTTTATTAAGCCTTCCCCCTTTGGGCGACACTATATCCCCTTGCCTCTTAATCACTGGTACTGTCCCAAAGTTCGATAAGAAGATCACTGAATCTTATTCGAGCTTGCAACATCCTTATGCTACCTTCACTTCTGAACCCAGCCATGCTGAACGTGTAGCTTTCCTTCAGGTCTGGCTTTGTAAATATGTCATTTGTGTCCCCAGCCTGAAACCTTCTACGAGCTATCTGCCCATATCACATAAACTGGCATGTAGCCGATCCCTGAATTTATGTTCATTCTTTTTGGCTGCCCTTTATAGAGGCACGGCCTCCCTCCAATTCCAACTGAAGAGTGGTGCCTCCCCTACAGGCAGCGGGCCTCTTTGGTTAGCCCAATTATGGTTGAGGGCTTACTTCCCAGAACTTGGTGCTGTACCTTCTCCTCCTAGGTCGGTTGCCTGCTATGGGTTATTCATTCATCAATTGAGCCCTGTAAATATGTCCGCCAGTGATGTCTTCACTTTCTTTTATACTTTGAATTCAATCCCTTCATTCTTTCCTTTTCCTGCTCATCAGATTCCCATTTTTGTTCGTCCTCCTTCCACCATGGATGAAGTAGGTTCATCTCTACCCGTCTGGGTTCAATTTCTAGTCCGGAGGGAATTGTTCCACGACATTTTGACCGGAACAAACGTCAAAGCCGGGGTTGAAATATATGCCCCCCATTCTTTGCCCGTCAACTTGGATTCGGCCAAACATGGCATGTTCCTCCCTGCTATTCCAAAAATCTGACAGAGCGTTTCCATCTTATAAATAAAACTGAGGTTGAAAGCATCGATGCTCGTAATAAGCTCTTAGCCTACGGCTTTTCTTTTACTCCTTTCAGTTCTACATTTGTCATACATCCACTTTTTGATCAACTCTGGCTATCTGTGAAACGTAGGCTATTTGCTGTTAATGCCAATCATGCCTTTCACCTATTGGGTCGGTCAAAGACCTCTTCCACTTCTCCCACTCTGTTACTCCTTTGTCTATTAAGAGTCATTCTCCGTCGTCCTCAATTCGTGCGAAGCGTTAAAGCCTTCCCCCTGCTTCTTCACCTGTCCATGCGGCTGCAACCAAAGGTACTTCCAGCCGTAAGCGATCAGCTACCACTTCCCCAATTTTGCCAAACGATGCTGAGGGCGATGATGATGATGATGATGTGCCTCTCATCCACAAGAAAAAGGTAACCGGATTCGTTTATTCCATGAAATATTGTCTTTCATGTATTAACGTTTCTCTTGAATTTTCAGAAGAGTTTAGCTTTTCCTACAAAGGCTTTAACCTCAGCATCTCCTGCTCCAGTTCCTGTTGTTGTAACTGTTTCCACCGGATCATCTGAGGAAGGGGTCTCTCTCAAAGAGAAACCTTCAGTTCCAGAGTCTTCATCCCAACCCACTGAGGCACCGCAGACTTCCCAGGGCATCCATTCCTCAAATACTGAACCAGCAAGTAGGACATCTTTTGGTACTTTTACTCTATTTATTGGTTTAGCAGTTTTTTGACTTATTGTCCCTGGGTGCATCAGGCGTTTCCATGGACCTGCCCGTTGTGGTAAGGTCGACTTACTCAGAGAAAGGGAAGTATTCGCGGATGGTGGAGCCGATTGACGATGATCCTGAACATACGAATGTCGCTGATAAGGTAGCTCACGTTACACTTTCATTCTTTGCCTTACTTTCAGTTGCGATAATTTTAACACCGGCATTTTCTTTCAGTGTACTAATGCCGTTGTGCACTCTATCCAAGACTTACTTTCTTCTTGGGAACAAGTGAAGACATCATATCCTTCTTCCAGCCATCCTTCTGACTCCTCAGAAGCAAACATGGAGATCCTCAAACAATCGATGTTTGAGTATGTTGCCTTCATGGACATGGATGTTCATATGGCCAGTGCTGCCAAACAGAAGGAAAAATTTGATCTTTTGAGCACGAAGTTGGCACAAGCACTTATACTTCCATCGCTCAATGTTTCTTCTAACTTCAAGGCGACACTGAAGGTCATTCACTCTGAAGTTCTTTCCTTGTTGGTTAGAAATGTCGAGTTGAAGGCTAAAAGCACTCAGTATCTTCGTGTCTCATCTGAGAAGGACTCCCTGCTTCAGGAAATTAATAACGCCGAGGTTAAGTTGATTGAAGTCTCCTCTGAAATTAAGGCTGAAGATTCTTTGATGAAGAACTTGGCGGCAGAGATGAAAGAACTTCAAGCAAGGATGGATGATTGTAAGGCTAGGATAGCTGCTAAAGAACGTAATGCTTCCCATGAAGTAGAGCGAACCAAGTCTTTGGTTGAACGTTACCAACAGTTGGAGGTTGATAACGAAGTTGTAGCTGAGATAAATGCCACTTCTTCAAGGCAGGATGAGGATTGGGCGAAACTTAAGGAACAGTTGAGGTCTGCTTGGGGCGAATTGTAATCAAGACGTTTTGACGTCTTAATTTTCTTTGTAATTAACTGCCATGAATGATCTTGACTGTAATAGCAGCACTTATTATCAATGAATGATTCTTTTATTTCCTCATGAACTAATTGACGTTCTTTTCTTTAATCGTCAACCCCCAAGTATTTTGTTATCTTGTCTTCGAGTCCATGCACCTGGCCCTTTAATCTTCTTTTCCCAAGACTTTAGGCCATTTAATGCATGTATGTGGCCTTTCACATTTTGTCTTTTCATCTTCATGCCCTTATAAATATACATTCTTACACTCATCATCTTCATTTTCATTCCTAATCCTTTCTCTATGAATTATCTTGCTGCCATCGTTTAGCATCTTGATAATTCATCTCTAGTTCCGTCTTCTGTAGAAATGGGTCAGTTGATCCATCCTATTTGTTGTCTACTTTGATGCATCTGTCGGTATGGGAGATATAGGAAATGTTTCTTGGCCAACAGCAAAATTCTTCCCATCCATCAATGGTGGGAGGGAATACTTCTGGGCCACTTTGCTTGTTGAGAATGTTTCTCAGCCCTTTTTCGCTCGCCATGGCAGCGACGCATTTAGGAAGGCGGCTGTCCCAGTCCACAATTTTCACCATTGCTGCCAGAAAGATCATAATTGTTCATCCCTAGTTGTAACTCGTAGGAGTTTTTATACTTTTGCTCATAGGATACTTCGCACTCTTGTATTCCATGGATGTAACCAACATTTATTTAATAAAAGCTTTGTTTGAACATATTGCGTTCTTTATTTTATTTGGCTATCATCGCTCAATAGAACTTACATGCTTAAGTTTTTATTTGTTCGTTTTCCCATAAGGAAGGAACATATTTCTTCAAATATTTGCCATTGATGAACCTCACGTGATTAGTACCATCTAAATTTTCTAAATGGTAGGCTCCATTAGGCAACACACTTCTCACCTTGTATGGTCCTTCCCAATTTGGTGACCATTTACCGTACTTTGGGTCTTTACTATCCAAAGGGAGTATTGTTTTCCAAACTAAATCGCCCAAACTGAAGGACTTGGCTATGACCTTTTTGTTGTAAAACTTAGCCATTTTTTGTTTCTGGACTTGCAATCTATCCAGGACGTCCAACCTTAATTCGTCCAATTCTAATAAATTTTGGACGAGTAACTCTGCGCGTTCGTTGTCGCCCAGGTTGTTTTGTGAACATACTCTCATTGACTGCACGTTGATTTCCATGGGCAGCACTGCGTCTTGTCCGTATGTTAGCTGAAAAGGGGTAACTTTAGTGCTTGTGCGTGGCGACGTTCTATAGGCCCACAAAGCTTGATTCAAACACTCGTGCCAATCTCTGGCATTTTCACTTATCATCTTTCTTACGATGTTCTTCAAAATCTTGTTAGAGGATTCAGCCTGACCATTGGATTGAGCGTAATAAGGCGTGGAATTTACCAACTTGACCCCAAATTCGCTCAAAAATTCCTTCACTTGATCCCCATTCAAGGAAGTCCCATGATCCACCATCAGGGTTTGTGGGATTCCAAACCTATAAATGATATGATCGCGAATGAACTCTATAACACTCTTCTGAGATATCTCTTTTAGAGGTATCGCCTCTACCCACTTGGTGAAGAAATCTATTGTCACTATAATGAACGTATGTTGCTTGGACGATGGTGGATAAATCTTCCCTATTAAGTATATCGCCCAACCTCTAAACGGCCATGGCTTAATGATAGGTGCCATTTCTCTAGCTGGCACTCTTTGAATTGGCCCATGTTTTTGACATGCCAGACAACCTTTTGCATATTGGACATACATTTCTCCCATCTTAGGCCAAAAATATCCATTCCTAATAATTAACCACATCATCCTTTGGCCAGGTTGGTGGGCTCCACAAATTCCTTCATGTATTTCAGCCATAATTACCTTAGCTTCTTGTAAGCTTATACACCCCATCTGGGCGTTTCTTAAGTAATTCGCCTTCGATCAATGTGTAATTCAACGATCGTAGCCTTATCTTTCTACTGTTCTTTTTACCTGGCTCTTTCAAGAACTCTTTTATTTCTACCCTTCAATCCATTGCGTCTCCTTCTTGTATGCAATGAACTCCAATCTTATTTACTCTCCTCTGTACAACAGGCAATATTGTTCCATATTCACAAGTGGGTTCCATATCTAAAATTTTTAAATAACCTGAGGCCGTTTAGGCTAGTTCGTTCGCTATGTCATTGTACATTCTATTGACATATTGAAGTTCCACTTGGTCGAACTCCTCTAGCAATTCTTGGGCGATTTCATACTGACTCATGACGAAATCACTTTGACATTTAAAATCACCGGTGAGTTGGTAGATCACCAACTGGAAATCGCCCCTAACAATCACGTTTTTTACTTCCATTTCAATCAGTAACTCTAGGCTGACAATTAATGCTTCGTACTCGACCTGGTTATTGGTGCACATTCTATCCAATGTGAAGGCGAATTTATAACAAACTCCTAGAGGATTTATCAAGGATATTCCTACCCCTGCACCTTTGGAAGTTTTTGATCCATCGAAATATAAGATCCATGGTTTTAACTCGAATGAGTCTATTTCCAATTTAATTTCTTCAGGCATATCGAGGCACGGGTGATCGGCCAAGAAATTAGCCAATGCTTGATTTTTTACTGCCTTCTGTGGTACATATTGTATTTCAAACTCGGATAATGCCAAAGTCCAAAGGCCTATCCTTTGGTGTAAAACAGGGCGAGAAAACATGTACTTCACTAAATTTACTTTAGAAATTAGATAAACTGTTACAGGCCGTAAATAAGCCCTTAACTTAGTACATGTGAAATATAAAGCGAGACATAGTTTCTCGATGGCAGAATAATTACATTCGCATTTTGTCAAACGTCTACTTAAATAATATATTGCCATTTCTTCACCAAATTGGTCTTCTTGCGCGACCATTCCAGCTATCGATTCTTGTTCAGCCGATATATACACCTTCATTGGCCGTCCTTGGATAGGTGACACCAACACTGGTGGATTTGATAAATACGTCTTTAGGCTATCAAAAGCCTTTTGATGTTCTTCCTTCCAGACGAGTTCGTCCTAGTTTTTCAACTTTTGGGAGAGGCGAAAAATCTTTTGTTCGCCCTGCACAATTAGAGATAAAACGCCTTAAGAAATTTACTTGACCTAGAAATCGTTGCAATTCTTTTTTGTTAATAGGCGGTTTGGCCTCTAAAATGGCCTTTGCTTTATTCTTATCGAGTTCGATTCCCCTTTTGTGCACTAGAAAACCAAGGAAGTTCCCGGCATTGACGCCAAATGCACATTTCAAAGGATTCAACTTCAATTTATATTGTCTCATTCGCTCAAATGAGCGTTTCAGTTGTTCGAAATGATCTTCCTCCTTAACAGATTTGACCACGATATCATTCACATACATTTCAACAAACTTGCCTATCATGTCATGAAAGATTAGATTCATTGCCCTTTGATAAGTCGCCCCCGCATTTTTTAGGCCGAAAGGCATAACTATCCATTCGTAACACCCTAAAGCCCCTGGGCATCTAAAGGCAGTTTTGTTTATGTCTTCTTCAACTATATATATTTGGTTATATCCTGAATACCCATCCATAAAGGAATACATGACATGTTCGGCAGTGGAATCAACTAAAGAATCTACCGTGGGCATTGAATATTCATTTTTAGGTGTCGCTAAATTCAGATTTCTAAAATCTATGCACACCCTTAATTTACCATTCTTTTTTAACACTGGCACGGTGTTAGATAACCATTCAACATATCTAGCTGTCCGGATGAAGCCTTCTTTTAATAATCGCTCAATCTCCTTCTTAATTTAGCACGTTAGGAGCAAAACGTCTAGGAGGCTGTTTATGGGGCTTAAAATTTAATTTAGTTGGCAATCTATGTTGCACTAAATTTTTATCTAAACTAGGCATATGTTCATACTCCCAAGCAAAACAATCTTTATATTCTTTTAATAAAGCGATTAATGTTGTACTAACCTCTTGACTAAGCATCTGGCTGATAAATGTTGGGCGATCTTCTCCCACATCGCCAATATTTACTTTGACCAAAGGTTCTTGTGCTTGAGCGTTCCCAGGCTTGTTGATTCTCATTACTTCATCGTACATGTCCCTTGTAGGCACTTCTTTTTCTAAACAATCCACCATGTTGACCTCTTGGTCAACACTTTGCTCCAATTTGAATACTGCCAATTTGTCTCCCAATGTTTTCAATGCTACTTCTTTTTTGATTTTCCCTTGACATTCTTTATTGAAAGCCACTAGTCTGGTTTTAAAGGCCTGGATCTCAGCCACATGCTTTCTTGGTTGCCGACTCATCAATATTCTTTAATTGTTCTTTTGCCAATCACTGGCTCTTCTAGGGCCACTATGTTTGGCCTCATTTGATTGAACATTTCGGCGAGTGCTTCTACTGAAAATGGTTCGTCACTCTGTGCGACGACTTGAGTTTCTTCTCCATCTTGGATTATCCTAACAGGTCCATAATTTCCTTCGTACATGAACCTTTCTACCGAGTTAGCTTCTGCAACAAAAGGCCTATGATCCGCCTGTACCACTTCTGCTTTACCTTGGTCATTCCAGAAAACCAAGCATTGATGGAGCGATGATGGTATACAACGACTTCCGTGGATCCAGTCTCGTCCTAGTAGTATGTTGTAACTAGTAGGACCATCAATAACAAAGAAAATTGTGGTCCTAGTAGTTGTTCCCACAGTTATATCTAGTGGCATTACTCCCTTGGCCGAAGTTGCTCCCCCATTAAAGCTTGTGAGAATGACTTCTGTTGGGATCATGTCATCCTCTGTCTTCGCGAATTTCCTCATCATCCTTAATGGGATAGTATTTATGGCTGCCCCATTATCAATAAGCACCTTCACCACGGGTATGCCATTGACTAAGGCCTTCACATAAAGTGGCCTTAAATGTTTGGTCAGTTTCATGGTGGGTTTTTTGAAGACGACTTTTTCTGCTGCATCAATTTCTACTTCCTGTTTGTCCCCTGTCGATTTATCCCTTTGTGGTAAATCAACTTGCAATACTTCGGGCTGAGTACTTATCTGTGGGGCACTATTTCACCCTCAAGTATTTCTTCGGCAGCTACCCAACCTGTTGGGGGAGGTAGTATTCTTGGAGGAGATCCGTATTTCTCAGAGCGAGGTACCATTTTCTTCCTCTTGGGTGTTCCATATAGTACGTAGAAATCGAAAGAACGTCCAGATGGTTCTCCCAACAAATCTACTTCACGAACCCCTTCTCGATGCAACTGCTTCAGCAAAGTATTGCGCGATACTCCTCTCTTTCTCCTCTCTTCTTCTAGATCAATTTCTTCTTCAATATCAGTCATACCATCATCCTCTTCGTCTTGTATTTCTTGAGACGTCTGACCACCTTCACATTCTAACACACATGCTTCTTCCTCATCTCCTCTTTCTTCCTCCTTATTCTTGAATTCGTTGGCTAACAGATAGTTATTAGCCATAACGGGAGGTAAGGTACCGAACTGGATAGTAAGGGGTGGTTCTGTATCTTCTTCGTCTCTTTTGCTTCGATCAAACCTCGACCTCCCAGAAGAACTTTTTGGCATTTCTTCCATTGATTCCTCGGTGCCAGTTTCTTCACTTTCTTCAAGAGCACTTTGATTAACTATTTCCAGTACTCTTGGCGCTTTAGGACGTGGCATTTCTTGTTGCTGCCTCATCATTCGTCCATAATTTCGTTGAAATCGCCTTTACTGAGTCCTGGTCATTTCATTAAAAGGCACAACACGTCTTGCATTATACTGATATGAGTGCCATACATTAGGCTGGCGAGGCTGTGGTCTAAACGATCTCTCATGCTTTGCTGGCCTGAACTGCCTTTCCAGAGGCGGTCCTCTATAGAACGATGTGCCTTGCCTCCTGTTTGGAACAAACTCAGAGTGATGGTGATTCTGCCATACTTCTGGTTTCCCAGTATTTGCTCTCATCTCTCCTTTGCATCTGGCACACAAGACTTCTTCGTTCTTCATGGGTTCTTTTCCTCTAATACGTTCAAACACGCTGACATGTTTCTCAGGGTCCTCTTCATCGTCGATAACCAACTTAAACCTTGGCAACTTATTTTTAAAACTGGTCGTCACCATATTCACTTTAAGTGGCTGTGGGAAAGGATTTTCATCCACTGCCATTTTCTTTTTGTCTTCGAACGTGATTCGTCCTAACTCAATAGCGTCCGTAAAACATGACGAAAAACCAAGCAATAATTAGTCATATGTGACCATGCATTATGCCATTTACAATATTTTTTACCCTTAATTTGCTCATGGCTTGGCAATTTATGTTTATCGCTTAATTTTATCTGCTTATCCTTATACAGTTTATCAAATATAATGTCAGTCTTAGTTACATCGAACGAGAACGTTCTACCCTTTTTGTTTTCTCCTTTCATAGGCTCATCTCTGGCTAAATCCCTAGGTTTAGCCATTATGG